>JBAMYA010000013.1:8333323-8377414 GCA_037176975.1 Arrhamphus sclerolepis
TGTGTGCATGTGTATGTATGTACATTTTATACTGGTGCAGAACATACCAAACAAAACACAAGACCATGGTGGACTGTATGTAATGACTTATCCAATAATTGCAGTTTAAAACAACCAAGATTACTACAGTTATCAGCGTCTGCTGCCTGAGCTCACACACATCATGCAGTGCAAAGCTAAAAGCCGTGTAAGTGCAAAAGTGTATTAAAGGAGCACTCAAGAATAAGATAAGAGTTCACTTGTTAAATACTGGTTGTTGCTCAGTCTACATTACTTGCTTCGTTTCTCAGATTGTTTTTTATGACAATCCGCTGGCATCTAGAGGAAGTTTCCTTATATGTCTAAGTCAAATCAAGAGGAACCAGACTAATTTCCTTTTATCACAGAGAAAAGAATTATGAGGGCCGGCCAGACTATATTTAGATGGGATGAAAGCTGCTCTTACAGAGAAAGTTCTTCTAGGACAAACTCCCAGAAAACAGCATGAAGATGAAAAATATCCTTGTATGTAACTGTGGTACATTTGTTAATATGTCGATTAATGGATTATTTCCTGTTTTCGAATAAATTAATTCAAATGTTGCAGAACAAGATATTCAGTGTACCACATAGATCTTGTTGTAATGACATTGTAGAAGACATGAAACCTCTAACAAGAATTAAATTTCATTTTGGTCTAGGAAGTGATAGCCATGAGTCTTTTACATTATTAGGAATGACCGTGACTTCATATTATAAATACTTTTGAGTATATGTGGTCTTTATAGAAGGAATACATGTTAAAAAATATATTTACATGGTTCCTGCAGCTTCAGTTTTGCCTTGTGTCCATGATGTGACTTTAATGTGGCTTGAAACAAGGAATGGTTTTTGAAATACAGTATTACCAGTTTTTTTTTAAACAGAGAAAGTACCTGAGGGGCTTGAAAGTCAGCTCACACTTCCCATCTTCCCCTCTTTCCTGCAGGCTCTGTTGACAGCCGTGACCTCTCAGCACATAGAAATCCACGAGGGAACCGTACTGCAGGCCGTCCGCACCTGTTACAACATCTACCTGGCCAGCAAGAACCTCATCAACCAGACCACAGCAAAGGCCACGCTCACACAAATGCTCAACGTCATCTTTGCACGCATGGAGAATCAAGCAGTATGTCCAACACTGAAACACACAGCCATGTTTGTTCAAAAACACACAAAAAAACAAACAAAAAAAAAAAGAGACAAAGAGGACAGCTCCTCTCCTGAGTCGATGTCTGAGGAAGCTGTACATGAATGAAAGCTCTTTTTACTCAAAAATAAATTGTAGCTGAAATCATTCAAAGAAAAAAAGTGCATTTTAGAATGCACACTTATTGTGATGTCGGCATGGATTGTAATACAACGTGATACAAACCTTTCTATTGATGGTTCGTTTGAACCACCTTTTCCTCATTTTACCAAGGTCTACTGTTTGCTTTGTGTCCAGAAGGACATTTTTAGGTGTTGCTTTCAAAAACAAGCTTGCTCTAATGCCATCTTTTTCTTTTTGAATGACACTTTTCCCCCTCCTCACCTGCCTCCCTCCCTTCCTTTTGGACACATAGCTTACAAATCACAAGCTATCTTGGTCTCTGGCCTCCAGAAAGCGTGACCGCCAGGTAAAGCGTGCAGGACTGCCGTGACATTGCCTGATCAGACCTCTCCAACTCTTCTCTGTGTCTGTGTTTGTGCATTAAGCTCCCCCCCCCCTCATTCTTTCATGTTCTCATCCATCCTCTTCCTTTGCTCCTACACTGCACAGGAGCACGTATGCTGTGTACTTATTCCACCATATGCTCGCTGTGGCTTCTGTTGACTTGCCTTTGAATCATCTTGCTTTCCTATAACATCTTAGTTTTTTTAGTTTTTTTTATTTCAGCTGGGGTTGGCAAATATGTTTAATGTGTTTTTGTTCACAGAGGCTTAAAATAGCTTTTTGCAGGACAATGATGAGCTGTGATAACATTATTAGCAACACTGAGGGGTAGACGTAGAACATGGAAAGGCGAGGCAGACTATATTACAGCATAGATGTGTCGCCATGCCAAGATCGTACATCACCTTTCAGTTTTCAGCAACAACTCATAACATAATACACTGTGTCATTATGGACAAAAACTAAACCAAAATGCAGAAGCAATGTGTTCAAAACTATTCGACATGATTCAGCAGCCTGTACAGCAATAATTTGAAGTAATCTTTTTCTTTATGGTGTTATTAGTCTCCCACATCATTTTGGATGAAGAAGTTGCTTCAGTTTGTTTTTGTTTTAAAAACAACAATGTTTATGCAGTTGTTTGTTTTATGAACGATTACAATGAGTACTTTGGCTGGATAATTGTAACATCTATTCATTTATCTCCCCAGCCATTCTATTATTGATATGCTGATGTGCTTGGGATCATCGTCCTACTACATGACCTAATTTTAGCTTTTAACTGTCAAGACTGTCACATTGAAACCACCTGATCCTCATTTAACCGAGGTCAATACTTTTGTAAATTACTATAAAGACAGGGTGCCCAGGCTCTGTAGCTGCAAACAAAAGCTCAGATTATCACCCTTCCACCACCATGTTTAAAAAGGGTTGTGATATCATTGTGCTGATGCACTAAAGTACAAGACCACAAGACCAGACAGAAGTCTTGTGGTTTGTTCACTTGTATGTTTGCAAACCTAAACTTTTCTTTTTAGAGGGAAGAAACTTGTTTCAGCTCCTCACAGACTTTTGCAGTCTACTTCTTTTTCCAAATATTTAACATGCTAGCTGAGTCTTTTTCAAGTCTAAGATGTAGCATTGAGTCTTTTGTGCAATATCCTGGAGCATTGCATTAGTCAAACTTTGTGGCGAACTTGCTCAGCTGCCACATGTGGGAAGATATTCAACTTCCTCCAGTGTTCCTCTTGAATAATCCTCTTTTGAAGAATCTCAATAGCTTCATAAGCCTTCCCAGATTGGTAGGCAACCATAGTCAGCATTGTGTTAAAACACACATGAAAGCTCCAAGACCAGCAGACTGCCACAATTTCTGCTTTTGTAGAGGTGTTCACCCTTGCTGATAACTAATTAATCATGCATTTGACTAGCAGCGTCTGACTGCTGGTTACCTTCCTAATTCCTATAAAACAATAAGGGAGTATTAAGTTCTGAGTGTACAAGTTCTGCTTCTACATTTTGGCTTAAATTAAATCTAAATAAATGACATGTCATGGGTTGTTTATGCAAACTTGGACTAATCTAATTTTATGGCCTTTAGGAATCAGATGAACTTTTATGATGTCATGACACATTAAACCTCAGATTTTGCTGGTAGATTCCTCCTTTTTCACTCGACTGTATCCTCCTGGCTGCAGCTCATGGCTGTGTGATCATACACTTTTACACAGCGTTTGTCACGCACACACTCTCACACACAGCCTTCACCAGCCGACTGAGGTGGCATTTAAATAATGAGCTTAGTTTGTTTGTGCTGCCTCGCCTGTCCCTTCCAGTTTGTCTGGTTGCTGGTCATCAGTACCAGCCATTTTGTTTAGAAGGCTGCATCACTGAACTTATTTGGTTACATTTGGATGTGACAAACTTAGCAGTCTCTGTTAACTGGAAGTGAACAGCTTCTGATGGAACAATTTGAAAAATGAGACATATTTCCTTTAATAAATCGTGCAAGTTCATGTGAAATACAGTTTCGACTTGCTTTTCCAGACTTTTATTTAAATTTTAAAAAAAGAATTGCAAAATTGTGCCTTGAGGCTAGAAAAAAAAATCATCTGTCACTCATTTTCTTTGGATAGAAGGATCTTCACGTAGCACCATTGTTTTATAAATGCGTCACACTGTTTATATTTTCATCTATAACTCATGTCCCTTTCAGCTCTCTTGAGTCATTTCAGTCTACATGTATTATTTGTTTCTTTTTAACGTTTTACTCTACACAAATCTACAAATCCTCTTGGTTTGCAAATGCACTGTAGGCTGTTGCTAGTTTAGCCTGGCTGAGTAAATTTTCACTGCTTGTAATTTCTCTCTCTCTGTATCTCAATTTTGCATATTTCTCTTGGTGTCTGCTGTGAAATAGTGACATATCTAACGGCACAGATGTAATTATGTAATTATTTTCACGACGAGATTAGATGTTTAAATGATGATTCCTCTCTGAAGCCAAATTACCGTGGACTGAAGGTGGTCTAATATCTGAAACATATTTTCTGTAGGTCACAATCATGGGCAGATGCCTCGTGACCCATTTCTGGTTCATAAATCTACCAAACCCAACACATTCTCTTCAAGCAGACGCAGCACAAGTCAGCCATGACGCATCAGGCAGGACATGGCTATATGAGCCATTTTCCATCAGAAATGCTTTCTGCCACCAGCAGACTAAAATAGACCCAGCACACACCAACCAGCATGAATTGGTCTCACAAAGTTTGCCCCATTGCTGTTTCAGTAGCATGTCCTAGTTTTGAGTGCATATTCATGTGCATTTCCATACGACCACACAGCTGATGTATGCTGGCACAGTAGATGTTTATAAAAATATACAAACTGTAGCAGTGTTTTGTTTTTTTCTTTTGTCCTTTTTATTATTTTTGTGTTAACATCGGAACATGTTGAGGCTCTGCCGTGGGTTCGATGTGTCCACAAGGAAAATAGACAAACCTGTCAATCAAACTTGTAAATGCCGATGAGTTTGCTTCAGTTACTAAACCTGTCTTTCTCTCTATGTGTGCCTGTGTGTGTTGCATGTGACTGCTGTCTATGAATGTTCTTGCTGTTCCGTCTGTGTATGTTCTTTTTATTATTTTATTTTTTTTTGGTGGTTTGTGTGTATGTCCCACCCCTACCACAGCTGCAGGAAGCGAAACAGCTGGAAAGAGAGCGTCACCGGCAGCACTCTCCCGTAACACCGCACGCTGAGCTGGACTCCCCCCAGCTTCAGGGTCACGTTCACCCGCCAACCAAGGCTCATACCCAGGAGGCCAATGGGCCGGTCAGCCCTCCAACTCCCAGCATCACCATTCCATCCACGCCTTCGACGCCGGCGCCAGAATCCAGCAGAAGGTCTGTGTCCGGGGAGCAGGAGGAGCAGGGAGAGCAGGGCTCCGTCTACGAGAACCCAGATCCAGAAAACGGCTCTGAATTCTGTGTGGCTGAAAACGAACAGACTGAGGCAGATCAAGCCACTGCAGCAGCACAGAGTAAGACACTATACCTGTGGATAGTTTGATAACCTAATGAAAAATGATTTCCTCCCTGATTGAGACCACACTGGTTTAGCCGTTTTGAATGCCTATTTGTGTGCTCACTTGTTTCAAATATGTTGTTCTCTTAGTAGGAAAGCAATGAACTTCATCACAGCGGAATTATATTAAAGGAATATTTAAGATTTCATAAACATTTACGTTCATTCTTGGCTGGTATACCCACTTATATAAGCATCCTGTGTTGCAGTGATTCCCACATGATTGATATTTTCTGCAGCTGCAAAAAAAAAAACAGCAGAAGAAACCAGTATTCAATGTTGCAAATAGATGATAACGCCACAATAAATGCTGCAAACAGTTTTCACTTGTTAGCTTGTAATGAATGTGCACGTGCTTTGTTCAGGTGCAGCAGTCCAGCAGCATGAAGGACCACGTGAGGAGGACGAGACCCCAAACTATGAGGAGAAAGCCCAGGAAATAGTCCAGAGTATCCTGCAGGAGGTTGTCAATACTGTTGCAGGAGGTGAGACTGGCTCTTTTTGCTGTCTTCCAATGTCTTCTAAATTTAGTGTTATAGCTGATTCAGCTCAGCAGGTCAGAAAAAGCATCAGCTGCGCCTATAATTTCTTCTCCCATTGTTTGCGCAGTCCTGTATTTAATGTGTATGGGAACTGTGTGATACACGTTGCACATCTGATGACAGGAAAAACTGTGCTTTCAAATTGGAGTCTCCATTTAATAAATAGGTTCTTTGGATGGTATGATTTTTATGTCATGTCAGGCTGTCGTAAATTCCCTCGGATGCTGACAAAAAAAAAAAGGCACAGCACTCTTTCTTTGTGTGCAAAAGTTTACAAAGGCCATTATTTTTTTTTCTAGTAGCAAAAAGGCTTTATCAGCTTGTCAACTCCAAGGGAATGGTGCTTTGCCTTCTATTTTCAAACTCTCTGCTACCCTTGGGCAGCAGTTTAACAAATAAGCTTTAAAAGACTGGAGAAAGAGGGCACAGAAATGCACTTTACATCCTCTCATGACCTGAAAGTTACTTGAGGTGCTGTTAAGCATGCTGTTTGCTAATGTAACACAGCCATCTTTTTGTTCTAAAGCACTAAATCAGAACTCCAGAAAGAGGTCTTGGGAGTTCAGAGTTGCTTTGATGGCCACATAACATCCATCCCGTTAGCGTAGATTATCAGAGGTATTTAAGTATTCACTCGCAGTCTAACTCTCCTTCCCGTCCTGTCGTCACCACAGGTCATTGTCTGGACCCCGCAAACCTCTGCTCTGACACCAAGAAGTCTGGCAGCGAGGGCGAGCCGGCGGAGTCGGAGCCCGCCGAAGCAGCGACAGAGGGCACTCAGAGCTCCCTGGAGGACGAGAGCACTCTGGGGAGTGATGGTGAACACGTGCATGCCAACGGCATTCCTGGCACACCTATTTCTGCCAGCTTCACTCCCTCGCTGCCTGATGACAGACTGTCTGTCTCATCCACTGACACTCAGGTGAGACGACCGAAGAAGCGCACTCAGGTTTCCTTTACTGCCGCACACTCAGAGCACAGCGAGACCTACAGATAATCATATAAAATATATTCAGTTTTATATGTAAGAAAAAAAAGAATATAGAAAGTGAAGACCAAAGAGATTTACCAGAGAGATAAATTAATGAGCGTCCTCTGATCTACCTTAAGAACTGCTGAAACCCTTTTTTCGTTAAGATAAATAGCCTTCTTGTAGCATCTTACATAACTACCCTTTTGTTTTTAGTTGAGATCAGTATGGGCACCACATCACAGTCCTCTGATCACATTCAAGGAAATCTAATAGACTTATGATCACACACTATTAAAGTGAAGTCATCTAAACGATTAGATGAATATACGTGTTTCAAACTGCGTGTTTCTGCTCATCCTCAGGAATCAGGGGCAGCACCGGGCCAGCCACCGGGCGCTAAGTTTTCCCACATCCTCCAAAAAGATGCTTTTCTTGTCTTTCGCTCGCTCTGTAAGCTGTCGATGAAGCCGCTGTCAGATGGACCACCTGATCCAAAGTAAGAAATGCGTATCTGTATGTCTGCTTCATTTCTTCCTTTGTTTTAGTTTCTTAGCTCCCCACTTGTCCAAAAACTAGGTGTTCAAGTGAATAAAATATAAGACAAGTTTAAAAAAAGAAAGAGAAAAATAGTTCTTTTTGAAAAGATTGAACTGATGATTGAAAAAGAATGTTTTAGTTTTCTCTGTTAACCAGTTGATCATTTCAACTACCTTTTAATTCTACTTCTTTTCTAATTCACACTAGCCTAAATTTTTACCCTTTTTATTTATTTATTGCTATATGTTAATCAATTTTAACCTCAGTAGCAAGCCTATCAAATAATTATTTTTTTCATTCCACTACTTTCTGGGTTTTAATTGTAAACAGCTCAAGCTTAAACCCTTTTTGATTTTTTGTTAAATGTCAGTTTTCAAAACAAAACAAAACAAGAAAACAGTTTAATATTTCACTTCTATTGAACCCATCATGAAAAAGCCTCGCTTTTATTGGGCCGTTATTCAGTCATCTCTGTGTGAATAAAATATAGTTCTAAGTCCTGGTTTAAAGAGAGGATTGCTCCTATTAATACCAGTTTATTTTGACAATTAATGATGAAAGAACCAATGACATATCACCTAGTGTTTTTCTGAATCATTTCATGGTTTCATGAAGCACACAAATCTTTTTAACATTTCCCCTTTTTTTCCTAAAAGAACCAGAACTTCGGAGTGAGTTTTTTTTTTGTCTTTTTTTCCTTTTTTGCCATAATTGAATATTTTCTCTGACCATGCTGTGGTGACACCCCCCTCAACCACCACCAAATTTATCTTCATTATAATAAATTCATAACATCATCTATATCCTTTCATTAGCAGCTTTTGAAATGCTCGAATTTCAAGAGAGAAGTGTGTTGTGTGCTTCTTGTGTGTTGTGTGTCTGATGAAGGCCACATCAGCTACCTCAGCCCTGATGTGTTTTGTCAGTGTCAGACAGAAACCTTTTACCCTCGTAACAAGGCTGTTCCGCTCGATTTTTCACTCCCAGTCACACTTACACAACCCAGCACACACCCAGAACAGTCACAATATTATCAATGCGGCTATCACAGATTACTTTGGTCTCTCTGACCGGCTGCCGGTGCTTCGATTCTCGACTAAACGTCAAAGACTCTGAGCTTCTGCTGTCTGGACCCCTGAATAATCCCTAGAATAATCCATCTCTTACAGAAATATATCTTTCTTCTATTCCTTGTGTACTTTGTCTGAAAATATATGTATGTCCAATTTTAATTTTAACTTCCTGTGCAGATGGTACTTCAATCCAAACTTAAAATGTGAAGGTTGTTTAATGTATTGCATATAAAACAGGAACCCAATGAGGAACATTCCAAATTTAAAACATCCCTAAGTCTATTATTAGATGGTAAGGAGTATAAACAAATATTTATCCTCCTTACCATCGCAAAGCAGGTTTGAGTGAGAACAAAATACGTGCATACAGGGACTATGTCAGAATAAATAGCATTTTTATTTATTTTTTGTAATAAAATATATATATTTTTTTGGTTCTAGTGGCCTTTATTGACAGTCACGAGAGAAAGGAAGGTGGGGCAGAGAGAACAGGGGGAGACCGGCAGCAAAGGGTCTCGAGGCGGGAGTCGAACTCGTGGCTGCTACACGAGGACTGAGCCTCTGTACGTGGGCCGCCTGCTTTAACCACTAGGCTATGCAGTGGCCCGATAAATTGCTATTTTAAGCCTCTGAAAAGACTCAAAAATGTAATTTCACTTAAGTTGGAGTTTGGTCTTCTCCCCATGAACAATATCACTTTGTATGTGTACAAAAAATGTATAAAAAGGACTGTACAGAAATCACCTTCCAGTCACCACCACCTTCCTACGAGTCGACTACCGCATGTCAATGACCATCAGTAGACGGAAAAGAGGAAGAGTTTGTGGCCTCTGCTTCCACAGAACTGGATCAATACTTGGATACTTAGGACAAAATAGGCTGGTCTTAGAAACAAAGGCCATAAACCCTTATTTTAAATTCATTTGCACAACACTGGGATATATTAAGATGCCTGAACTGTTCCTTTTACGCACATACAAAGTTAAAATGACCTCTGCTTATCTGTATGGACTATTCACACTATCATTTATAAGTGGAATGACATTTACTGAGGTTTAAAATAAATGGAAATTATTTTGACGTTTATCCATTTCCTGCAAACGCATATCACGTGTTCGTTGTGCTCGATTATAAGTTTACACTCTTTACCATCTAACCTAAGTCAACCTAATTCACTTTCAATAATAATGGCTTACATTTTGTATTTTTTTCCTCTTCTTATCTTCTGAATTGTGCACTCATCATGACGGTCCTTCTCTATCTTGATGATCATCACAGCTCTTTGGAAAGGGAACATCATTTGTTGGCCATTTCCACTGAAAGTGAAGGCACATTGTTGTTGTGCCGCTTAAATCCTACTTTGTCTGTTTCTAAAGGATGGAGCAGACAACGTAGGAGGACATCGCAGCGGAGCAGCCAAACTCAACATATAAAGCAGCTGAGCGTTTGATCTTTTTTGAAATTCACTTTTTCTGTCTTGATGCTGCAGAAAAACATTTCAAACTGAGGCTGTGCACTCAGAGGCACTTTGGATTCAGTTGCCCAAGCATTGCTTTGAAGGCTGCGGGAGATTTTTAACTGTCTGATGCAGGGATAAGGCTTGATGTGGCCTAACACTCAGCATTTCTTTGAGAGGTAACTCTGCTTGAAGGACAGATCAGTTCACCTACAGCTATTTGGGCTTTAAGTCAGACTTCTTTTCCTTTTACCATTGAATGCATTGTGTGACTGAAATCCAGTCCATCAAAGTCTGTCATGAGTTCAAACAGTCCTGAGCAGATGGATGGAGGAAGAAAAAAAAAATCTTTAATTTGTTTTGTGCAGCACTTAGCCTCTTTCCCAGAAATGAGAGGCCACAGTGCAGAGAGCTGAAGCTGCCGACATAATCAAGAGTCTTTCTCTCGCTGTCCTTCCAATTTCATCTACTTTGATATGATGTCGCTGAATTCTCTATCGTGTTCGACTCAAACTTATGTTGTTAAGCATCAATATATCCTAACTGCTTGAAAGCCAACAGAAACCTCTCCCTGATTTTACACAAATGACTTGAAATATCCTCAGAAGAGCTCTGCTCCTCTTCTTTCCCTCCTCAGGTCCCACGAGCTTCGATCAAAGGTCCTGTCCCTCCAGCTGCTACTGTCCATCCTCCAGAACGCCGGGCCCATCTTCAAGACCAACGAGATGTTCATAAATGCCATCAAGCAGTACCTTTGTGTAGCGCTCTCCAAGAATGGTGTCTCCTCTGTGCCTGAAGTCTTCGAGTTGTCACTCTCCATTTTCCTTACGCTGCTCTCCCACTTCAAGACACACCTCAAGATGCAAATCGAGGTTTGCTGTTGTTCATTTTAAAAGCTTTAGCCTTTGTTTGCAGCTTTAGCAGACAATGATGGGTTGGGTTGGCCAACAGAGTAAAAAAAAATGTCAGTACGTCATAAGTTCTGTCATTTTTCTATATGAATATGCAGGAAAAACCTGAAGAACTAGTTGGGTAATTATAGTACCTATATTTGTTTTTGAATCCAACCTAAAGAAACACAAAAGCTGTTGCATACCTTCTAGGTGGCCGACAGGGAGATTAAAAAAATGATATTGATCTGCTTTTTTTTAATATATTTTGTACATTCACAAAAAAAGAAGCAGTGTTCTGTTTATTTGACAAAATCTTGAGTGCTTATTCCTGCACTCATTGAGTCACCTGAGACGGCTGCTGTCCACTCTACGTGGCAAATCGCTCCCTTTGCACAGATCCCATTAAATTTCATTGTTGTTTCATTGTTGACGCTAACCCAGCTAAGGAAGATGTCTGGGTACAGCATGAAAAAGTTGAGCTCGGCCCAGCTGTATGCACACGAAAACCTTCAACGTGTTGCCGTTATCCACTTAAAGTACACATCGTTTTCCTGGGCGTTGCATTCGATGGGAAGTTTCTCCCTAGGTTTGTTGTTGTAGAGGTAGTTTCCTGATAGAGTCTGCAAAAGCTTCTTTGTGCATTAAAAACCTTGAAGGAGAATCTGTTTGGCGGCCGCCACAGGTTTGCCGCTCCTTTCTGATTCCTGCTTACCTCCCTGTCGTGACAGTGAAGCTTGGAAGAAGGTGGCAGAGGTTGACAGCAGAGGTACTTCTGTTTGATAGGGATATCTGCTTAAATGCATTGCTTATATTTATGCATTTCAACAAAAAAGGCAACGTTTTACTGTTGTTCTTCACAACATGTACGTAGGTTGTACAGCATCCATCTTTTAGAGCACATACTGCATTCATTTATACGACTGCCTGACAGCCTTCCTGAAAGCAGCACTCGTACACTGCTGTAACATTCTTCACCTCAGCTTAGTCACGCACCTTTTGGGTTTTCTGCAGCCCTCTTGCAGTTCCTGCTAACGTTGTCACATCAATTCTCTCTGCAGGTGTTCTTCAAAGAGATTTTCCTCTATATCCTCGAGACATCCACAAGCTCTTATGACCACAAGTGGATGGTCATCCAAACCCTCACTAGAATATGTGCAGGTCTGTTCCTTTCTTTACAGTCCTGTACTTGGTGATTCATACGACGCTGGTCCGTCGATATTAAACTGTTTAACAACAAAACCTTTTATGTGTCCCCCATCTGTCTCTCTCAGATGCCCAGAGTGTGGTGGACATCTACGTGAACTACGATTGTGACTTGAATGCTGCTAACATATTTGAAAGGCTTGTCAACGACCTCTCAAAAATTGCACAGGGTCGTGGAGGCCACGAGCTTGGTATAACGCCTCAACAGGTAATTTTTATTTTTCTAATTTTCTCAGGGTTTACTTTGATTCACTCATGAACGTCAGGAAAGATGTCATATAGTACCTTTAATTTGAGCCCTTTTGTGTCAGGTTTCCTGTGTTGCAGTTATTCCTGAACAGTTTTTGGATTATCGTGATTTTTTTTTGTATTTTTGTCCAGGAGCTGACTCTGAGGAAGAAAGGCCTTGAATGTCTGGTGTCCATCCTGAAATGTATGGTAGAATGGAGCAAAGACCAATACGTCAACCCCAATTCCCAGACGAGCCTCGGTGAGTCAATGATGCACTAAACACAAGTGCAATATATCAAACTGATCTGTCAGTCATCATACCTGATTTACATGCATTATACAAAAATAAATTCTGATATATTTGACTAAAGTTGCCTACATTTCTTCATGTATAGGTATTTATGGGGTGCTTTACTAAGACTACCACAGGTATAGAAAACAAAAGCATGTTTTTTTTTCCAACGAGCCTTCATGCTTTTGTTTGTAGCATCTAGTTTTATGGGAATTAGACATCACATCTCTTGAACAACTCACTGAATGATTTATTTTTAGATCAAGGCAACCCCGGAAAAATGTACAGGGTTGTGTAATGTCTTGAGTTTTTGAGGTGGGAGTCACATTAGACAAAATGGATGTTTTGTCTGTTTTTAAAATTTTTTTTTATTATACTTAATATGTTCCCTTTGAAGCAAAAGTTAAAAACCGAGTGTTCCCGAATTCCAGTAGACGCCCATGGCATGAGCTCCAGCCTGCCACTGAGCAGACAGTTCGTATTGGTTCACATCGCCCAGTTTTTGCAGATTTAGCTACACTGCGCAACATGAAACCAATAGATTATTAATTTACTGCATACTATAGTGCACAATTGCATTTTTTTGTCTGGGATGGCCGAAATCGTACAGTCTGAACCAAGAAGGTGCTAGAGGATGCTGCTGGAGACGGTGAGAGTTAAGGGTTAAGTGGTTCTGAGGGAAGATGCATGAATGGATGGATTAGGCAAATTGGTTAATTCCTGGAGAGGATTTAAAGAAGTTTTAGTTACAGTACAGAAGCAAAAAAATAGTAAAGTACTGTATCAGCTCTGTATCAGCTCACATTCCCCAAGTAGAACTGTTTAAAGCTGGGGTGTCCAAACCCAGTCCTCGGAGACAGCATGTCCCGCATGTCTGAGGTGTTTCCTGACACATACCTGATTCAAATGAATAGATCACCATCTCTTAAGGATCCCTTCATTTGAATCAGATGTGTTTAAGCAAGGAAACATCTAAGACAGGCAGGACAGCAGCCCTCGAGGGCTTGGTTTGGACACCCCTGGTTTAAAGACACAGGTACACTGGAATTGTATTGGATCCCTGTAACTTTGCTTTGTTAGCTGTGTCCATAAAAAAAAGGGAGGAGATTTTTTTTTTTGTTTGTTTTGATTTTGTGGATAAGAGTCGTGGTTCGAAGCATTCCTGCCTTGAACTATGATGGTTTGCCTCAATGGTTCGGTCTCAGTTCATTACCACGGTTAACTGGAGTTTGTGATGTACCTCTTACCCATCATCACAGTTGCAGTCAGTTGTAGGATCCAAGAGCAGAGGTGCTCATCCATGATGTTTAGACACAAAGAAGAAATAAAGCTAAACCACGACAAAACACCAATCTGAGACATGTGGGCCATATCTGCTTTGTCAGACTGGTCCCTGGGTTTTATGCAAGGAGGATTTCTGTTGTTGGCCAGAGGAGGAGCTCAGACCGAGATGAAGTACAACTTTGTGAAAGGACTGGAAAGATATCCCATAAGCCCCTGTAACGATTCACGGACTAGCCTCGGGCTAAGCTGTCAGAGCTAACCAGCAGAGGCAGCTACGTTGACTCACAGGGACATTACTCTGCCAAAACTCATGACAGCTCATTAGTACACAGCCGAAGCAGCAGCTCCGATGTGGAATTAGAATTTTAAATTTGCTCTGCTGGCTGCTGTGGATTTTCATCAACATACAATGAATGTGCAGTATGATTAGTGGGTACAAAACACCGAAGTGTATAGAATATTCTCGTATAAATCAGGTCCTCTCTTTTCAACCTTTCCTTGTGTTATTTTCTCCCCTTTCTGAATGACTTCAAAAGCAAAAACAGGTAATGGTAGAAGAGTATGGAGTGTTTGCTAGAATGTGTTGTGATGATGGAAATTGCTTGTTTTCAGCCTGTGTCTGTAGCTTCAGGCAGTTTTGTGCTTGTGTTGCATTGTTTGTGGGTTTGTTTGTTTTTTTTACATGTTAACATGCATAGGCTGTAGCCAGACCCACATTTGAACTCACTTAACCTATTAGGACCTGAGCCAGCCACGGATATACTCTTATCATCAGGTCTTAATGGATTAAACTAATGGTGGGAACATTGTTTTAACTCAACTTGGTAAAGAAGCTTCTTCTGAGCATTTTACCAACAAAAAGCTTCAACTTTTAGTTCAGTGGTCTGTGTTCCTCTGCCTTTTTTTTTTTTTTTTTTCTTTTTGTGCACTGTTGTGTACATTTAAGAATGGGAAGCGAGCTACTGGCTAACATTACGAGGCTGTCCTGAATGTTTTAAGAAGTTTCCGATGGGTAATCAGATGCTTCAGCACAGCCTGGGTTACAGGGTGAACACACTCCCAGCAACAGCAGTGGATCCCTCATCTCCTCCTATCCTGCTTAATAAACCACCTCTCGCCACTTCCAAGCTCTGGCTTCTTCCCCCTTTGACTGCCTGGAGCTTTTTAGATAACCCACCCCTTTCTAAAACTCCCTTGCGGCCTTGCCTTGCACCTGTAATGTGTGAATGCGTGAATAAGTGTGTGTTTGGGGAATTCAATTGGCTGAGGTAGTGCATGTACATTTCCCTTAATCTCACCCTTCCTGCCCACAACTGCCATTGAAAAGGCCCCAGGGTCTTATGGATCTGCGTTGCAGTTTATTTTCCACGGTACTAGCTTTAAGTCATTGTTTAATCCTCCCGCCTGAGTTTGTAAAAGTGCCGGAGATGATGGTTTTAGGGGCTGTTTGGAACAATAACGGTGGAATATTTGGTTTATTTTCACTCCTGCTTCACTTCTCTTTCGGGCTGTCTTATCTTGCGTCTCTTGTTTTGCAGGGCAGGAAAAGCCATCGGAGCAGGAGAGCACAGAGACGAAGGCCCCGGAGACCATCAACCGCTATGGGAGCATCAACTCTCTGGACTCTACAGCCTCATCTGGCATCGGAAGTTACAGCACACAGATGTCAGGCACCGACAACCCTGAGCAATTTGAAGTCCTCAAGCAGCAAAAGGAGATCATCGAACAGGGCATTGACTTGTGAGCTAAGCTTCATACCCATAAATGAATTCATTCCGTCGACACTCTTAATTTGAATGTAGCTAAATTCAGTTTTGTTTCTCTGAATTTTACATAGATTCAACAAGAAACCAAAGAGAGGCATTCAGTACCTTCAAGAGCAAGGCATGCTGGGTACAACCCCAGAGGACCTCGCTCAGTTTTTGCACCAGGAGGAGAGGCTTGACTCGGTAACAACCTCGATTTTGTATTTCATTATTTTGAATAAAAAGCCGGCTGTGAAACTTTCAAAATCACACTGTGCATTCTGCAACGCTAATGTTTGAAGATGTTGTGTAGCAACAATCGCAGAACATTAGTGTCCTCAAGCTCAAGGCCACACAAACTCTAGTACCAGGCAACATACCAACCACGGCTGGCGAGATAAGAGCAGTTCAAGAGGACAATCAGTTATGTTTCCTGATTTATTAGACCTGCGTGTTTGTTGTCGCCGTTTCCTGTCTAAGGTCATTTGGAGGACTTTGTTTGTGTAATACAAGAGGAACACTGTATTCTATAGGTTCTGCCCTGTTTTGCAGATGAAAGGAACAGTATTCAATTATTTTACCCACAAGTCACTATGAAAACAAGAGTAAGTCTTTATTGACAGAAATGAAAAGCTGAGGCAGAGGAAGCTACTTTAATGTGCAATAAAATATTTTCAAGAGCTGGTCGAGTCAAGTTACGTGAACAAAGGCGTGCTGGTATGTTACATTTACTGTCACTTGATTTAACTGTAATCAAATATTCTTCAGCGGTATAACCTGGATGGATCCTGGTTACTTAAAGTTTTAGAGTTGGGTATCAAAATGCAGATCAGATGGAAATCTGTTACTATCCTCTGTCGGACCATTTGCACGTTGCGAGAACCACATGAGTGATCTCAGGCTGCATATACCGACTATTCCATTTGCAGAAATCTGGGACTGGGTTCAATTCTGGCAGTCTTCAATAAAAAAACACAAAATACGTCATTGTAGGTCTTACAGAATAAGTGACTCAAGGTCTTATGGAGCCATTTTTTGTATCCAGGAAACAGGTGCTTGTATGCATCTTCCTTGAGTATTAAGTTGCTGAACTGCACTCAGACAAGCCTTCAAGCATTGAGCAGCCATCTAAACACACTTGCATTCATTCCATGTGGTATTAATTTATAAGTGAAACGAGAACAGTAATTCTGCATTCATTGTGTGGCCTTCAGGATGGTCTGCACTTACAGACTTTTAACATATTTCATACATTTGGATGGAAGTTGCACCACAGCTGCAAACACAAGGGTAAATACACAAGCGCTGCATCTAATCCACACTGACAGGATTATCCTGCACTTCAAAGAGTGGGACAGTGAAGCTGTCAGTTTAAACTCGCTTCAACATAAAAGGTGTAAACAGCACAATCTTTGGACTGTCCTGTTAAACTGTGTTGCAATATGTACAGACTGATCTCTGTCTCATGTGCTCTCTTAAGACTCAAGTTGGAGAGTTCCTCGGGGATAATGACCGTTTCAATAAAGAGGTGATGTACGCCTACGTCGATCAAATGGACTTCCAGGGCAAAGACTTTGTTTCAGCGCTAAGGATGTTCCTGGAGGGCTTTCGTCTTCCTGGTGAGGCGCAGAAAATCGACCGGCTCATGGAGAAATTTGCAGCAAGATATCTTGAATGCAACCAAGGGTAAGTTTTAAATCTCCTGCAGAATGTTCAGCTTACGAGAGTAAATGAATACGTTTCTCATAAACAGAAGTATTCAGGTGTTTGTTTGTTTGTTTTTATTCTCCAGGCAAACCCTCTTTGCGAGTGCCGACACTGCATACGTCCTTGCCTACTCGATCATCATGCTGACAACAGACCTTCACAGTCCACAGGTAAGAAATCCATCTCAAAAGGACACACCTGCAGGGACGTGTTCTGACAGCAGTCACAGATATTGAATAAGCTTAATTGAATACTTGAGAAAGTTTGACTTGCATCTCTGTTGTAAACCTGCAAAGGTGAAGAATAAAATGACAAAAGAGCAATATATCAAGATGAACCGTGGCATCAATGACAGCAAAGATCTACCTGAGGAATATCTGTCAGCCATATATGATGAGATAGCGGGGAAGAAGATTGCCATGAAGGAGACAAAAGAGCTCACCATGAAGTCCAACAAGCAAAGTGAGTCTCATTCCTTTGGGCTGTTGCATAGATGTCATAAATAGATCTTCTTCCATGCTGATTTTATTTGATGCTGAAAAAAAGAGAAGCTCTTTATGACTATATGTTTTACCATCTGATGCTGTGCTGTGTAGGTGTGGCCAGTGAGAAGCAGAGGCGTTTGCTGTATAACGTGGAAATGGAGCAGATGGCCAAGACAGCTAAAGCTCTGATGGAGGCTGTCAGCCATGTCCAGGCTCCCTTCACCAGTGCCACACACCTGGAGCACGTCAGACCCATGTTTAAGGTAACATCAGCAGATGTGTGGTGCACCGCAAACCCCGTTGGTTACGTCCCCAGTTGCTGTTGCTGTTAAGCTCATTTTTTCTTGGTTCGTTTTGCTCCTCAGCTTGCATGGACGCCCTTCCTGGCTGCTTTCAGCGTGGGTCTTCAGGACTGCGACGACACTGAAGTGGCCTCGCTATGTCTTGAAGGAATCCGCTGTGCCATCAGGATAGCATGCATCTTCTCCATACAGGTGCTACCATCTAAACATTCACAGTTTTTACACTTTTTTTCTTACTTCGCAGCGTTCTGACTCATTTCTCTGCTTTTTTTTTTTTCGTCTGTGACAGCTGGAAAGGGACGCGTATGTGCAGGCTTTGGCAAGGTTCACTCTGCTGACAGCAAGCTCCGGCATTGCTGAAATGAAGCAGAAGAACATTGACACCATCAAGACCCTTATCACTGTGGCTCACACCGATGGCAACTACCTGGGAAACTCCTGGCATGAGGTCTGCTCTTCTCCTCCTATTTAAAAATGAAGTTTTTTTTCACTGTTCCTGTTTCCTCACATGTTATCTCAGCTCATGTTCTGTCTTTTATTCATCACAGCACTAAAGGGCACCTTTTTGATAAAGTAGTTAAAAGAATTTAGGACAAAAAGGTCATAAAAAGCATGAAGTTGAGGATGAGCAGAAGCAAGATCAGTGTATTTTTGTTTAGTCAAAATTTCTGATATAACTTAAAAAAAAAAAGACTTCATGTAATATTCAGCTTCTTAGAGCCTCATTAGAAAGGACTCTGTGATCCAAGTTTCAAAAGCAGCAGAATAAAAGTGCACTTAACAATAAACGGAAGTATGTAGTTGGAGTCTTAAAGACCAAACTTTCCATTAGTTCTAGCAAACTTAAGGGTGCTGGTGTACCGGTTCATGCTACAGCACCTGCACAAACACAACGTCATTGTCAGTAGAAATCACCTCTTACGTCCTCATCACAAAGATCAGCTTTAGACGTTTGCATTTAATAAACAAATCACCTGGACAAATGAAGTGAGAGGTGGAACTGTCATGATTTGGGCTTCGACTGCAGTCAGAGGCTCCTCAAAATCAACAGTGGACATTTACAAAAGGTGCAAGCTAACAGCAGCCCAAGAATCTCCTTAACTAACTAGAGACCCCTTTCAGAGAGAATACTTAAGAATTACTTAAAATATTTTATTCATTTAGTATTCATATAAATCTACATTTTAAATGCTTTTACTAACTTTTGAAAGAAGTCAAGCTGTGCTTAAAATTTGCCTTTAGTTGTTACTAATTTTCCCTTGAGGATTAATAAAGTATTTTTGAATAGAATTGATTGAATTTTATAACTTTTATCTGATATGCCCTTGCTTTTTTTTTCCAGTGTCTATTTCTGCTGCAGTTTAAAGTTCTCTATACTTTCGTTATTTTTATTTTTTATTTTTTTTGTGTGTGTGTGTGTGCGCGCGCTTCTTTCAAGATCCTGAAGTGCATCAGTCAGTTGGAGCTGGCTCAGCTGATTGGTACGGGGGTGAAGGCACGCTACATCTCAGGGACGGTGCGTGGCAAAGAGGGCTTTATTGCGAGCCTGAAGGAGCAAAGCAACGACGAGTACCTGGGTCTAGGTCAGAAGCAGCATCCAAATGCATCACCACTGTCGTGTTCACATGATGTTTTCTGTTTCTGTTGTGGGAGAGATTATCTGATATGAGGACATACTCAAGCTCATGTACATACATTTATTTGTTGTTTGGAGGAAGCAGATGTCTGAATCCTCTGTGTTTTTGCGCCGTAGTTGGAGGGACGGTGGACCGGAAGCAGATCGCTAGCATCCAGGAGTCCATCGGAGAGACCAGTTCTCAGAGTGTGGTGGTAGCTGTGGACAGGTACTACTGTTAAACTCACATGTTCTCCTACAAATTATTCCGTCCTTGTAGTTAGGCAGTAAGTGAGGACAGATCTCTAGATCTTTGTTTGAGTTGAAAAGCTGCGAATAAAACACTGTCGTCAAATAATCGTATGTTTTTCTGCTTTAGGATATTCACAGGTTCCACCAGACTGGATGGTAACGCAATAGGTGAGTGTGGCTGATGCAGCCAAACACAGCGTTATTCGTGTTGCTCCAAGGGCAGCTGCATTCAAGCTATTTGTGATATCAGTGACTCACACATTCTTGTTTAGAGCACCTTTCTTTCGCTCATTGCCAACATCTTCTCTCCATTCGTCAGTGGATTTCGTGCGCTGGCTGTGTGCTGTGTCCATGGATGAGCTGGCCTCGCCCACACACCCACGTATGTTCAGCCTGCAAAAAATAGTCGAGATCTCCTACTACAACATGGGTCGTATCAGGCTGCAGTGGTCCAGGATCTGGGAAGTAATTGGTGACCACTTTAACAAGGTGGGTAAAGACCAACGAAAGCAACATCAAAGCACATATTCAAGACATGGGTATAATTTCTTTATATGAAAAAAGATGAGCTGAAATTGTGTCAGATACAGTTACATATAAGTCAGGCACAAATACCATTTTTTAATATAATATATTCATGTCTTGATTTTCCTCTCATTTGCATGTTTGCGAGCTGCTGAACAGATTGCAGTCCAGCACTCTGCCAACACATCTCCTTCGTCAAATGGCTTCTGTTAAATTTGGAGCCCATTTCAGGCTCATCACGATAATGCTTTGATAAGAGGGACTCCCCGTCTGAACTTAAAACCAAGAAGAGCAGAGATGATTTGTCTTTAATACAGTTAATTTCTATGTTCATTTTTTTCAATTACATTTCAGACCCTGAAAATGGAGAGTCGTGTATAAAAGAGGCTGTAATTCTAAAATGCATCAAGTCCAAAGTTTTGCTTGTTATTTCAAGGCTGCTATGGTGGCCCAAAGGGTCAAAAATAGAAATTGCAGTATCCAGATCTAAGTTACTACCTGTGTGCTGCTTTCTCAGAGAGAATTATTAGGATTCCGACTATGAAAAGTTCCCAAAGAATACTTTTTGTTATGACTGAGCACTTTACAGACACAATTTAACAGAAAAGAACTGTATGCATTTTGATTGTTTATTTTATTTGAAGTTTATTTGACGTGTCAAACCAAGCAGTCAAAAGTTTGGATTAATTTATTTACATACTCGTTACAGGGTGAAAGATGCATTGCACACATGCAACTGTAAGCTTTTTTTTTCCGAGTTTTTATTTTCTCGTTGTGAGTAAAGGACAAGTTTGCCACATTTGATGTGCTGGATTAGATTTTTTATTTTTATTTTTATTTTTTTAAAGAGTCAAAGAACTATGGCAGTAATATAGTGAAGGATGAATGCTCCATCTCTGTCCAGGTTGGCTGTAATCCCAATGAAGATGTAGCAATTTTCGCAGTGGATTCTCTCAGGCAACTGTCCATGAAATTCTTGGAAAAAGGGGAACTCGCTAACTTCAGATTCCAGAAGGACTTTCTGAGGCCTTTCGAGCATATCATGAAAAAGAATAGGTAAGGAGACGAAAGCACAGCCCTCCTCTTGTCCTGTGAAGCTACTCCGTGCCTTGCATGGACCTTTTCTTTCTCTCTCTTCTTTCCATTTCTTTTTCTCCCGCTTGCAATGACTGAATAGTTCTCATTTCCTGACTCGGAGACGAGCAGCACGGCAACGTTTCAGCTGACCCTCTTCAGTCTCTTTGCATCACACTTGGAATGAATTAATATAGAACTCTGCTTTTTTTTTTTTAATTGTTTGGTTTTAATGTGTTTTAATTGAATTTAACTAGCTATCGCTTATAAATAAATCTGACTCATGCTGCTTTTGTAATAGCCTGTGTGCAGCAAGCCAAAAAGGCAAACTGATTCACTGCTGCACACGTTTTTCATTGAAATGAAGCCTGAGTTGGTGCGAGTGTAAATCACCCACAGACTGCACGCTGAGAGCTTCAGCAGGGAGGAAATGGCTGGCAGCCGCGTAACCCCTGCAGCGCAGCGTGTCCATTAGACTCACTCGTGCTGCTGTGTGTGTGAGAGCGTGTGTGTGTGTGTAACATTGTGGCAAGTGGAGGAAGAGCCTTTCGCTCATTCATAACTGTTCTTCATTGTGATGACAGTTGCTGTTACAGAACAGCACAAGTCAATACTGAGATAATCATTCTTTCTGCAAATGGGTCTCAGGATGTGATCCAAAGCTTTTAGAGCTGACTGACATTAATAGAGATGAATTTTCTTCACTTTAATTTGTTTGACTTTCCGTCCTCCTCACTGTTTCCCCCTCTTCTTCCTTTGCTACTTCTGGTACTCCACTTTTGACTCTTCCTTGCCGTTTTCTTTCCCATTTTTCTGTTTTGTGTTTCATTCATCTTCTTCTTCAGGTCTCCCACCATCAGAGACATGGTGGTGCGCTGCATAGCACAGATGGTTAACTCCCAGGCGGCAAACATCCGTTCAGGTTGGAAGAATATCTTTTCCGTCTTCCATCTGGCTGCATCTGACCAGGACGAGAGCATTGTGGAGCTGGCCTTCCAGACCACTGGACATATCGTCAGTGAGTCCAACACCGAGGCTTTCTACCTTCTTAAAAAGAATTTGGATTTTAGATCTAATTGTTTGTTTTTCTTTTCATTCAACTTTCCATTCTTCTGCCCACCGCTCATGTCTCCTTCGGCGAATCACCCAGCGAATGTATTTGAAAAGCACTTTGCAGCTACAATCGACTCCTTCCAGGACGCCGTCAAGTGTTTGTCAGAGTTTGCCTGCAACGCGTCTTTCCCTGACACCAGCATGGAAGCCATCCGCCTCATCCGACATTGCGCCAAATATGTCTCAGAGCGGCCACAGGTCAGTGTCAGGCCTAACGTCTTACTGTTAGGTGCCACATATACTGTATCGTGCTTTGTATTTAGTTGATGATTTCGGCTCAACAGGAAAATCAAGATAAAGCTTTCATAAAATCAAAAACAATGTAAGCTAGCAGTATCAGCTGTCCAGTGTTGTTTTTATTTGCTGTCTGTATGGTGAAAAGGAGTCATTTTCTCCTCCTTTATGCCATAACCTTTCCTATTCCTTGTATAAGTCATCTCCAGAGGCAGAAACTCTTGATGATGGCTCTTGTTTTTCTCTCTCCTCTGGCAGGCCTTCAAAGATTACACCAGCGATGACATGAATGTAGCGCCTGAAGATCGTGTGTGGGTGCGGGGATGGTTCCCGATACTCTTTGAACTCTCCTGCATCATCAACAGGTGTAAGCTGGATGTCAGGACCAGGTAGGAGGGGTTGACGCCTAGTTTGTCATTATCAGTGCTTTTAGGGTGGGTATCATTCGGGGTATAGAAAGCAAGTATTTTAACACCTCTGCTCTGTTGGTGCGTGTATTTATATCAGCAATAGAGATAAGTACATGCTGTTTACAGCTGTCCGGCTGCACATGCAGTTAAGTTAAAACTGGGTAGAGAGAGAAAGCTTTCATTCATGCCTTCTTTTTTTTAATACTAAAAATAAAGCATATGCCAACCTCAGCATCAAGAACAAGCGTGTTTTTGTGTGAATTTCCCAGGGGGCTCACAGTGATGTTTGAAGTGATGAAGACCTATGGACACACCTTTGAAAAGCACTGGTGGCAGGACCTGTTCAGGATCGTCTTCCGGATCTTTGACAACATGAAACTGCCTGAGCAACAGACTGAGGTACGTGACGGGTCTTTTATCCTCATCAAGGTCTTTCACGTCCTTTGTTTTACCAGCTCAATCCAGAGGCTCCAAAATGTCAGAACTCCCTCTTTAATCATCCCCCCTGTGGTTGTTTTTCTTCTCCTGTTGACGGTAATATTCTCACTGAGGTTGTGTTGCACCCTCAGAAAGCAGAGTGGATGACCACCACATGCAACCATGCACTTTATGCCATCTGTGATGTTTTCACACAATACTTTGAGTCCCTCAACGGCCTCCTTTTGGATGATATCCTGGCTCAGCTCTACTGGTGTGTTCAGCAAGGTGAGTATGCCGCATGCTCTTCTCTTCACTGCCACTCTTCTTCTTTTGTTAATTTCTTCCCTCCTTCATCTGTAGATAATGAGCAGCTTGCCCGTTCAGGCACAAACTGTCTAGAGAACGTGGTCATCCTGAACGGGGAGAAGTTTTCCCCTGAGACCTGGGACAAGACATGTAACTGCATGCTGGACATCTTCAAGACCACAATCCCACATGCGTAAGCTGCTGCTCTAATAACGTCCTTAAAAGTCAGAAAATGAAGTTTATTTTGTGTTTGTGTTTGTGTTATTTTGTTATTTCCAATTGCTTCCTTAAAGAGGAATCAATACAATAATTCAAACCCTATTTAAGTAAAATGCACAAAGATATCAAGTTCACCAAGAAACACTAAACCTTATTTATTTTCATCCATCATCTATCTGACTTTCCAGAAATGAGTGTATATTATTCCATAAATACGTCTCCTGTTTTTCAGGTTGTTAACGTGGAGACCAGCAGGTCCAGAGGGAGAACATTACACAACACACAACCTGTCTGACAAACAGCTGGTGAGGAAACACATTTATCCAGGGCAAAAAAATAAAAACAGTTTAGACTTTTACAAATTGAAACAAGAAATGATAGCATGGCTCTTTTAACACAAGTGATATTTCTTGTAAGTAACTAACTTACTAGTACCTTCTCTGACTAGTGTACATTTGTTATACAGCAGTAACTTTGCATACTTTGCTCTCAGGACTCAATTTCCCAGAAGTCTCTGGATATTCAGTCCCGCTCAGATGACCAGCACTCCATCAGCAGTGCTGATAGAGTTGCTCCGGAGAACCGTCGTCAGAGTCAACAGAGCTCAGGGTCGGGCATCTGTGAAGACGGCTCTAGGAGCAGGACCCCAACAAGTAAGTCAAGTAACTGCTGGCTCTTTCCACCCATGTCTTTTTTTTTTTCCTCTTATGGATATCTATCTTTGTGCTCCTCAGAGATACAGGAGCAGCGTTTATTCTCGGCTCTGTTGATTAAGTGCGTGGTGCAGCTGGAGCTGATCCAGACCATCGATAACATCGTCTTTTTTCCTGCTACCAGTAAGAAGGAAGACGCTGAGAACTTTGCTGCTGCCCAGGTACAAACAGATGCGGATCAACTAATGGGAACTTGTTTGTTTCATGTGGTTTAAGCCGGCAACAATCTGTTAATTATTTATTTATTTATTTCTTATAAGCGGGATGCTGTATGTGCAGCAGATGTCCCAGTGGAGACCCAGGACCAGGGCATGTATCGCTATCTGACCTCGGAGCAGCTTTTCAAGCTGCTGGACTGCCTGCTGGAGTCTCACCACTTTGCCAAGGCTTTCAACTCCAACAATGAGCAAAGGACTTTACTGTGGAAAGCAGGTAAGAAAAGAAACTATTGACTGAAAGCTTCATTATGCATTTAGCGCAATTAAAATACCAAGTTGTACATATCTGACTTGTGTATGTATATTCTGTGCTTATTCTAGGTTTCAAAGGAAAGTCCAAACCCAACCTGTTGAAGCAGGAGACCAGCAGTCTGGCATGTGGGCTGCGCATCCTGTTTCGTATGTACACAGATGAGAGCCGTCAGGATGCCTGGGAGGAGGTCCAGAGACGACTGCTCAAGTAAGAAACAAATACTACACATACTGTGTCAGATGAATCCATCAGTGGATCTGAGGATGGTATCCAATCGACTTTTCCTCCACCATGTAAGAAAGACAAGCAGACTGGAGACTCTTGGGTTCAAACAGTTTTTATCCCACTAATGGGGGTCGTTAGCGGGATGACAATTGGAGCAAGAGACTTATGCACGCATGTTCAAAGCCAGCGTTTTAGATTTGCAGAATCTGAAACTAATTGGTGCATTTCTCTGTTGAAATTTTTCTGTGAAACATCATGAGAACATCAAATGCACGACTGCAATATAGAGTTTTGGCAGCAACAGATCCTTAAAGCTTTTTCACAGTTTGTGCTGAATTCACTGTTGCCAGATCAGTGCTGTGTTCCATTTTGTAAAATATCAGTGCATGTTGATAGTAATCTGATATTTCAACCCCCGGTTTCTGTGTATGAGAGTATTAGCATATGTCCTGAGTTGAGGAAGATCCCATTAGTTATGATGCTTATGTGTGTGAGGGAGTGTTGCCAGTGCATTTATATCGGGGAGGCTGTTTTGATGTGTACTTCTAGATGATTACTTTTGGAAAAATCGCAGCGTGAGCAGAGCCCTGCAGCTCTCTGAAATGAAAGCTGTGTGCTTTATAGATCCAAAGGAAGCAGCACACTGGTGTTTGATTGTTCAGTCGGCGCTGCTGTCTTTACTCAGCCTTTCTTCACCTCTTCAGCCCTCAACTCATTTCTCACTCCACCTCGCCTTTTTCTGTTGATAATTGTATCAAGATAAAGCAGAATTCGTTCCCATCTATATTCATTTTGAGCATAGATATGAGAATAATTGTCGGGGGAGGTAGTGTCTGCATGTGTGATTTAACTAGAGGACGCTTGGTGCTGCTGCAGTAATACAGAATGTTCACTCTTAAATCACACATGTTCAGCAGAGCCCATGCACACTTGTGGGTTTCATTAGCACATGATTCAGAGCAGAGTTTAGTCAATATTTTTACATAAACATATTCAGTGACCGGAGTGCAAGGGAGCAAATAAAGAGGGGAAAAAAGAGAGATGAGTGGTTAACAGATGCAGTTGATGTGAGATGAGGGCTTTAGGGTCAGAGAAAAAGGTCAGAGGCTGCCTCAGTTTTCTTCAAGCTTAAACTGTGAAAAAGCTTTCATAATGATTAGCAGTCACTGAATAAAAGTGGTTGTTATCCTCATCTTAATGTTTTGTTTTTCTCATAAGACCTTTAAGTGTGCTAATCTACATTTCTGAATTGTTTTGCTTTCGTGCAGTGTGTGCAGTGAGGCTGTAGCGTACTTCTTGGCACTGACCTCAGAGAGTCACAGAGAGGCCTGGACCAACCTGCTGCTGCTATTTCTCACCAAGGTGCTAAAGATCAGCGATGAGAGGGTAAGACATCAAAGCATCTGCTCATACGTCTCCTGACTGCTGTGGCGATGGTTCACCTGCTAGATAGTTCACGACACTGAGCAAAAACACATGGACGAGACACTTCCCAAAATGAGTGACTCGACTTTGTTGATAATGTAGCTCAAGTCACATTTCAGTTTTTCCCTGTCTTTTCTCGTCTCACCTGCTCTTTCAGTTCAAGGCTCATGCATCCAGATACTACCCTCTCCTGTGTGAGATCATGCAGTTCGACCTGATCCCTGAGCTCCGGGCTGTTCTGAGGAAGTTTTACTTGCGTATTGGCCTCGTGTTTCACATTGCACAGCTGCCTGAGCCTGAACCATGCCCGTCCCAGGAGCATGTTGAGCCAGAGACAGACACAGAGGTGGGTGAGGAAGCTGGGGAGGAGGCCCAGTGATGCTGCACCGCAAACAGCCTGGAACACTTAGCTCTGCTGAGGCCCCCCACAGATCTGTGTGTCTCTGCTGCGCCGCCTCAGGGCCCTCTGTGTGTTTTATGCCGAATACTTGACTTAAATGGTTGATTATTGATCAGCTGTCTATTAACACCCACCTGTACCCTTAACCCTGTCACCAGACACATATACACACCAACCAACTTATACACGTACAAAAAGCCCAGGCGGAGTACTCAATATCATAAAAATGGTCAGGTCCTGTACCAGGTGTAGCGATGCCTCCACTGGATAAAACTACTGATCAACAACTGACATCAACCCATATCTCTGATGTGATCAGAAGGAATTTATTTCAAAATGTGTGCTTCTTACTGTATATTTAAAAAGTGAAAAATGAATGAATGGTGTCAGCAACATGCAAAGTGACATTCAGCTACTATGAAATGTGACATTTGTCACACATGGATAAATAATGATCACACCGCAGATGGCTAACATTAGTATCGATAGCCTCTTGGATGAAACTAGTTGTACAGATCTGCCGCTATGTAATATAATCTTATAACACTAGATTTCTTTTTTGTTTGTTTTTTTTCCTCCTCTGAATTTGCTGCACTTGATCTTGTTTTTGAATGCACTGGAGATTTTACTTTTGTGATAATTTATTTGACTGCACCACCTCCTGAAGATTGTCCTACACAGTACGATATGTAATTAAACAAAACCATGGAAAGTGAAGGGTTAAATTATTCCTTTTTTTTTTCTTTCCTTTTTTCTTTTTTTTAATGTTTTTGATTTTTAACAGAGTTGGATGATAACTGGGCTTCTGGAACTGGAAGACATGAGAGCAAACTGATGCTAGCTGCTTTTGAGTCACTTTTGAGTTGTTGAGTTGTTTTCCTTTTTTTTCTTCTTCTGTTTTCATGTGAGTTTAGTTTTCACTCTTGTGTACAAAAATCAATAGTTGATAATATATTTAATTTTGTTTTTCTTTGGTTTGGGGGGAAGGCTATATGTATAGAGAAAATGACAAATGTTAGCTGTGCTTTAAGTATGAATGGGATGCATTCCTGCTCACGGATGTAGAAAACAAATGTATATGATAAAGCAATGTAAAGTTTTCTATGTTTCAAAAGATTATGTACAACTTTCTGTACAATACATCATCTGGCATTCTAATCAGGTTCTAGGTCAATAAACTTTTTGAACTTGGTTGATTTGAAATGTGGAATCACTGAATTACAATAGTTCATATCACTGACATAAACAATCAGAGCATCATATTAATGATAAAACAACTTTATGGAACATGCATATAACTGAAACAACTACATTAAAATGTGCAAAATGTGCACATGTTTATGGCACACTGACATATTTGCATTTTACAAAATGTTCATGGGTTAATACGTATGTTCTGCACACAATCTATTCTCCATCTAACTATTGGATCGTATTCTTTTAAACGGATATTAATATTTTTACTTGCAGGTGACAAAATAGAATCTGTGCTGAAACATCCTACTATTAAAGCGTAAGTCAGTGTTCAGCAATTTAAGTGCAACATAACCGCATTAGTTCTTGTGCACAGCCTGCATCTGCAGAGCTGGTAAGTTAGCAAGGAAACATTCAGTACAAATACCCAGAGCTTGTGAGCGCTATGAGAGACGGAGCATCAGTCACGGTGCAGCGTCCATCAGGCTGTTTGGCTTCTCTCTGCATCGTTTAGCGACATCTGATGTTCCGGGTCGGAGCCAGGGCTCTGTGGCAACAGTCGCCACAGACACACACCTCCCCGGGGTGGAGCGCAGAGACGAGTCATCCTCCTCATCATCAATCAAGCCTTTCAGAGAGTACAGGGACTTCTTAAGATAGTCGTACATTTGTACGGACATTCTGCAGCAAACCAAGTTAAACATAGCATGCTGCCAATTTTTATGGTTGAAAAAAGATGTAATTTAATGGAATCAAAGCAAAAGCGTAACTCTCAGTTAACAGCCACCTGTCACTTCAAAGACT
This sequence comes from Arrhamphus sclerolepis, assembly GCA_037176975.1. Taxonomy (NCBI): domain Eukaryota; kingdom Metazoa; phylum Chordata; class Actinopteri; order Beloniformes; family Hemiramphidae; genus Arrhamphus; species Arrhamphus sclerolepis. The sequence continues at coordinate 8,362,708 of JBAMYA010000013.1, forward strand.
TTATCTTTGCTCAGCATGCGTATTATTTGGATAACTGATGGTGGACCCTTTCATCTCACCTGATTTGCTGTTATGATCGCCACGCTCAGAGGGTTGCCTCGGGTGGAGCTGCTGATTTGGTCTCCCAACTTTAAATGACAGCAGAGACTGGTTGTCTGATTGACTGTCTTGCTCCCTCTGGCCCACTGAATCTGATTTTTCCTGTTTAACAATGAAAATTTGAAATTATTACGATCAGACAATAGTTGATTTGTTTTTCTTTTGGTGTTTTCTGTTTGTGCATCAACAATGTTGTTATTGGGATCGTACTTCACAGATCAGTCTTCTCCGTGATGCAGCCCTTAAAGAGTGTTCTGCCGAGCGCTGAGGTGTTCCCTGATGGTAAACCTGCTCATCTGCATCACCTTTGTAGCAATCTGACATGAAATACAAAACAAAACAATCAATCAATACAAATTTAGCTGGATAGACATCAGGGACTGAAAGGTCAATTCATCTTGTGGCAAAATGGTTTTAAAAAAGTCGTGGAATAAAGCAGTGAGGGAAAGGATTTTCAAAGCCTCCTTTTCTGCCTTGGCATTTTCTCTACTGCCTCTCTTCCCAAAGGTTGGCTCTGTATTATCACCCGTTGCAGCTTGAATGGGCTCCATGCTCTGGCACCCACTGCAACACACCGTAAGATGGCTTCTGCCACTGATAAACCTGGCCTGGTTCACAGGCCATGATAGGAGGACACTGGAGAAGGTAAGAAGCAAACCTTCCATCATTCTGGAAAATCACTGGTGCCTTGGAAAAGGAGAAACCTGGACGGTGGGGGTGAAAAAAAGCGGAACGGGAAGAATATTTACAAAGATTACATTCAATCAGGCTGACTAAGAAAAGTCTCAGATGGCAGTGAGGTATCTCTGGGGATGGAGTATCTGGGTTTCCTCCTCTGAGAGGGGACACAGGCAAGAATTAGAAGAATGAACGATGTTAAAACACGTTATTTAGGTTTTCAGAGTGATGTGATGAATTTGTAATCTGATGGTCCCTTATAATCTCTGCGTTATTGGTGGCTCAAAAAGTCTAAAGAGGAGGACAGATGAGTGAGATAACGAGCACAATCTTTTGAGGAGAAACTGGTCTGTGCGTGCTCACTGACCGTGGTCCTTCTGCCTGTTCTTCAGCCTGATTTTATGCTGTTTACGTAGAAGCGCCTGCTGGTGGATGTCCAGTCCTTTAGTGTCACTGGGAGGATCAGGAGACACTGCACAAACTTTTTCATGAGATACTGTATCTGACAAAATAAAAAAAAAAAGGTTTATTATATTATCTGTCTTGCTGCAATAGTCCTGGCCCCCCACCCCAACTTGCTGTAATACCATAATGGAGGCATTAACAAAGCCTGGATGCAATAAGCTACACATTAATTTTAAAAGCTATTTGCATTATTGAATAATCATTTCTGACTGTTGCCTCCTCATTTTCTTGGCAATCTCCCTCTTCTCCACTCTCTAAATGAGCAGTCTGCCTGTGAGTCAGCATCCTCACATCGTGGTGACATCACTCTCACAAGATCACGTCAAAGTCTGTCAATACTGAATTGATGTAATCCAATTTTCAGATGCAGGTCTTGCTTAAATCCACTTTTCATATAAGAGAGTTTGATCAGCGTCTTGCTCAATTCACTGCTAGTCTTTCATCATATTGTGCTTGTTTTACAATCTGTCACCGAGTGTCCAATGCATCCTTGAAGTTGCTCGGTTGGGAAGTCAATCCAAAGCTGTTTCCTTTCTCTCTTGTGATTCGCTGTCACCGTTTGCACTGACGGACACTTCCCATCACTTCTTGAAATTAAAGTCTCAAGGATGATGAGGGTTAGATTACATTAGGTTGAAGCAAAATAAACAATGATGACATTGAGTTCATCAGTATTGTTTGTTTAAATAGAGAAATCAATAAGGTCTTGCTCCATTTTCTGTGTATATTGCATGACGTACAGAATAAATCGTCACTGGCAAGATCACTGCTCCCTATGCAACAACCCCAACACATTTAATCAAAAATGACCTGATACATGTTGACAGTGAATGGAAATCTGACAACAGAAGAAAAATACTGGCGTGATGCTGCTTATTACCTCTGTATTTAAGCTGGTTGAACTCCTTTATGTTTTCCTTACCAGGGAAAGGACTTTTAGCTGATGGCTCAACAGCTTCTTTGTGTGGATTTTCAAATGTATCCACTCTGGGCCGTCGTCTGTGTATGAGGAGAGAAGTAAAACCTTACTTTTAAACACTACGAAATACTCTCTCCTTACTCTGCTCTCTTTACTGTGAACACATGCAGTATTCTATTACGGCTGTCAATAGTTTACTGAATCTTTTCTTTTCCCCACAGGTATCCCCGGCCTCAAGTTTTTGTTTACATTACTCTCCTGTCCTCTCCTCCCCCAAATGGTTACGACAGACGGTCTCCTCTTATTAAAAGACAAATTTTCGCCTCCACTATCATCTGCCGACACAAGCGTACTCACAATTCATGGATTTAATTTATACAATTTGTCAGTTTCCTTTAGCTAGGCTGCTTTTTAAGAATTGGCATTATCTGAATGCAATTAAAAATGGATTGGAATTTGATTCATTAGGAATTAACTGCGTCATAAATGGATTAAAACAAATTTTATTTCATTTGAGTATAAGTGGATTATAATTGCACTGAATTCAGGCTGTATTTAATTGGAGTTGCTTTGAAAATGTTGACAGCTGTACTTTAAAGTCTGATGAGAGATGATTTTTCTACTATAACATTTCTATGTCACATGTGGTTTGCAGGATGGTAGAAAATATTATAAATTACTACATAATTACCTATTCAGTTCAGCAAACCTGTGAATCAAAATGAAGATCTCACTTTTGGTGATCTTATTTTTTACACCAATACAGCCGTGAATCCGTGAAACAATTCACAATAGAGACCAACTGAAATGACCATTTTAAACTGATTCAACCGCAATTTAGCCTGACAGACACGGCGCTGAGACCTAGGTGAAACTGGAACTCTAGTAACTTCTAAAGATGACTAATGCTTAAAATGATTCTGTGTTAGTTCCACTGACAAACAGTCCTCTGATTCTCAGAAGCGCTTCATGGGAATACCTGTTGGAAAGGGACAAGCAAGTCTCCTGTGGACCTGTCTGGTCCATCTGAAGCTCCAGTCTTCTCTGCTCTTTCTTCAGATACTGACGGAGGCCTGATAGCTCTTTAATCACTTCTTTTTGACCATCTGAAATGTGCATTAGCCGTAATGAAAGATTATTATAGGAATGAAAGTGGTAATATTTGGTAGTATATGCAGACATTTAGATAGGAGTTACCATTTAGCGCTGGGATTCTCTCAGTGACTGGCCTCTGATCTGGTGCTGACATAGACTGCTCCTAGGTAAATTGTGGGTTTTTTTTTTTTTTTTACATTGATTGAAACTTTTTAGTGGGAGATGGGTTGTTAAAAGTATACAGGTAAAAATAATGGTACAAATCATAAAGTGACTTACAGCCCTGGAAGAGAGGTGAGAGAAGAGTTCACTCACAGCTGAGGAAGGACTTGATATTGTAACATTTTTCTGTTTCCTCTGTAAAGTTGGGATGGGAGGAGATGGCGCTCTCTGGAAAATAATGAGTCAAGTCACATTTTTGACAAAGCTGTTCAATAAAAACTGTTGAGAGTTTTTTTCTCCTCTTTTGTCAAGGTGCACACTTTGACTTTCTATGTTCAGGTTATTCTGTAAAGAACAAACAACATAGGTGTTTGAAAATCTGTTTCTCATGAGAATTGTTATTGCTAAAAGAGTCTAAGAAGTCTAATTTCTGTTACAAAAATCCACCACAGAGCAGCTTTTCAGTTCTTTACCCAGAAAAACAAACAACTACTACAGTGAAGTAGTGTGTTTGTTTTCACTTAAAAGTATTAGACCTGATCAGCCCTCTGCTTTTTTTTTTTTTTTTGCTTTTTATTTTTTGGCAGTCCTCCAAAGAGATATCTAACATTTTAGAATGGGAAGACCCTTCCCGAATCCAACACACATCTCAGATCTGCCCACCCAGAAACCGCACAGACCACAGTTCACCACTAGAGGGTGCCAGGTACACCAGTGTTCTTATCTAAAGACACATTGACACTGCACACTAACTAAATTATTTTGTTCTGTATATGTAAAGACCAGGCTCTAATATGAAAAAAGTCCAATAATGTGAGGGGGACTTGTGCTTATTAATCAGCAACAAGACCTTTGGACAAAGTTATGAATAAAACCTCATGCTACAACGCACATGTCTGACCAGGCTGAGGTACCTCATTAATCAGTTGTGAGTTTGTATCATCTTTTTCACAGGTGCTCTTAGGTGCAGTCTCTTTTTCTGCCTTTCACACTTTCACACTAACGTCTCCTTGTTATGTGTTTTTCGTTTCACAGACTTAACTTTCTATTTTCAGGTTATTCTGCAAAGAGCAAACAAGCACTTTCCTTCCGCTGGTACAGCACCACGCACACAGATATTACTTTGACATAAGAATCAAAGTAAATAATAAATAGGAGAAAACAGTGACGTCAAAATAAAGGTTATGTACAGGTGGCTATGTTAATAAATATGTACAGGAGGTAGTGCAAGGTGGCAGTAACAATTTTTATATCTATATTAACAGTGTATGTTATGTTGTATAGTGTACAGAAGTGTTTTTATGGCAGCTCAGCTGTGTCAGTCTACAGAAAGACGAGCTCAGTTTTATCTGAGGTGAGTCATGAAGGCAGGGAGGAGAGATTGTCCATGACGTGGAGCAGTTTGTTCCATAACTGCATGCACTCAAAGCCTTCTAGTTTTTTCCAGTGACATTAATTACTTAATTGATTAGTTTTTTTTTGTTGTTTTTTTTTTAACTGCTGGCTTCACTGTTACTGATTCTGGTTCTCCAGCAGACCACAGCACAGTAGAAGGCACTTGACAAATAAACCTGGTAGAAGATCTCCAGCATCACTATGGTACAGCGATCTGTACTTCTTCTCTGATGTACCCAACAACTGCAGGAATCATCAGAGAACATCTGCAGGCAACATGACTCAAAGCTGAACTCAGAGTTCTAACCGTAGAGAGTGAAAGGATATTGAAACAGGACAGTCCCCTGCACTGTTCCTGTGTTAACACTTTAGACAGGGAGCTTTTTAGGCCTATCTGAGGAATAGTCAGCAACCCAGACAAGATAAGTTCAATGGTTTAAAAAGGGCACTAAAAAAAGTCAAGATTCTCACATTGCTACCACTACTATCCAGTTGAAACTGAGAATGCCAAACATCATCATCTACGCTTTAATGAGTCTGATCTGCAAATCAAAGAGGGCAGAGTGCAGGTTTCAGTTGGGGCCAAATTTGGATCAAAGATTAACACCATGTGGAAGAGTTTCATTGGTCAGTCCAGTGTGAGGAAACCCATGAAAGGAAAGATGAAAGGTCAATTGGTATTCTTAATGGATGAAGCCCTCACATTCTTCATCTTTTGCTTCCTTTGTTCCTCCTCATATTGCAGTTGTAACCGAGCCCTCTCCTTTGCAAACCTCTCCTATTCTTTCTCTTCTGCAATCCTTAATTGCTCTCGCTCCTCTGCTTGTTTTCGTTTTCTTTCCTCTATCTGTTTGAAATGTACAGTTAAAGTTCATTTTCTAGGTGCTCAGAAAGACAGTTTGTTAAAGCATTTCCTATTTTTGTTTCATCAGTCCATTCTTGAGCATCCACACCACTGTGTTCCCCAGACTTACCTGTTGTTTCAGTTCTTCTCTGTACATGTTCTCGGGGTTCTGGAGCTGCTGTGCAGGTGAGTGATGCCTGGAACCTATGACAGGGTTAAAAAAAAAAAGAGGAGCATTTTCAAAGACCCGCTTTGCCAAAAGTGTAGGCGAGACAACACTACCTGAGATCTGATGGAAAAAGGGAGTCCTGCCTTCAGCTCCTGTACTGATCATACTGCAATTATTGTTCCTGTGCATTTGATTCAGGTCACCTGAAATTAGAGAAATGTAAAACTTTCTAAAATGTTTGGTTCTGTATGAGTAGTTATTGTAATATATATACGTTTGGTTCAACAGAACTCACTGAAGGAAAAAAAAAAGAAATGAAAAGTCAACTTACTAACAAGGTTTCCATTTTGGTCTTTAATTGGAGCACCAGCTCCACCTCTTCCCCAGGGGTTGTATGCCATCATCTCAGCTGCTATCTTAGCATCAAATCTTTTCATCTCCTCTTTCTCTCTTTGTTTACGCTCCTCGCTCTCTTTCATCTGGACAAAATAAAGTCTTGAGTTTTGAAAGACTGACGTTCCTTCCAATACTACCAACGCCACGCTGTTAAAAGCAAAGTTCCTTTAAGAAGATCTAATGTACCTGCTGTCTTAGTAATTCATGGTAAGCCAGCGCACTCTCCTTTCTCTGCTTAGATGGGTCCACGTGAAATCTTTCGAATCCTATTGGGGTTGCTCTAGGAGCACAAAGAGGAGCAAATCATATCTCAACATACAGTTTGGTGTTGGGGGCCCTCTTGTGGGAGAGAAAAACTACATTGTAACAAATGTATTTCCAGGCAAAATAACTGAAGTCACCTCCATGCTTATTAAATTTTGCATTAATTTGCCATCTATAAAATGACATTTCCATTTCAAGAACTGAGTGCTTGAGTTTGATACTTACTCAGTGGAGCCATTGGCTCTGATATGTGGTGATATTTGAGGGGAAATCTCACAAATCCCTGATTGCTGAGCCTTCCCATGCAGACAATCTAATGATGAAAATCGCTAATATTAATAAATAAAGAGTATTTATTAAATACATAAAACTTAACACTTCAATAACTGTTTACTACGACTGTCTCTCAGGTTTTCCTTCCAATATTTTCATTCTGCAAACTCAATTCAGCATTGGTGTGAGAATAAAAAGGAAAAAAAAAAAAAAAAAAACTGTAACCAAACAGACCAGCTTGATGAAGGGAGATCCATCTGTTTCCTATAAACTGTGAATCCCATGGTCATTAAATCATTTCTGCAGCATCAACAGATGCCAAATCCTCATTATCCCTGATATGGTGACAAAATGGCTTTGTGAAACAAAGTATTCAATCCCATGCAGACAGGACTGGGAGTTTCAGAATTTAAATTTTGAATTAAAGGTGAAACTGACAGATACTGTAAACCACTACATGGCTATGATGTGCAGCAATGATTTGTATTAATATATGTACACAGATTTAACTCTTCTGTCTTGTTGTATGCAAGCATGCTTGATTTTTGGGAAGAGGGAAAAATTTTTTTTTGTGGAATCACAATTTTATAAATGGAGGTGGTTGAACTAATGTACCCTGATTTTGAAGAGAATTAGGATGTAACGGATCCCTGGTTCCATAGTAGTAATGAGCGGCATCATAAGGAGGCCTGTAAGTATTTGGTACGATAGGTGGTGCAGGAGGGGCAACACCAGCGACCCTGAAAAACAAAAACATAAGTGAAGTTTCTGCAAATTTTTTGTAATTCAATTCATTTACACAGATGTGAAAAAAATAAAGCACTATTTTAATTACACAGTTTTACATATCAGGGAAATAATAATAATGATAAAAAAAGTTATCTGGTCATTACCAGGTCTGAAAACAAGGCAAATACATCTTCAGATGAACAAAAATACATATTAAACAGTATTATTAATTTAACAAAAATCTGAGCCAAAACGTTATGGTGTTATGCAAAAACTAAGAAAACCAGGTCATTCAATTACTTGTAGAGTCATCTTAAAGGTTAATTCATGACTTAATCTATTTTTATAAGATGTGAACAGTCTCTCACAATGTGGAGTATAACTATTCAAAACTTCTTTACAATTTTATTTAATTTTTCCATAGATTTTGGCCACTCATTTATTGACAGCTTTCTTAAGATCCCAACATATTTCAATTGGGATGATATCTGGACTTATACGCCACTGCAGCTTCTTGGTTCTTTTTGTTTTTTTAGACATACTTTCATTGATTTGATAGTGTTCTGTAGATCATTGCTCTGTTGCATGATCCAGTTTCATCCAACCTTTACCAATCAGACATTTGGCCTCAGATTTGACCCAAAAAAATATGTTGATATTCACAGGAGCTGACACAATGTATGCAAGGTATCCAGGCAACTGTCTTCAATGGTTTCCACTTGTGAACAATCTGTGATGAACTAATATTTAGAAATGACCTATAATCCTTCCTAGATTGATGAGAAACAAATCCTTCTCTAAAATAATGTCTGATGCCTTTCCTCTTGTGCCATTGTGTCACCACATCTGAATGCTGATGATCAAGGCCAGTGCATTTAATCAGCAGCACATGGAAGCAATAAGGGTGCACTCATTTATTCGTATACTTTTGCATTTTGGCCTAGTTTTTGTTCAATAGATAAGGACACAGACTAATTTGTCATCTGTCCTTCTTCATTTCTTCATTTGAGGTTCTATTTGTCTCATTTTTAGACTCAGTGAGTCTAATTATTTTTATTATTAAGTCCTGCGTTGTAAAATCTAACTGAAAGACGATGTACTTTCTTTTTTTAACATGACTGCATGGAAACACAAAACAACTGTGAGCTACCTTGGGATGGCAACCTCTCCCAGCATGCTTCTCAAATCCCTGTGGTAGTCTTCATGAAAATAGTCAAATGCTGGGGCAGCATGTGCTACTCCAGCCCCAGGCACTGTGTTCTTTGGCAGCTTGCTGAGTGCTGTACTGAAGTCAGCCTGGAGCCTCCCTGGAGGGGCTCCCTGTTCAATGTTTTCATAAAGTTTGTCATTTTTAGGTCTTGGATTTGGATCCCTCCCTGCAGACCCCATATCTCTTCCAGTCTTGTGAGAACCATCCAGTCTCAAGCTGCCATACTGCTGATAAGCTGCCCCAAACAGGTCAGACTGCAAAAGATGATGCATCATGTAAGAGGTGACACATCAAAGGATCAAACAGTGAATGACGAGCAACTGTTCGTCAAAGTGGTGTAGTTCAACACCACCTCATCGCCATCTATGACCCTGGTCTTAAATGGTGTTTCATCAAGTTTATTAAAACATTTTAATGAAGTTTGGCAGCAAAGAGAGAACAATAGCTAACGTTATGACTGCAACATGGGACGAGATCATTTGTGTCACATTTTGCAATATTTAGCTAAACATGGAATTTTGTCCCTTTCTTTTTTGTTTGGATTCAATAATACTTCATTAACTGTCAAAGTGAAATTAATTAACGTTATACTGCTACCTCTTTCTCAGGATCTGTGGCTCCAGTGGCAGCAACCCTCATCTCCAGTTTCCTTTCCCTGAGAGTCAAAGGGCAGTGCAGATCCTCTCAAGTTAATTTTCTGGGATGTGCCAGATGAAACAACTCCAGTTAAGACAACAATTTAGTAATTAAATGCTCACTGTATCTGGTTTCTCCGTTTTTCCGCAATTTGACTCAGCAACTCCTGTCTATACTTTATTTTCCTCATCTGAGTGACAGACGGTTCTTCTACTGTCCCTGCGTGACAAAAAGGATCCATAAACTTACAAGTATTGCCAACTATCCCTCAGAAACGAAGCCTAAGTGACAAATTCCATCAACTATCAGGCAAGTAAATATATTTCAAAACAAAATATACAAAAAGAGCAGGATTTACCAATCATAAGCCCAGTTGCAAACTCAGCATTATCTTTGTTGGAAACAGATGTAGATCTTGCAGCTGTCATCTTGTTGTCTGGCATGTCTTTTCTATTTAACACAGATAAACAGAGTAAGACAATCCACGAGAATCCTGTAGTTACTGAGAGCATATAAAAGTGGAACAACATTAGAAGGAATTCCCTTCTGAGCCACACCTAGCTACAGTTTTACATCATACAGTTTTCTTTTCTGTAACTCAAGTACAGGGTGTAAAGCTTTGCAATCCAATCAGTCCAGCTACTCTGTTAGAGCTGAAGAATACAACCGCTTGTCCAGACATGGGACAAGGCTCCCTCGTCATCACCAACCCACATCTCAACAGACTGCTCATATTATATTATCTTTGTAGCACAAAAGAAAAGCAGTGAAATGCACATGCATACTATTTTCTTAAGTGAGTGCTGAAGAAAAACAGCAAAATGGCAGAATGTTCAGTCCCTATATTGTGCTAAAATAATCTAGTCCTAGCTCTTTTGACTGTGGTATTTAAAAGAGTCAGAAAATTATTTGCTTGATGGACCTTAACTGGCTGTCCACCTTTCCATGTTAATATTGTTGAGATCAGGAATACAAATCTCAGTGATGCAAGAGCAGTCAACAACAGCAGACCCAGAGACAGATCAAAGCTGAGATAATAGTCCCATCATAAGATCAGCTAAATATTAACATGCCATTCTTCATAGAAATTAATTTTAAATACCGTGACTTCCATATCCTCTCATTGTTGTTCTGAACAACAGGGGGCTCCATCTCAGTTATGTCCTGAGAAGCTCTGCCATAGAATGGTAAAACAGGTGGGCTCAGTAGTGAAACTAAAAAGTCTAAACTAGCAGTGGTCAGTGAAAATACCAACAGTTCAAAATCACCTTTCAGAGTAAAAGTTACACCTGTTAACGTGACGATCATGGGTTTTCCTTTCATCTCTGTACTCAGGCTCTTGAATCCGTCTTCCTTGCCTCCTCCTAGTTCTGAAATCTAATTCTTTCTCTTCTTCAGTGTTCAGCTCCTCTGCAGAGCTTTGTGACTCTTCTGGCCTACGGATGTGCCATCTTCTTCGCGTCCAAGGGCCTGGACCCCAAGCCCCTGTGTTTCTTCCATTATCTATTGCCTCAGTCAGAGTGGCGGCATCCCTCCTGGATGCGGGACGCTCCTTGTGAGGAGATGGTATGTTTTCATGGGTATCGGGGAAGATCATTTTTTCAGCATCTGACATTTGAACTTGTTCAGGCTAAAAGTAATAGTGTGGGAAAAACAATCAACATTTACTATTTTGTATCAGTGTCAATTTGTGTACTTAAAAGAAATATCAGTGTTTTTTCTTCTTTACCTTGGAAGTGAAAGCAGGTGCTGCCCTTTTTAACTTCTTGATTTTATCTTGCTCCTGGAGGAAGAGGTTGTATTCTCTACTCCTCTCTTCTCTCAGTCTTTCCTGTGATCAAACAAATATTTATTCATGTTACTGAAAAATCCTCAATATTAATAAGCTAAAGCTCCAGTTATCAGTTATGTTAGTGTTGCTGTGTTTGCAGCTGTTGAGATCAAAATTATAGGTGTTATGCTGTTTCTTTTTCATCTTTTACTTGGCCCTCTGTTGATTTGTAATGACTAAATAAAATAAAATAAATAAAAATATCATTATGTAATGCTATATGAAATACAAAGCTACTTACACTATTGTTTTTGCCACATTCACATAATCTGAAATCTGCTGTAAAGTGGTGGACTGACAGTACTTTAAAAGATGCAAAGACCCATACTTTTCATACATTAGGCCTTTAAATCACACAGCCCCTCTGGAAATCTTGAATCTTCTTTGTCTGTAACCCTGTTGGCACTTCAGTCCACCATTAATCATCACAAGATACTTGTTTTTTTGTGTGCAACACTCGTGGACACATGCATACGCAAATGAACACAGAACATACAAACCTTTATGGATACCCTCTCATCAATAGGAAGCGACAGACCTTGCTGCAGATGAGGCTCACGCCTTTTTTCAGCTGTTTTCTGAAGGGCGATTAAAGGTCAGAAGTGAGACTCAGTGAAATGCAACAAGAGAGGTAACATGGTGAACTGAAACCATATTTTAATAGTTATTTCATTTCCAAGAACTTTTCCAGACCTTGCCAACATATTCCATGTAGTCCAGCCGCAGCTCCTGTCGAAGTTGCTCCTTCTTCTTTTCATAATCAGTTCCCAGGTGTAAAGTGAATTCCAAACCTTAAAAATACAACATTCCACTCAGCTCAAATGATATAATAATCAAAGACGTACACAGTCTGACTTTGGGATTACTTTTTGGCATTTTAAAGCGCTTTACTATAGGCCTACATCACAGTCCTTGATTATGGAGAATATTCACATAAACAAATCACTCATTTTACTCCTTATCTGTAGTCAGTTCAAAGCATTGCTGTTATACATACCTCGTGTGTCACACTTCACTGCTGTCATATTCTGGAAAGCCTTTTCTTCATGCTTTTCGTACCGTCGCTGTATAAAAACACTTCACTAAGTACCGCTGGACTAATGTGAACATTTGCTCCTGCGTTCAAAACTCGTCTATAACCGTCTATTTATTATACTTATATAACTATTATTATTATACCTGACAAATCCTCTTTTCTATAGCGCAAGGCACAACGCATCATACGTTGCCAGGGGCAACCATTACACAAGCGGTCCCAGAAGGCTAAACATTTCAGCTAACAAGAAGTCCTAATCAAAGTTTTTAAATATAAACTACGATATTATCAGTCTGAACTGGTATTCTATTTTATAACTGCACGTGAAAAGTTTTTAAAGTATATTTTAGCTCGTGTGGAAATTCAAATTTACTACCAGCTAACGTTAGCAATAAAGAACTAAATAGCCTCACTGGTGATCCGGTGAGCCTCTTCAGTTGCTTGTTGCCGTTAAGATTACAGCTCTATTAATGAATAAAACCTCCACTTGAGCTGATTCACAAGACACTTTATCCCTCCGTAAAAGTAACAGAGCCACGGTGCAGAGAGGAAAAGCCATTTAATACCTGCATGTCTAAAAACCACCGCTAGATGTCAGTGCGTCCCTAACCAGCAGTTGACGTCGTCCCGGGATTAAACCATTTGTTAAAGGGGTGATTGTACTTTAACGTGACCTATATATAGCGCCACAGACCAAGTCAAATTAAATTACGTGTATATATGATTGAAATGCAATTTAAAAAAATAAATTACATATCACCAAAATATCACTTTAGTGTGCCGTAGCATTAAAATAACTGCCCCTTATAGTCCACATTTTTTGGTATCGTTCACTGTCATGGCTCCCTAAGCAAGTGGACGTTGGGCCGTGATCAGTTGTGGAGAAACATCACTTTATTCGCTTATTTGAGTGGATATTTAGGTTTCACCGACCGTCTCGACGTGTTTTTTTCCCCATGCTTAAGTAATTTATCATGGCTGGCAGCAGTACGGCTCAGAAAACATGGGAGTTATCCAACAGCATCCAGGAAGCTCAGAGCATCGATGAAATTTATAAATATGACAAAAAACAACAACAAGAAATCCTCGCTGCGAAGCCTTGGACAAAGGAGTAGGTGAAATATGTGAAATACGTGTGTAGATTAGATGCTTAAGTGTTTTGTCAAGCCAAACCTTTGTGTATTGTATGTTGTTGCCACTTACTTTTGACTTAAAGCTTGGCTAAAACTAGCCCTAACGGCCTGCTTGGCAACAGCAGAAGGGCAGGTTCTGTTCATAAACCTGTATATCAATAAATATGCTTGATAGAGTTACAGATGTACACGTCCTTTGTCCCCCAGTCACCACTACTTCAAGTACTGCAAAATCTCCGCTTTGGCCCTGCTGAAGATGGTGATGCATGCCCGGTCTGGTGGAAACTTGGAGGTGATGGGTCTCATGCTGGGGAAGGTGGATGGTGAAACCATGATCATCATGGATAGCTTTGCCTTGCCCGTGGAGGGGACAGAAACCAGAGTCAACGCTCAGGCTGCAGCTTATGAATACATGGCTGCCTACATTGAAAATGCCAAACAGGTGAGAAACTTACTTTCACTCCCTTTACACTGTAAACTGTGTTATGATTTGTTATGCATATGAGTGAGTAATTGAGTCAGAAAGATGCAGTTTTCACTTTGTAGTTTAGATGATAAATTTATGTCCATTACATTAACATAAAACAATATAAATAGATTGTATTTAGAGTTGGTTTTGTTTTCACATGTTCTTTGAGTTCTGCGCATACACCTTAACTCAACAGTAGCACTAAGACTTCATTGATCAAATTCAGATTCAACTTTATTCACCAGGTTTGTGCTAACAAATGAAGAATTTAATTCCGGCAGACTTTTGTCTATCAGGTTTTAGTAATAAAATAATGTACAAAAAAAGAATCAATGAAAAAAATAATAAACAAGTAGAACATTAAAAAAAAAAAAGGTACACTATGTACAAGACAGCCCACTATTTGCAGTCAAGACTATTGGAAGTTTAGCAAAGCGACAGCCTGGGGGAAGAAACTGTCTCTGTGATGGGAGGTTTCAGTGCACAGTGCTCTGTTGCGCCTTCCAGCCAAGAGAAGTTTGAACAGCTTGTGTGCAGGGTGTGTGGGGTCTGCAGATATGTTCCCTGCCTGTTTTGTGACCCTGACCCTGATGTACACTGATGTTTTTGATCACCCACTGCTCTTTCTTTCTTTTTTTACATCCCATGTCAGTTTGGGATGGAAAAGTTGAAAATATATTTTCTTAGCTGTTATTAGGAGTGTTCTTGAGAAATTAAATACATATACATAAACAGGAGTGCGTATCTGTGATTCATGTTTTTGACAAAACTCAGCTGTCAAATTCTTGGTTTTATTGATGTTTGGTGGTGAGTTGTTGTTTTTTTAAATACTCCATGAATTTTTTTTTTTTTCTAATCAATACTACTCATTTGTATTTGTTTTTATAAATTTAGCAATATGTTG
>JBAMYA010000013.1:8384723-8395293 GCA_037176975.1 Arrhamphus sclerolepis
TATATATACACATATATATGTATATGTATATATGCATCTTTACAATGTTTTACATAATTTCTTTTTTGTTTTGCATAACAACTGTGTGGCAGTTGTTTATCATCCATAATGACTGGCATGATAACCTTTATAATCATGTTATCTTTCATGTATCTTTGTGTCTGTAATTATTTTTGTCTGATTTTGATAATTTCATTAATCATTTTAGGTCTTTTACGTCTCACTTTGCACCTCTGCTGGTTCACAATTTCATTATTTGTGTGTATTTATCGTTTGTTTCTTAAACATATAGTATATTACATTTTTGATGAACAGCGAGGGTACCTCTGAGGTCTTGAGCCCCTGAGCCTGTACCCGAACACCAGTTCACTAATCTGTCTGGAATGTCACGCACTAACAGCTTTTTCTAATAGTTGGAGAGGTGATATAATTTCAAAAATTATTTTAAATGTCATAGATTAGGTTTGATTTCAGTCAAGGTCTGTCACTGGTGATTACACGTGCTGAAATTATTTGGCATTAATAAATACTTGTTATGGAACTGATCAGCATGCAGCTGCCGCTAACCAGCCTAATTTGCTTGCAGACAGTCCAAGTCGTTGCTAAGAGGGTTGAATGCCTGACTGAGCCTGAAAAAGATCCTCTCTGAAGCAGCGTGTGATGAGCGAGGATGGTACTTCTGACTGTAGATCTGATTGCTAAGTCTAGAAAGCACTTCAAAAAGAAAAAGGGACTCTCTTTCACACAATACCTCAAGACCCTCACCCACCTTTACTTTTCCAACAAGAATATCGAAGACATTGTAAGTTACCAAGATGGTCACTTGTGATTTAATTGTTTCTTTTTCATTTACTCTTTGTAAGTAAATTCCTTTTTTTTTTAATCTAATTATAGGGAGATCTCTCCATGTGTAGAAACCTTGCTGTTCTTTACTTGTATGAAAATCAGATCACAAACATTAGCAACCTTGGCTTTGCCTCCAACCTTACGCATCTGTACATGCAGAAGAACAGCATCACTCACATAGATAATCTCTACAATCTGCAGAAACTCTCCAAACTGTGAGTAAACAATTTTGACCAATAGGTTTTCTGCGCTGGTGTTAATCGTCAGAGGTTGGATATGAGTGTGTGTGTGTGTGTGCGTGAACATGTGTGTGCTTTCCTTGTTGTGTAGGTATCTGGGTGGAAACAGAATTGGGGTGGTGGAGGGTTTGGACCAGCTCTACGAGCTCAAAGAGCTTCATCTGGAAAATCAGAGTTTGGCGCCAGGGGAGAAGTTGCTCTTTGATTCCAGGACTCTCCTCTCACTCTCTGTATGATATTTATTTATTTATTTACATAATTCATTCAGGAAAAGGGAAAAAACATATCGTAGCCTATCTGAGCAATAGGATTCCTACTCATTGTATTGATAGTATGTTTTAAGTACTCAAAAGGTCCAAGAAGATTTATTCTTTCTCAAACAAAGATCTGTGTCGTGTACTAGCTGGTAGGTAGTCACGTCCAGTTTAAGAGCTCTCAGATTTCTCAGACATGTGTGATCTATGTAAAAAACACTAGTCTGCAATCTTTAGGTGATTTCAACTAGACCTCTGTTGCTCCCTGTGGTCTAACAAATCAGTTACATCTGTTTACTTTGTTTACTGAGCAGACTATGGATAAACTCATCAAAGATTTCAACACCTTGTTTGCTTGTATATATTGAAATATATATTTTTCAGTGCGAACATAAAGGGTTTTAATTTTTGTTTTTGTTTATAAATGTACCGTTATAGAAGTCAAAAATAAAAATGCCCAATTTGGATCTGATCCCAGTAGTTTTGTAAGTTTAGGAAGTTTAGATGATTAACCCAACTGGATGAGAAGCAAAGATAAAAAAAAAAACTAAAAAAAACTAATCTGTAAAGTGTGAATTCATTGTGGACATAGACAACTGTACTGTAAAATTCAGCCAATAAAAATCTGCTATCATAAAGAACTGCTCTGACAGGAATGATTGTGTCTGAAGATATATCAAAAATAAATTATTGTTTATGCACTTTATTTTTGGTAATTTGTTCATAATAACTGTTGGTTATATTGGATTGTTATCAAGATATTGTCATGACTCACTGTAAAATGAACTTTTCTCTCTTCATAATATAAATGTTTTTGTGTATGTGTGTATATTTCTTTCCACAGGAAACCCTTTGTGTACTGAACATTAATAACAACAATATTGATGACATAAGGGACCTGGCAGTGCTGAAGGAACTTCAACATTTTTACGCTGCTGATAATAAATTGAACAATATTGAGGTAAGTATACATTTACTTAAGTCTTGATTAAAAGTAATTCTGTAAAGTGCCATTGAAGGCCTTTGCTCCAGTGTTACGGAAGGAGAAACAAAATGCATTAATACCTGCACAGTCAAAGTAAATACTATCACATCATAGGAACTATACATGCATAGCACTGCGTATGAAAGTCAACATGCCATCCATTAGCTGATCAGGTCAGCATTAATATTGTTCCGTGGCTTTCTGCAGTGGTGTGTGAAATGAGATGGAGAGCAGGGTTGTAAAGAACCAAATCCTCCAAATCCTGCCAGAGGTTCCCTGTCTCCACGACGCACACAGGGTCAAAATTATTCAACAAATCAGCGAGCTGTTCCCTTGAGACTTTTCTCACTGACAGCTTTAAATAAGCACAAATTTCTCCCTTTCCTTGGTAGGCTGGTTTTTCCTCTCTGCCTTAGGATCCTCGATTTGGTACCCCTGCTGTATATCACTTTATGGAAGATTCATATAGTATGAAGATATAATTTATGCACCCTGACTGTGAGGGCAGGGAATTTTCTGTTTGGATTGATTTATGAACTGAAATTGTTGATTGCTTTATCTGCAGGGCAGAACTCTGACACCGTGTTTAAAGCACTTCATAATTGAGTATGTTGCTATGGCTTCCTCTTTAACGCAAATTATCTTCTTTTGAAGCAGTTGATGCAGGTAATTGTTGTACACTTGTCATTTTTAGCAGATATCTCCTATAATTTATACAACCCGTCTGCCACCATCGATTCTGCAAAGACAGCTCTCTAAAAGATCAATTCTTTCTTTTGCACCATTTGGTCAGAATCCAGAGGAAACATTATGGATTTTTAAAATAGATTATGACAGGCAGTCAGCTAGGGTGACAAATGGGGAGCATCTTCAGAGGCTGTTAGCTGTGCGCAGGGCAGAGAGGACAGCAGAATCGAAGCTCTGGTCAAATACAGGTTCATAACTGGCCCATCATTAGTCCAGGCGAGAAAGCCAGCCAAGCTCAGTGAGTATCCAGCCTCTGCTGCTCTCCACGCCCCCGCGTGGGGGGCAATTTGGCGCTGGGCTCCTCTTCAGTGAGGGCCTTCTGAGTGACGGCCCTGACACGATCATTTATCAAAGCCTGGGAGCGCGTGGTGCTCAGGGGTCCCCTCTGAACTGATTGCAGCTCAAGCTGGAAAAGTGGAAGCGCTTTGGCCAAGACAGGAAGGCAATGAACAATCAGAGCGTGTCCAGAGAGTATTCATATTTCCAGACTTGGATTAATGTGCCTTTAGATAAACATACAACTGCAGGCAACTCGCTGGAGGAGCCAGCCTCACACTGCCCCAGGAGAAAACTTGTAGTTACATGACACCGGCGACACTGTTTATTAAAACAGACTGATGTGTTGTTTATCCACTTTCTATTGGCCCTTGTACTTCACATCAGCCTCAACCTATATCAGCCTTTTCTTATATTTGTCTGTGATTAGTCACTTTGCATCATGTTTGATCATAGCAAAAGTGACCGTTATTTCCTGTTTCGTTACATGTAAGAATACACACACATAAGAATACACATATGTGTTTTATATGTATTCTTATGTGTGTGTATGTATACAAGTATGTATACAAAGAGAGGGGTGTGTACATTGAGTATAGATTTATTTATGTTGCATATATGTATTTTCATTAAAAAATGTATATTTATTTATTTATAAGGGGTTCTATATATACTAGTGTAAAGAACTGGATGTGTGTGCATGCATATGTGTATATATGTGTGTATGTATGTAGATAGTTACATACAGATACATTTTTTGTATGTGTTGTATCTACAATGGTTTTGACATGTCTAGAATGAATCAATAAATACGAAAAAGTTACAGAGAACAACCATGGAGACGCAATTACAGGCAGTTGAATCAGTAGCATTTAGAATACCACGGATTAAAGTGGATGTTTCTCTTTTTTTTTGAATGTTTTCAGGAGTTGGAGGATGTGCTCAGCCTCTGGCCGCAGCTACTTGTCATGGATTTGCGTCGAAATCCTGTGTGTAAAACACGAAAGTACAGAGACTGTCTGATAACCACATGCAAAAGCCTTGGTAAAACATTCATTTTCATGCTCAATGTAGTATCCTAGTACAAAAATGAAATTCAGTGCTTTGTCTTAAAGTGTTCACTTCTTGACATACAAAAACATCAACTCTTTATTGTTCGTTTTAACATTTGCTCACTTTTATTTGTTCAAATTCTTGATTTATTTTTATAGAGACTCTTGATGAAAGGGGAATTAATGAGTTAACCAGACAGTTCCTTGTTAACTGGAAAGCCTGCAAAGACGCCAAGAAGAAAAGAAAAAACAAAGACCTGACGTCTGAAACATTGATTGAGTACGCTTTAACAAGTATGTATTTTTACCAAATCATCTTGTAATGTCTCTGTCTAGACTACAGTTAATAACCAGTTCTTAATTTCTAATAACCTACAATTGTCTTTTTAGGTTACTTAGTATATAATATATACTATTATAATTAGCATATTCACACTTCTAAGAAATTATCACCTCTTTAAACCATATTTTGATCTTTCTGGATGATGTAGAGGGAAATAAATAGCCACACACATATAAGTCTCAGTCAAACTGTGGGGTTGTGTATACATTTTTTGTTGTTGTTGTTGTTTTATTTTATTTTATTTTTTTCTGGGGCATACTTTTGTCATTACATTACTGCATGTTCCATTATGTGACGTGTGTTGGGACATATTTGAATTTCTCGACCGTTTCTGACTTTGTTTATGTTTCAGATGACTTTGACACGGGTCAGGGTCCACATCCTGGTTACATCTACAGCCACGTTAACATGCAGAGGTGGGAACCACAGCTGTCTCTCAGGTCCAGTATCGCAGACGAAAAAAAGTGTGTTTCACTCTATTTTCTTATTATTCAGTTATTGAACCGTGACGTTAAAATTTTTAGCATAATAACTTTAAAACAATGCAACTCGCTGTCATTCAAGGACGATGTGCTGGAAGATAGAATGTCTAAATTATCAGTAATAACATCTTCTAATAGAATTGAGCTTATTTCCTTCCTTGTACTGTCTTGGCAAATTGCTTTTGTTTGTTTTTTCTTCTGTTTTTTATTTTATTTTATTTGTTTTTGGACAGTTTGTTCAGGAAGTTTATTTGAAAATAATAATTGCTATTGAATAAGGACATTCTAGAAATTCTTGGTTACAAAATGATTAGAGATAAAACTTTCCCCATATTTCTTTTTCCTTTCTCACTCTTGGCTTTTGTCTCCCTATTGTCTTATAGGATACAAGTATTAAAAGTTCCTGAGAATGGATTCCATCGTATAAGGGGTCATAAGGATGCTTAAGACAAACCTGCCGTCAACTAGAATCTTTTCACATACAAATCAGTCAGAGAGCAACACTATCAATGCTTTTGACTAGTTTAAACACCTTTTATAGCTGTGGATGTTTTCTTCTGTGTGTTTTGCAGAATAGACTATCATCCATTCCCTGCATTTTCACAGTAAATACTCAAACAAGTCCAGTCTCTCTAGTGAAATGAAAATGAAAAAAAAAAAGAAAAATATTTTATTTATCCCAGAAGGGAAATTCAATATTGTAGTAGGGCTAAATGTGTAAATGCTAAATGCTAGTGTATCCGCTGCTGCAGAGTTGCAGCAGTATCCATGACCTGGTAGATTACATGTGCAATAAAATATAGCCATACATTCATCTTCATTGCATGCCCTCTAATTATTTGATCTTAACAATATCCTATAACTCAATTAATACTTTGGGAATAGACTACCATTGCTTAAAAAAATAAGAAAGAAATAATGTGTAGATCATTTCTTCACAGCTGCTTTATCTCTGATTAGATTTTTGGTTTCTGTAGAAATAAATCATTTCAGTACAAAATCTTTCTCACAGAGAGTCTTAAATTTTCTATGATGTATGTAATTTTTCTTCTAAATGCACTGGGTAAAATAAGTGAACCACAAGATGCAAAGTGGCACGATCTAAATGATCAGACTACCCCATTGTTACAATTCTTTATATTATCCAAAACTAACGACACATGCTTCCATTCAAACAACTGTGATAAATGATTCAGGCCTCTTTTATAGTAAATATGGGAACAATACGGATGGATTTGTTGTCAGCTTCGTTGCTAAGTGTTTGAATGAGTTTTAAGAGCCACGTGGATGTATAACCCCTGAAAGATGCGGGATAATTAAGGAAATAAGCTTACTTAACCTTCTTGAACATTGCCTTGCAATTAGTGGCCCGGAGCAATGCTGTTACTTCATCCTTAAAAAAACAATGTTTATTGAGAACAGTCCGAGGATATACATATTATGAATAATTCCTTTCATTAATTCGCCGACATCTCCGTTTGGAGCCCTGAAAATCAGAGTGATTAATTTCTGAGTCTCACAAGAATTTCCTAAATGCCTGCCTGTTGATTGCAGCGCTGGAGTTTATTTATTAGCTGTTCCAATGAGCTTGCAATTCAGGACACCCTGGCAATCCGTCAAATGTTTTGCATATCATCTTACGCTTGTCAGTTGGTATTCACGGTCGATTGGAAATAGCCATTTACCTGCCTTTATTTCTGACCGTGATGATCTCTTTTCGGGGGTAATTTTGACTAAATGTCTCCCTGGTGCAACTTTTTCTGATAGGCTCCTATGCAGTGTCAGGTTCGCAGCCAATTAGAAAAGGATACGGCCATCAGAGTTGAAGCGAAAAAAAGAGTCCTGCCTCTGGCGTTAAAAACGAGCCCCTATACTGCCCTCCGACAGAAAAGAAGTTAGGTTAGGAAAACCACAGTCTTCTCTTCCGCGAGGGTGTGTTGTGGGGCCAGTGATTAATTACGTCTGAGTGAAATACACGTCCGCCGTTTGGTGTGTCCAATAAATTAGGAGCTCCTGAGACGTTTACGCACACAGGTGAGGAGTTGGATGCGCGCATGGGAACTGCTGCGCACCACTTCTGCAGACGCACCGAGGATACGCTAGAACCGGGACTGTAATCGTTATTGAGCAAATTCTCCCTCCTAAAGAAGCCCCTCTTTGAGTCGCCTTCATGTCGGTTTTCAAGACAGCACCTTGGAGAAACACCAGAGGTAAACATCATATCAGACCACAAGCTAGATACTATTCATAGGTTGGCAACATGCCTGGCAGGGCTGCCGAAAGACCCCTGGCATGCCACAAAACAACCAGGACAAACTTTGATGTCAGTACAGCTGTGAACAGCTGTCAGTGTGTCGTCTGGATTTGTTTCGAACTTTTTTGTTGATAGATGAGATTTAGGCTTTTAAGTAGCTGCACTGACAGGCTTTATTTTCAATAATGAGTTGTTGATCAGAGACATTAAGCTGTGGAGGAAAAAATAATTTAAATAATGTAAACTATAATATAAAAAGTTATTCAAATACAGAACAGTGGCACATAACAATAAATATTTCTATGAAAGCAACTGTGAGTTAGCTCGAGTTCAAAAACAATAAGGTAAATTTTAAACAACTCTTAAGATAAAATAAGTTTATCTGCCTGATATAAATCTCCAGGTCTGTAATTGCACCCCTATGGTTGGAAGTCAGACGCTCCAAATGGACAGCGGTAGTTGCTCCGGGGCGGTGGTGGATGACAGCCCAGCTTCCAGTCCCAGCTCCAGCCCCAGTCCGGACGGTCGTCGCCGTGAGCTCCACCGGGCCAGGGTGCTCCAAACCGGCGGGCTCGGAGGCAGAGGCCGCCCGGCAGCGGCTAATGCAGCGCGGGAGAGGAGCCGCGTGCAAACCCTGAGAAATGCGTTCCTGGAACTCCAAAGGACTTTGCCGTCAGTGCCACCGGATACCAAGCTGTCCAAACTCGACGTGTTGATACTGGCCACTACCTATATTGCCCATTTGACTCGAACACTACAGGAAGAAGGAACGGAGGAGGGAGAGAGCACAAAACAAACAGAGACGTTACACTCACTGAAAGGTGAAGGATACCTGCACCCAGTGAAGGTCAGTAAGAATCATGATGATCATGCCTGGACATTAATTTGTTTTGGTTTTTTGTCAACGTTTTATTATTTATTTTAATTTTAAAACAACTTTAGCTCATTTTGTACGGAATTTCTCACTGATAGGTAGGCTATAAATAAGGAAACAAATCAATAAAACAGTGATCAGTTACGGCCTACTTTGATTTCAGATGATGCATCTAATTTTTAAAGCCCGCAGCATCCTCGCTTGATGGCGTGTTAGGCCCATTTTTAACATTTACAATTGTTTTTACAGAAATGGCCAATGCGATCCAGACTGTACGTCGGAGCAAGCGGACAGTTCCTGAATAATCCTTCAGAGTCAGAGAATCAAGGCCCATCATCATCCACCTCCCAGTAAAATAAGCTTAAAACAACTGTGTGAAGGAACTTGCATGAGTCCATGCTTTGCAGTGGGATCAGCACAGGTCTATAACAACAAAACTCGCAAATCTGACTGTATTTCCATTAAAACCCTGCCCATTAGAAGACATTGTAAATTAATATATTGCCTGAATTTTATTGTATAAACTTTGGAAAAAGCATGTATTATGTTTCTCTGTTGTTGTTTTGGCTTCTCCTGTTTGCGTTGTGCAGTCCCATACATGTCCCGGGTATGATATTTGCAGAAATTCAATGGGTGAGCCCGTCATGCTTGAGCGTGCACTTTGACTTGAGACATTTGCACTAAATGCATGTGTGAATAACTTAACATCTGTCATGTGAAGTGGTCTGTCAGGGAGTCGACAATGGAGACTCTTTAACTCATGTTCCTTCTTTTTAAATGCATGGTTGTAAATGTGTTTGTGAATAAATTACTGAACAATGAAAGAAGACAAGTCTCCAAATGTCTCAGCGGAATGTTTAAAGGGTGCACACTTTCATGGGCCAATTTGAGAAAATAACTAGGCCTATATAAAACTATGATTATTATTATTATCATCATCATTTTTATAATTATTAATATTATTATTAGTAGTAGAATCAAATGATTAATGGACATATAATTATGTGTTTTAGTCATTAAAAATACTGCTGCTGTCATAGATACATCCAGAGAAAGATCTGATGCTTAATTATGAAAAGAATAATTGTATAAGGCAGACCATGTAATTGTCCCTGACTCAGGAATTTGCAGCAAATCTTTTAGCTGGTTGAAATAAATGGAATAAAATAAAATTCGATGAAAATTCTAAGACGTGGGCTAACTATATATTATGCAGGCAGTGATCGTGTCACTAAATAATATTAAAACACATACACATGCTCAATGAAAATGTCACATTTTAAGTCCTGCTTCTTAACATTAAACATTTTTCAGCATTTCAATGCAATCAAAAAGGTACACTCACATTAATTCTGCATCGATTAAACTTGTTTGTCTGAAGTACGACCAAATTATCATTTGATAAAGTTAAACGTAAATCGAAGTATATGCATCTGAAAGGGTTGAGGAATTAGCGCGATTACATGTAGGCTAATGAAAATAATAATATAATAGCCTAATAATAGTAATATCAAACAACAGTAAATCCCATAGTACCATGCCCTTTTACGAAACTGAAAATTAACATAAATTGTGATCATTAATACCGCGACTATGTGTGGTACAACGGAGAAAATGCGAACCGATCATTTTTGTTTGCCTGAATATTAAAGAAAGTCTAAGGTGCAGCTGCTCCAGTGCGCAGCTCTGGTGCGCAGAAAGGAAACGCTCGGCTCCGTTCTTCTTCTCTGTATGTGAGGACGACCGAGTGAGCAGACGTATCTCTGTGTGCTTCTTACCGAGGCTTCTTCGTGATTCACTGCATAGGTGAGCAATATTGCAACTCATCTATGTGCCTTCAGATTTATAGTGTATAAACTTGTTGCGTTTCTTGCATTAGGATTTCGAGCTGGAATGTGCAGTTAGCATAGAGCTAGTTAGCATCTCTGCCACGTGGGTCAAATAAGCACGCGGTGTAGCCGTTTTATTCCATAAAATGGATATTAATATTAAACATGCGTGGGTCATTTTGTATGTATATTAACATGAAAACTAGTGGCGAGGTTGGTAGTTTAGTCTAATACACACTCACATATATGTCCATATATACATACATATATATATATGTGTGTGTGTGTGTGTGTGTATATATATATATATATATATAGTTTTTCACAATGGGGTGGTCCTTCAGGAATCATCAGCTCCTAAATGTCACCACGACCAACCAGATGGTGAC
>JBAMYA010000013.1:8403306-8422861 GCA_037176975.1 Arrhamphus sclerolepis
ACTGTAGTGGAAATGTAGCCTACGGCTGTTGAGGCAGTGTTAGATTACTATGTCATACTTAGGCTATTTCCACATTAGTCGTTTTCTTTTTACAACACTATTAAAATAAAAGAGGCCTGCATCCACATAAGTATCAAACATGTTGTAAGAGATGTTTTTCTCTGCAGCCCATATCACTCGGGTACAGATGCTCACTGGTCTGTGTGCAGAGGTGAAAACGCTACTAAAAATGACCTTTGCTTCATATTGCTCTTATAATGGCTTTCCCCCTGCTCATGCCGACAGTTGTAGTATTATTAAATGCAGATTTTAGGTGCCGAAAGGCTAATACCAATGACAGAAACAGCAGCAGAGCATACTGTTCTGTCTCCATGTTCAGGCAATCTGTGTCATCTTCCAGTAATAGTCATATAATATAGATTTGGTGAATTGGGGAAGGATGCATAGAGAAAATAATGAGGCAAATTTGGGAAAAAACATGAGAATTTGGTGGATTAATTCAATTCAAAAATACTTTATTCATCACCAAAGGGAAATTCAAGTAGTAGCAGTCTCATGATTTAAGTCTCTTCAAAGATTCATTGTAGAAGGTTATAGCTGTGGACAGGAAGTATCTCCTGAAGTGGTCTGTGTTGCAGAGGATCTGAAAAAGCCTCTGTCTGAAGACACTGTCGCTGAATCACTGTGTTGCGTAGAGGATGTTCAGGGTTGTCCAAGATGCTTTTAATTTTATAAAGTATCCTCCTTTGCACAATCAGCTCCAGAACAGAGCCAGTCTTCTTTATCAGGCTCATTATTGCCCCTTTTTTTCCATCCACAACTGGCCACAACTGACAACACACATGTGTTGGTTGCCCCATGCTGCTAATCACATGACGCCACACCTTGTTGTATTTGACAAATATGATTAATGTGAACATAGCCATAATTTGTCATGGAGTTTGGTAATGTTTTCACATGTTTTGATGATTTATGCAAATAATTGCTTCAAAATTACAATTTCTTTATTTCCTAAGTTATTTATTTATTTCTGGTTCATTCACTGTTTCTCTAGTTCTCTCGTGCTATCACCTTTCAATACCATGGACAGTTTAACCTCACGTATTTGCAACTCACAACGGTCGGTGACACTCGTCTGATAGTGAGAGTTGTCACTGATTCCAGCTTTTTAAGCCATTTTTATTTATTAGTTAGATTTTGTTTGAACAGTATTTCTTTAGTGTGAGCTGCACATTAGCCTGATTTATTGATTTTTGAGTGGAAACAGCTACTAACTGGCACTTTTTAAATCCATTAATTAATCCTTTTTTTTTTTTTTAACTTTGCAGCCATCCAGGACAAGGTTGAAGGGGTTCGAATCTTCCAGATCTCAATGGTTGAAAATATCACATGGTCACTGTAGCTATGCATTTAAGTACCACTTTAGATGCTAGGACTGCATGTAAAACAATGGGCTCTTAACTGGGAACATTTTGTTGTAATTTAGCAACAATGTGACTCTATTTATTGCAAATGATTTTAGCAGGAGGGTTTTCCGGGATGCAATGTGACAAATTTAAAAATATAAAGGCATTTTGAGGATAAGGAAACAAAATAATTCTTTTGCTTTCTGTAGAAAGGTAAGCTGTAGTGTGCAGCATTAGATGGGTGAATGAGCTGAAGTGAGACAGCAGGCATGCGGCCTCCTACAGGACCATCAGTTAACTCACTTCATTTGAGAATTAATACCACATCCTCATGCTCAGTTCTTTAATGAAATAACACCGATTACAAAAAGGACTGTCATTTACTTTCAGTTTGGGTATATGTGTTGCTTTCTGTCTCCCTTGTGGAAGAAATAAGTCTGTATACTGTGCAGCCTCTCTGACATATAAATACTAACAATCCCTCAATAAGTCATGTACTTGCTCTCACACATGCTGTGTCTGTGACATTTCAGCTAGTCACAGCCAGTAGAAAGGCATAACCTACTAGAGTGTTTTTGAAGCTGGAGTTACTCAAAAGGCTCAAAATAAATGCAGCTTATTACTCAGGGCTAAAAATACAAACAAAAAACTCCTTCTCAAATTGTATTAAATTCTTCCGATTGAGCGGGGAAGACACACGGAGATCATTCAAAACATTTTTAATCACACAAAGCATGATACAACATACACATGCAGCTCACCAAAACAAATGGGGAAAAGGCTCAGCTTTAAAGCCTAAAAGACCATTTCCACCAAAACACAATTCCAACATCAGGCAGCAAAGTGAAGAAATCGAAAAAACATGAGAATGCAGTGTTCCACTGACATTGACACCAGCAACCAGTTGCTGTGTTTTGCAAAAGAGGAAAAGGCTGCTATTAGCTAAGGGCTGAGAATCCACAGATCGCATTGATGTTAAAAAAAAAAAAAGAGCTCTGAGGTGAAGAACACAGAAAATTTGCTGTTACAAACTGTTAAAAACATTTACAAAACATAGGAGTGATTCAGATTATAAGGCAGAAATTTATTCTCGTGAGGGAGCAGTTTACACGTCCAGCGACAAAAATATAAAATGTTGAAAGTTGTTCAACAGTCTCTCTCCTTAAATAGACTTTCTCTCCCCCTCTCCATCAACATGTGTTTAAATCACAATCGGAAATGCAAGGTTACAACAACAAAAAAAAAAACAGATTACAACACTTTAAAACCTTTGTAAAAGGAAAATGTGTTTTTTCCTGACACAAATCTAAATCATTTTTGAGTCCTTGTACCATTTATGTTAGAGGTAGGTGCACATGAAAGCTGGTAATATCAACCTGGCAACAAGTATGACTAAATGCGCCAATATGAAAGGTTTGTCTGAACATTCCTCTTCAAAGATTTCTATAAACTCTATTATATAAAATAAAATCAATATGGGTGCAATAAATGGTAAGATATTACAGAGTTTCTAATTTGTGGAATTTTTTTTAAAATTCCATGAATAAAAGAGATGAGCAATCTAAGTAGAATAATTTGTCAGATGGAGATTTTTATTTTATTTTATCATGACATTCCTTATTTAAAATTAGTATTTTTTAAATACCTCATTTAAAATTAGATATGTCACTTTTCAGAAAACAAAAACAAACTAGGGAGGGTTTCAACCACAGGTCAAGTTCAAAAACTGAGAGGAAGTAAGACAAGGTTCTTTAAAACAGAAATGTCCAAAAACTGAATAACAATACATTTTAGTTATCTCATCCTGCATTCAACCTCAACAAGAAACTGATTTGAAACTACTATTTGAATTGTAATCTCTTGGCTCAGTGTGATCCAACTAAATCTAACACAGAGAAGCCAACCCTTCACCAAGAGTTATGTAACGTCTGTTTTACAACAAAGGTCTTTGTCCGCTGCTCTCACTCGTCCATTGTTTGATGTTTGTGAAGTCACCCTAGTTTGTTTAGTAGTTTTATCTAAACAATCACTCTACTGTTTGCTCAGAACACATGGAAATTACTTTGTGTCAACTTTCTCTGTCAGTGTATTGATCCCGATCACATCCTGGAGAGATATGCCATTATGCTCATGTTAGGTTGAGGCTACGTTAACAGCAGCCCTTTTTAAAATGCATGTCTGCAGTTACAGGGAGCTCCTCATTTATAGCCTTCTTGTTTTTTTGTTAAATTTTATTTTTATATGTTTTCTTTTAGCTACATTCAAAAGACAAACTACAAGGAGATAATCAGCATTAACATTCTGATTTATAGAAAAATAATCTAATAAATTAAATTAAGATGCTCTTTCACTTGTGCGGATACAGTTCACCCTTAGTGAAAACTAAGCTTGTTGTAACCAAAAATAATACTAAATAGTCTCTTAAGAGCCCATCTCCTTTCAATGCTCAGTGTAACACCTCCAAGCATTTTATTTTACAGTCCACAGTACTTTGAGCTATTTTCACTTAAAAAGGGATAGAAAGCACTATCAGAACACCATCATAGTTACAAGGAGTTAGACCCTTTTATGTTTTTAAAATCTAAAGTCAACGCGACTAAATGGTCACAAAAATGGTCGGGCACTAACTTCCCTGACCCGTCTCACATCTGCTCCTGTTTTCATGGTTAAAATGGTTCTGAACATCAAGTGAGTAATACCCACTTTTTAACATTCCAGAAATAGTTTTGTTCAAGGAGTAGATAACCTCCAACTGTCTTGTGCAACTTAAATTTTGAGCTGACGTTGCTCCTCCTACATATGGAATGCTGCTGCTCACCGCACCCACAAGCAGGCATTGTCAAGTTTGTTATAAGGATTTAAAACAAACCCTGGGAGGCAGAATGAATGCAAAAAGGAAGCAGATTAGTATTAACCACATCCCCGTAGTGCAGTTTAAGTCCAGCATGCTCTGCGTTCACACCAACATGACTTAACTTGTGCTGACAGGCACAAATAGCCTGAGCTACAGCGCAGGATCAAAAATAGCTTTCTTCCTGCTTAGCTCAAAACAGACATCCTTGCCAGCGACTATCCTTGGGGGATGTTGAATTTATTTTCCTGTGCGTTCAGCTTTGTATCACACATGTCAAGGAATTTTAGCAAGAAAACAAAGCAAAAGTGTCATTGGAATGGAAATCTGACAACAAAGCTCAGCCAGGCATGTCTATTCTCATAAACGCAACAGTGAGCACGCAAGTTGAAAATGTCTAAGGGGGTAATCACTCATAAACCTGTTGTGAGCGTACCCAGTATAAGAACAAGAATCCATCTCAGAAAATAGTATATAAACCAGATACAGCAGACTTTCAATCATCCTGGGTTTTGTTTTTTGTTTTTGTTTTTTACTTAAACTGTTATATAAATATATCTTGAGAATCTGTCCATTCACCTTATTTGTCTCGATTTAAATATTTTGGACAAATATAAAAGACATTTGTTACATACGATATAAAATGAGTGACTAGTAAACTATTCTCATATCCTAGCATCTAATTAAAATGCAACAGAGACAGATCTCTGGCTAAGGAAGTGCAGCTGGAGAAGCTTGATGGGCATGAACTCAATCAACCCTGATACGTGCAGCCGACCTCAGCCTTTGTCGAAAAATCCTTACTCTAACCTTACATAGTCCAGAAAACACAGACAGCTACAGTCTGCACACCAACTTCCTCTTAGAAATTAGTCTGCATCAGTTTTTAAATGGATAAAATCAATTCTAATACATAAACGATCACAGGATGTAATGTAATGTACTCAGGCAGAAGGAAGTATGAGCAGTGTCAATACACATAAGGTTAACATGTATGATTTTAACATCTTTACCTCCCAGTTCCCTGTTGTTATTCTGGCTCTATCTGTTATAAAAATGCAACAAAGACTACTTTTAAGGTTCCCAATCATGGCACACTCACTAAAGAGGCTGCTTGGAATTACTATGCCTGATACAAGTTGCATTTTTTGTGCTTCATATCTGTTACAACTTACAAATTGGATTTTTTTTTTTCTTTTCAATTTCATTGAGATGATGTCAGGATTGCGGTTTCAGGTAGATGTTTTAAAACATTGCCAAATGTTTGGGGTGGGGGTGGGAGGGGGGATGTCTTTTAGAGATTAACTGACTGGATGTTTTGTTTTGTTTTGAACAACAGGACCATAGATATCACAGATGCACAGTTTTTGTTCAACAGGCCATTAAATGCATCTTGGCATCCTCTGAAATGTGGCAGCCTGTCGTGTGTTATGAAACATGTTCCCCACAACCACCTGTTATAAAAGATCCAGCTGGAAACTTCAAGTCATAAGAGATGTAAAGACAGAGCAGGAACTATGAAGAGAGAGGTTATTAGACGCATCTTTCTTGTCAGTGACACTGCCACCCCAGGGAGGAAAAGTCTACCACATAATCTAAAATTATGTGAATATAGATGCCATTCCACTTGCACACAGCTTTCTTTCTTTCTTTCTTTTATAAAGACATTAATACACCAGCTTTATTTGGGTGAGTTGAAATGTTTTTACTTAAAGCTGCTTGGGTACTTACGCAGGTACAACTTTTAAAACTAAACAGGCATCACGTGTAACATGAAAAGTCTAATCTTCGGAGAACAGAGGGGAAAAAAAGAGCCGGAGGAGGGAGGAGCTGACCACACACACACACACACACACACACACACAACCAAGACAAGCACGCAACGAGACGTTTAACACACTCCAATAAACTCCCATGTGTAACCAAAAAGAAAAAAACAAAACAGTAAACAATACAGCATATGCTCGGTATTACAGAAACTACTGAGATGACTGAGTGCCACGCAGCAAAGCAGCTAACTTAATGGCATTTTTGCCAGTTAATATACTCAAAAAGAAAAAAGTTATTGTTATGCAACAACTTGAAAGTGTCGCTCTACTATTAACAACTGACAACCTTATGTCAGTTAGAATTAAGATACATTTAGTTTACTCGAAAAAGAAAGGCAAAGCTACGGCAGCCCAACCGGAGTCAGGTATCTGTAAAACGTGAACATCACGTACCTTACAGTATTTCGATGCTGCGTTCATCTGTTTTCGCCGTTCCAGTTGATGTTTATCAGTCTACGGCGTTTAAACTGCAACCACGGATAACATTTTCTCCTTTGGCTCGGGGCAAAGCTCCCCAAAACCTTCAAAGCGAATGTGTATTTTCTCTGGGCTCATGAGCGTCTGACAAGTGAGAGAAGCAGGAAACATCCGTTTTTCCTGACTGTAGAAAGTTCCAATGAAATCTGTCACGAGACCTCACAGCTACAACCGCCGTCAACGAGTGGCGCTTCCGGTGTGGATTTTCAAAATAAAATAAAAACAGACGCCAACGTCCATAATTCAATTTTACATGTTTATTTCACAAAAAAATATCAAATATCTTTGATATCTTTTTATCCTTGAATGTTTAATCCGGGGGTGTCAAATTCAACATCACATCCCACCATTTCATGTTATCTGGCCCTCAAAAGCGCTTAAAGACAATCATACACTTATCTATAACTAAAAACATTTATGAGGAAATTCCCCATTTGATTCGGTACTGGCCAACCAGAAAAGTGGCATCCATCCCATTTGCAGGTTGAAACTCATCCAGGAAGCACGTTTTGTTGCAGTTCCTCAACTGACCACTAGATACTGGCTCCAAAACAGAGCAAATCCCCATGGACCCCCATGTTAAAAGTGCCTTGCAGCAGAATTTAAACATATCTACAGCTTGGTACAAAACATTTTTCAATATTTTTTTTGTTTATACTAAGCAACAAAGTTGACCAATCAGATGCCCTTTTGTACTTTGATGAACTTGAATGGGGACTAGCCATTGACTCAGCTTTGACAGCTTTTACACACCTCTTTGTAACATGGCACCACACAGTTCAAAGATGGGCTTCAAAGGCTCTCTGTACAAATCCTGTCATGTGACCCGATAGTTTGTTCAGTATTTACACTCAATGGTACTGACATCAAGAGTGAAGTGGAGAGCAGCTGGTTTATGTAAAAAAAATTTAATTTAAAAATTAAAATTAAATTAAATTAAATTAAAATATGATTTAGCAAACACAAGATTTCACAAAAAGAAGTCACTAATTTTTGTCAAAACTCATGATTTTTTTTTTATTAACCAGAAAAAACTCCTGTGAATTTAGGACATAAAATTGAAATTATATAAAATTTGCAGTTTTACAACATGTAATTTAAATTGTGGTAAGTCTTGATCTTTCAAAATTTGCAATTTTTTGACGAAATTAGCTTCTTTTTTTTTTTTACAAAAGAAAAGTCAGCATTTTTTTTTTTTAATTTGTGATTAAGTACAAAATTTTTATGACTTTTTTTACTGTAAGATAAAATATGCATTTTTTTGCCAAAAAAAAAAAAGATTTTAGTACAAAAGCCTCAATTTTATGAAAAAGTAGTGAATTTTGTTTCAAAGTTTTCACTTTTTTTGTTTTGATTGTTTTTAAAGGTATTTCTTGCCTCTAGTGGCCTTTTATTAACAGCATGTACACAGGAAACGGGGCAGAGAGAGAGCTGGGGGAGACATGGAGCTAAGGGTCACAGGTCGGGAGTCAAACCTGAAACTGCTTCAGGAGGCCTGTAGCCTCTGTACATGGGCAGCTTGCTCTAACCACTGTGCCACCAAGCGGTTCATTGATGCTGCTTTTAATTTGTACGACTGAGTCCAGGAACCATCAGGAATTCTGGATGATAAAGTAAACAATAACCAGGCCCTTAACATCGTGATGCTTTGGCCTGGGATGAAACAGAGTCTGACACCTCTGGTTTAATCAGTCCATTTTGAGGGGTTTGTTCTAACAAGCTTTTGCATTTCTCATTTCTCTTCGGTTTTGGTCTTCAGGTATTTTTGGTTGAAAGTCTTCTTTGCCATCATTCTGGTCATAAGTTTTGTCTTTAAGACTCAGAATAATGATCAATGAACTAGATTGCCACTTTCAAATGTTGATATTGTTCTTTGTAAACCATTTCTTGACATAAGGCCATAAACATGTTAATAAAATAAAGTGCAAAAGTGAGAGAAATCCAGAGTTCCTGAGTTGTTTTAATGGTTTTCATAGTACAGCTCCACCAGCTGGCACACAGCTGGTGGACTTTTTTCACCTTTTGCCAGATTCCACAGTATTTTCCTTCCTTTACAATCTATCTACCTCTAATATGCAGGATAGACCACAATCATGTGCTTTCAAACCCTTTTCACATTAAACTATAAGAAAATATAAGGCCTTATGTTTGAGAATGGATGTCATACAAACCTTGATCAAACATACTGTATAACAACAAAACTAGGAATGACTTTGATTTTGTAGGGTTTACTCTATGTAGCATGTCATTCTAGAAATAGTATCTTGGAACTATTTTAAGAACACTATCAACTTAAAAATAATTTGGGCTTTCATGTTTACGTTCATTAACTTCCTGTCTTGTCATAGTTTGCTTTGCAATTCCATACCTTGAAACAACATTGATCTGTCAAATAGTGAAACAGTGTCACCTGCAGGTAGAACGACTTTACCTGTCTATCGAATATTTATATTTTTCAGGGACAAATAAATAAATAACATTATTATATTAAAGGACTTGGAGGTATAAAATTAGAAATCAGCACAAATTTGTCGTGATGAAAAGTACATTAATTATGAATAATCTATGACATAATACATCCAAATGTAGATTAAAAAATACAAAAACAAATGGCATGGCTTGAACTTAAAGTGCTTATTTGTACAGAACTGTTTCTATCAATTGTCTTTCATGTCCTACTCAGATATTTTTATAAACAAAATAGTCCATCACGTACAAAATCAACACATTTGTGCTTGAAACCAACGACCACTATGCAGGTGCTTCAATTTTGCCCACAAGATGGCAGCAAAATAAAGTTCACAGATTTACTCCCTGATCAAAGCTGAAGGAATTCTCTAATCAGTTTTCTTGAGGCCTCAACGCGGAAACCAACATAAAAGTCAGGGACCATTTCCATTGTCACAACTTGAGTCAAACATATGTGTATTTCCAATGTTTTTTCCTTTCTCGCAACACAACAATGTGTTACAGAATCAACACAAATAGACAGATCTTAAGTTTTACTGCAGCCCTATCGATTTATTTTGATATATTCCATGAAAAATCGTATCTGTGGCAGTGTTAAAGTAACACAGGACCACATGCCATTGAGAAAATTGGCAATGCCATCATTAAAACATGTCATAAAACCCACAATGTGCTTGGGAGCCCAATGAAACCGCCCTACATCCACCCTTACCAGTCTCAGCCCCCCCAGCTCCAAAAGATCCATTCTGCGGCATACTGCTGTGGTCTAATTCTTTACGCCCGCCTCTTCAAAATTTCAACCAATGAAATACAAGCCTATGAGAGCCTTAACCAATCAGCAACGAGATGACTCCACGTTATAGGATTACTGGTTACAAGCGCTGACTCCCTTTTTAAACACGGCCCTGTTTCTGACCAATCAGAGGCGAGGCCGCCTGCGCAGAGGGCTGGGCGCGAGAATCGGCGGGATGGACAAAAATCATAACTCTGGACAGAAGTACAGAGAGTGAAGATTATAATACACACCAGGCTGCGAGCAACGCTACTTACGGGTCAGTTACTCAGCTGAAAGTCAGGATTTTATGTCGCAACTTTGCATGTTAAGAAATACGAACCTGAGCAGGACACAGTGTTTATTTGTAAAGATGTTATCTGCGGTGACGTTTTCCCGGACAGTTTAATGTTATGAACTGTGGCGATAGGTTAGCTCACTGGCTAACGCGTCTCACAGCAAACCGGTAATGACTAGTAACGATTTCTATGGATAGACAACTATTAATGTGCAATTTCAGAGAGTTGCCCAACACAGGTTTGTCTTTGAAGAAGTCCAGTCGTCCCACCGGCTGTTATGGACAACGTGAAATCCCGCAGGTAGGTGCAAGACATGATCATAACATTCATTTGTCATCATGCGTTTCACTTGTCATCTGTTTGCTTTCCCACACTTCTTTTCACGTGCTAAAATGATAACTTGGCATAGTATTAGTCTCCTGCTTCTAGCTCAGTCGCACATATATATATGTACGTACATTATATGTACATATACATGTATAATAAATATGCACCTGCTCAGTTATACTGTAACCAGGTCCACTTAGCTTTATGAAAGCTCATTAATGAAGAGCACTTATGTTGTAACATAATAGTCTGAAAAGAATCATGAACATTTTAAGTTTTTTAGAATATTTAACTTGTACATAATGATGGCTGTTCTAAACCTAGGTTGCACTGAAGCTACAAAAACTTATACTATCTTTTTTATTGTATGGCATGGCATTAGGCAACAGCAGAGTCACATGGTAAATGTTTGATAGATTAACTGCAACATGCATGAGCTTTTTATTGCTGAAGTTATTCTCTTTGAATCAGCAAGTGAAAAGAAGACAAGTGCTGTGATTATATGTTATACTTGTTTGTAATCACGTCTTCTTTGAACCCTTTGCTCCTGCAATAAAAATCGAAAGCTAGTGGGAAAAGTACCTAGATACCCTCACTGTCAAACGCTTTGAGTCAAAAAGTACCTCAGTAAACACAGAAAACAACTGAAGACATATTTCAGCAACTGCAAGACAAATAATGAAGAGCTTTGCAATGTATTACTGTCAAATGTTGTAATTAATATAAAATGTCAGATTTATGAGTAATGCATTAAGATTATATATCGATTAGTATGATTTTTTTTTTTTTACTAGAAAATGCCAAACATTTCCTGGTTCTGACTGAGTAAATGTGCAGATTTTCATATCTTTGTGTTTTGTTAGACGAAGCAAGAAATGTAGAAATATAAATGATCTCTTTAGGCCTGAAAAAAAACATCAGTCCGCTAGGTCTCAGCTTCACCACATTTTCTTTTTTTTCTTTTTTTCAATAAGGACAGCTCAGGGTTGTGACGGGGGAGTCTACGTCATGTATTTTACAATGTTACATTGAGACTGATATTCCAAGACATTCGTTTGAAATATTTTATTTTTACAGTCATTGGATTTTCAAAGTTTATTAGTGAGTTAATAATATGCTACTCTAAACGCCAGAAGGTTATGTAAGTATGGAGATTTTTTTTTTTTTTTTTTGACAACTGGACATTTAGGGCTTTGCCACTCCTCTGACCACAACCCCAGCACACGCACCTCCTCCATTTCATCAGCACACAAACATACACCTCCGTAAGTGAAAGAGTCTGTTGATGTGGGATCAGCCCTTTCCTCCAGTTACCTTCCACCCCTCCCTTCTGCTCAGCCACAGGACCACACTGAGTCCAGTTTCTCTTTGCTCTAGTGCGGGAATCAGGCCACACTTAAATTCAAGCTCCATATTCATGTTTTCACTCTGAAGAACACATTTCATGAATGTCTGATGCATGCTGTGAGGAAAAGCACTACTTTGCTTGTTTATGTGTAGGATTGTAAAGACGTGCAGTGTGTAGGACAACTTTGGGAGTGGTTCAGTAGTTCCTGCATTTATATTTATTTGTCAAGCCTGATTGTATTGGGCCAGTTATATATTGCCATTGTACACAGATGCACCCCTCCCCAGTCCATCCATTTCTACATGATTACCTATATGCTTTTTTTCAGTCTTCGGTTGGTTGGTTTCTCTTGGGTTGTCAGCAACATTTTTGAAATCCACGGCGCTCTTGCTAAATTATGAGGCAAACTTGTTTAATTGTTGTTTGTATGTTTATGGCTTTCTTTCATCATCATTTTCCCGTTTGTTTTCGCTGTGATATCTAAAAGGTAACCATCTGCTGACTTGATGCTTATAGTATTGTGGAAGTTTCTCTCACTCTTTTCAAGCTTGTTAGATGAAATTACCAGCTGCTAATGTTATTAAGAGTGATTACACTGCATGTTTCTGCTGTTTTTGATTGGAAGGGGAAAACGGTATGAGGATGATGTTGCTCTCAAATGTTTATAAGTGATATATTTTAAAATGAAGATTATTACTACAAGCAGAGACTTCATTAATACTCCTACAATGCATCTAAGCTTGCTTTACCCCTTTCTGAATTCTTTTCCCCGTGTATTTTTAGCATTGATGAGGATGAAGAGCTGCTCTCTACAGATCCAGAGAGTAAAGAGAAGAGCAAAGATAAAAAGACTCTGTGCAAAGTGAAATGGTCAAGAGACGAGGTATGTTTATCATAGATGTGCATGAGATCTTGACTGAGAATTTGTAAGTCACAAGAGAAATTGAGATGATGTAATGCATGTTACATATTGTGTCTTCTTTCATTTTGCAGCAGTTTTATGTTATGTGCTATTCAAATGGCTAAGGAGAGTGAATCTTAATCAAAGCTTATATTCGTCAACTGTACAACGAAGAAGCACATTGGACTAGATATCCTTGTGCATTCTCTGCCTCACTTGTTTTTCTGTCTCTACTTTCTCTTCTCAACTTTTAAGGATGAAAAGCTGAAAAAGCTTGTTGAGCAGCATGGAACTGAATCCTGGAAATTAATTGCTAGCTTTTTTCCAGTAAGTATTTAATGTATATGCATACAAATTAGATAAAACCAATTCTTTCTAGTTATTATTATCTCTCATTATCTTATTATCCTGGTTAAACTATTATTTTGTTATCGTCATGTTTGCTGGTTAACTTCTTTCCAGTCAGGAGCGCTTTTATTTGAAGGTCACATTTATGGCTCCCAGGAGTTGATGTAGCTCGTCGTGTGTTGTGGTGTAATGAGGTGTTGCACTTTGTGTGTCTCTGTCACAGGGGAGGACAGATGGTCAGTGTCAGCACCGCTGGCAGAAGGTGCTCAATCCAGAGCTAGTGAAAGGACCCTGGACAAAGGAGGAGGATCAAAAGGTAAGACGAGCTGGGAGTTCCTGTTCTGGACAGAAAGAGGAGTGACTAGAGAGGAAAATGAGATGGGAGAAAGAGGAAAGCTCCAGAGGGGGTTGAGCTTTGCTCTTTCTGTCCATGTGAAAGCCCAGAATACAAATGCAACAACAATCAGTGTATCTTTTACTTTCAAACTGTACGTGTACAAGCTTTCTTTCTCTCTCTCTTTAGCTTTTTTTCCCCCTTCATCTGTTTATGTGGAAGTAAATGCTCCACTACGTCATTCCTAATAAAACACAGACTTTCCAAGTTAATAGTTTAATGCCCAACCCTTTCTTAGACAGACTGGTGCTCTGATGTCTTTTTTAGTTCTTGAATTTGCACTGTATTCCTTAAACGTACCACTGTTGCTCAACAATGTCAGGAATGATGTTTTGGCATCAATATAAAAACAGTGAGATATCAGCAATAGCCTGGCGTGCCAATAATGACATCACCACATTTTTCTGCCTTGACAGAAACAGCCAAACAAGCTCTGTTGCCACTCAGACCTTTCTGAACACTGTTGCTACTTTAAGCATGACTAATTCCCACAAAAATCTGTTCTTTGAAGGACTCCACTGGATTCTTATTCCGTTCTTACATAAAATAAATTATGACAGAACAGAAGAGAAATGTGCAGCAATGCATGGGTTAAAATTTTTAAGCTGTTTAATACTTGTATATAACACTGCTATGTCGGTGTTTGCTCAGGTGATCGACCTG
Organism: Arrhamphus sclerolepis; assembly: GCA_037176975.1. Lineage (NCBI taxonomy): Eukaryota > Metazoa > Chordata > Actinopteri > Beloniformes > Hemiramphidae > Arrhamphus > Arrhamphus sclerolepis. Next base: position 8,417,391 of record JBAMYA010000013.1, read on the forward strand.
GTACGGAAGTATGGCCCCAAGCGTTGGTCAGTTATTGCAAAGCACCTTCAGGGAAGGATTGGAAAACAGTGTCGTGAAAGGTGGCACAACCACCTGAACCCGGAGGTGAAGAAGTCTTCGTGGACCCAGGAGGAAGATCGAATCATCTATGAAGCTCACAAACGCCTTGGCAACCGCTGGGCGGAGATCTCTAAGCTTCTCCCTGGACGGTAATGGCAAATCACACCTCTGCGTCCAGTCAGGGCGGTGAAACCAGTATGCTTACAAATATATAACTTCTCCCCAACAGGACGGACAACTCCATCAAGAACCACTGGAATTCTACCATGAGGAGGAAGGTGGAGCATGAGGGTTACCTGCAAGACAGCTCCAAGACTTTCAGCTCTCCCAGTGCTGTGAAGGGACGTCACAACAGGCCATGTCCTCCGACTCCAGCGGCGCCACAGCACCGAAACCGCAGTCCTCTGCCTGTGACAGGATCCAACCAGGTCCATGTTTGATCAGCTCTTCACACATTCTGAATGTTCCTGCTCGTTACCTTCATGAGTTTTAACCTTTGTGATGCCGTGTTGCTGCAGATGGCTGGTTATGCATATGATCCTCAAAATGGACACATGATTGACAGTCTTCCTGAAAATTCCAGCTTCATCCCAGTGAGTCTTTCTAACTTTTTTTTTTGTTCTGTGCATGTTAGTACAAAAACTTGTCACATTCTATATTTTCTGACCTTTCTGCAGTTATACTTGTGAGTGCTAACGCTGGACAAATCAAGCAAATCAAAAACTTGACTGTCCTGTTATTTCCACCTAACATTAAATAATAATTGTGTGTAAATTTGTTGTGCTTTTTTTTTTGTCTCCTTTTCGTGATAATCTTAACTCTCCTAACTCATTCCTTTCCTCTTTTCCTCTCGACCTGTTCTGTCTGACGTTTATTTATTCCAGCCTCCCTGCCTTGATGATCCTGACAGAGAGCAAAGAATTAAGGAGCTTGAGCTTCTGCTTATGTCAGCAGAGAGTGAAGTCCAACGACAAATGCAGTGCAGAGGTTCATGTGTAAGAACACACTCCGAATGTGTGTTGGCGTAATTAGTCAGCATAGCTTGCGTGTGTTTGTAGCTTGCATACACTGTAAAAAGGCTCATTTTCAGCGAAGAGATATTCATTCGCTGAATACCGACTCGAGCCGAATCAAAGTGAGATATACAGTAAGATGAAATTTCTTGCTTACAGCTTTATCTTGAATTGAAATAAATCTTTGTTAAAGAGAATTTAACTGTAATTAATGGACTTTTTGCAGTGTATACATATCAAAACAAGAATGGTGCACATGTATGCGTACCTGTAGCCTGATTTGCTGTGTTGTTGCTATAGTAACTACTTTCTGGCCTGAAGCTGTGCTTGGTAGTCATCCCACCTCCTGCAATTACTGCAGCTTCAAACTTGAAGCTGTACCCTCACCCACCCCTGCCATACTCTCATTCAGCGAGCAGCTTGGTTTCAACCCAACATTTTGTCTCTCTGGTTTAATACTCTGTCCCCACTAACATTTATTTCCCACCTCATTCATAGCATTCATTTATTAAATTCCCTAGGTTTTTTTGTAGTACTGTATCATCTTTTTTTTTTTTTTTTTTTTTTTTTACAAACTAGCCTCTAGTAATTTCAAAGATGAAGCAAATAAACATTCACTTTACATTTTACATCACCTCTTCTCTTGGGCGACCGTTTTTCTCATCAGCCTGACTCACCTGACACCAGTGTTATTGCTCTCATGTCCCTCAGAGTGTGGAGCCATACCCAGCCTGGTCAGACAGTTTGTCAGATGACGCTTTGACAGCAAGCAGCAGCAGCGTGGAGGAACGAGCGGAGATAGGTCCTTGGAGGGGTGCTGAGATCCCAGCAGGCCCCCCAGCACAGCTCCCTTTGTCCCCAAGCAAGTTCCTGGCTATAGAGACCGGCAGTGTGCTCTCTGGACTGCAAACCATTCCAGAGTTTGCAGAAACCATGGAGCTCATTGATTCTGTGAGTAACAGAAGAACCAGACCAGTACAAATGTATTTATTGCATATTAAAGATCTATTGTAGATGTCTTTTGCCCTGCAGGACCCTGTTGCATGGAACGATGTGGCCAGTTTCGGTCTATCAGAGGTTGCCACGCCACCCAGGCACAATCAGGCAGGCTACACAACTCAGCTGCAAGAGAGGACGATTTACAACCCATTGGACTACAACACTCCCACTGCTGGCTCAGGCCATGACAGGAACTGTACTGCATTTGGACTGGGAGGAGTCTCCTCACTGACACCCATCAACTCATCCAAACCCATCCAGGCTTCCAGCGGAAGGAGGAGGAGGAGAGAAAGAGGGGAGCCCCTGTGTGACAGGACTTGTTCTTCTTTTTTGGAAAATATCACAAACTCGCCCAAGAAAACACCTACGAAGTCACTGCCATTTACTCCTTCACGTGTAAATTAACATTTCTTTGTTTTCTTCATACACCATAACAGTAAACTAGGATGACCATGTTGTTTTAGAATTGTAAAAAAACAAAAAAAAAAAGTTGTATTGGTAATGTGGTTAATATGCCATGCTTATCTTCCCAGTTCTGCAACATGTCGGGGGCGGAGCATCTGAACCTGGACGATCCCACCCTCACTTCTACTCCTGTGTGTGGTCAGAGGTGCCTCCTTAACACGCCCCTCCACAAACAGAACACGCCTAAGCACCAAAAGGAGAATGATGGGTAAAAAAAAAACAAAAAACATTAAACAGCGAGAATAGAAATCTGATTGTTGGTGAAATGTAATGACAATAAAAAATGTGCAGTTCCAGGACTCCTAAGTTTCACAAAAATGTCACAATTCCAACTCCACGGACACCAACTCCCTTCAAAAATGCTTTGGCTGCCCAGGAGAAGATGCACGGGCCACTGAAGATGGAGGTAAAGAAGTTACTTTTTTTTTTCTTAACTAAGGAACACTTGTCCATGAGAGCGCTTGTTGGGCTCCTGCTTATACTCAGCGTGCTGTTTTGCAGCCACAGCCTTTGGCATTTCTAGAAGAGGACATTCGAGAAGTTCTAAAGCAGGAGACTGGAACAGACATCTTCAACAAAACAGATTTCCAGCCAGAGCACAGAGCATGGAAACACAATGTATGTACTAATCCAGCCTTCTTAGCTGTTCTGCGTTGGCTATAGACAATGATTTTAGCAAATATTTACAGTTATTTCAAGTTAAATTAATACAAATGTGTAAGATCTAATGCTGAAAACAAATCTTGGGCTTCCAAATTTAGATGGATGGCCCTGCTAGAAAGGTGCGCAAGTCTCTTGTGCTAGACACTTGGGACACAGAGAGTCTTGATGTCCAACTCTTCCAAGAGCAGCTCAACAATGCACAGGTAAGTCGCCATGACGACACCTCAAACCACAGCTTTACACCCTGAAACTGGGTCCAAATGAAAGTTTTGTTGGAAATCATGCTTCTCTTGGATTAAGAGCGCATGTGTGACTTGTATATCTGTGGTCTAGGTTTTTTGATGCAAATTTTCAAGATGATAGAAATAGTAAAATATGAGATCTCCTGGGTAATGCATGAAAATGTATATATTGGTTTTGCCTTTTTAAAGAGGGAAAATGTAAACAAAACATAAATTAAGTTATGACACACTGAGCAAACACGTGAACATGTGGTTGATCAGCTGTTTCTGTGTCTGTCTTCATGGAAAATTTGCTGATGTGGGAAAAAAACAAAAATAACATTACAATTACATGTGGCAAAAAGAATTCTTGTATCATTTTCTCCATTTAACACCCCTCTATGACCAAGGCATCTGTTTTTTTTCCTCTCTTAAAGTTTCCAGTTACCAATTTCTCTGTTTAATTCACCCGTGATGCATATTTTTTCAAATTCACTTCACAGGATTTAAACTTGGCTTTTGACAGGACCAGGCCCAGTCCTTCCACATGGATAAATCATTTGAACTGATGAAAAATAAGACAAAAGAGGCTCTTAACTGTTGAGGGGAATATTTGGCAAACATAAGAGAATATCTCACTTTTAAAACTCCAGCATTTGGTTGCCATAGCTGCCAAAAATCTACACAATGAGCACAATGCAATGTTAAGATACAGTTATTGTAAGTGTAAATGTATATTTTAAATAGTTTGCTTTTACCTTATGTCAGCTGCAGGTGTCGGAGGACAGTCCACCGACGAGCCCTGCAATGGTCACCCCGATCACTGAGCAAGAGGAAAGTAGCTGCACGCTGACTTCTGAGAAAGAGGAGTGCTCATTAGGGGTGCATATTGATCCGCACAACTTTACAAGCCCCCGGATGAAAAAGCTTTCCTCTGCTCATGAAGCAACAAAACCCGAGACTCTACAGGTACGTCCAACTGAAAGGAGCCTGTGTGTGAATATTCCCTCCATATGCTGTTCCCACATCCGATTTATAAAATGAAAAGCAACACACAAGTGTCAGTAACTACATCTTCTCTGCAGGTGAGCGAGTGGGAGACGGTGGTATATGGGAAGACTGAGGACCAGCTAATCATGACAGAACAGGCTCGTCAGTACCTGAATCCCTACTCGTCCTCTGGCTCTACCTCAAGGGCCCTAGTGCTTTAAAGCCGTCCCCACCAGCTGTGCAAACAGAACTACGTATGTCCAAGAACGGAAACCTCCAATGAGTCCAGTAAGAGACAATCTAGTGAAACTTTTTGATATGAAACCCACTGCTGAGGACGTGCACTTAGAGGCATGGCGCCTGGTATTATTTTCAACCCATTTCTAGGTCACTGTCCCGAGTGGTTTCTTGCTCTGAGGTGTTTCTCTGTTTGGCCTTTGGCTACATTAACAGCTCATGTCTGCTCCAGACACAACCTGCACACACAGTAGCCGTACTAGTCGAGTGTATATGTAGCAGCGGCGGCTTCTGAGTGTTATATTCTTAATATATTGCTTAAATGACATGCCAGGCATTTTACGACCGAGCACTACTCATCGTTTATCTCCTTCAGCTTGTTGTGCTAAACTGCCCCGTTGCTGTTACCAGATGAAATCGCATATACGCAGCATTTACATCTTTTTACTGACACTCTTGTAGGCCTACTTTTCTGTGATTACTCCATGGGTTGTTTGTTTTTTGTTTCTTTGACAACAGCCAGAACAGAATATAACATCAGTCAGTTTAAGTTTCAGGACCAAAATGCAGCTGTATGTTTTTGTGACAGCGGTGTTATTTTGCTAAGAATGTTCATCCAAGGCAACATGAAGTCTTGAGGATGGAAATAAGACGCTGTCAGTATTGCACTACTGAGGTGACATTGCTGCTGAGAGAGGTGCAGTCTTTTTTTTTTTTTTTTTTTTTTTTTTTTTTTTTTTTCCCCACAAAAACCCTTTTTTTTTGGGGGTTTGGGGGGGGAAGTGGGAGAGGAGGTGGGGAGGGAAAGGGTTTTTTTTCGTGT
>JBAMYA010000013.1:8423259-8444693 GCA_037176975.1 Arrhamphus sclerolepis
AGTTCATGTTTTATGTTAGCCAAGGTTGATTACTTTTGGTAAGTTATTAGATCGATGACTTGGGAGTGATTTGTGATGGTGTCTGTTTTACAACACAGCGTTTCCTTTCTGAGGCCGTAGAGTCCGCGGAGACATGATTTGAATGTATTTCATTACAATGTACATGTGAAAGAACCTCAAAAGTGGGAAGGGTTTCAGTTTGATTTATTTATTTTATCGACTGCTCTAAAGCTTAGATTTTAATATAAATCTGACACAGTGAGTCTTGTCTTTTTTTAAGTTTAACTTTTCTGACAAAACCGCGTAAAATCTCTCGCTCACTCTAAAGCAATCCCAAAAAGAGAGAGGAAAAAAAATTTACTCCGGTCAGATGTTTTTGGACGGTTGATACCGTAAAGTTTTCCTATCACAGACATGAAGCATTTGATTGAGAAGGATTTAGTTTTATGTGGAGGCTGTAGGTTTTATTTATTTAATGTCTACTAATTTATTTATTTCTTTAAGAAGAAAACCTTTAATAGAAATTATAAAAGAATTTTATTGTCTTTTCTCCATTAAAATAAGAACATAAGAACTACCATTCTGTTCCATTTGTCCAAGTTAGAAGAACATGCACTGCCACTAATTTGCCATTAAATTTCTCATACTGATGGGGGAACATGTAGGAAATATCATTTTGTAGTTATATGTGGGATGTTATAACATGCAGATAGTTTTTTTTAAGGATTGAAATGTGTTCTTTACCATTAGCAGGATTCCATCTTCGACCTCTAATCATAGACAAATTGCACTTTTTACCAATTGTTTAAATTAGAAAAAAAGTTCATTCTCATTGTGTGTGTGTGCATGTGTGTGCGCTTGTATGTGCATGTGTGTGTTTTAGATGAGTGTTTCCTTATATTATGAATTCTGATATGAAGATCATGCTGCTTGATTTATTTTTTTTTTAACATGTGTTTCTCCTGTTTGGCTGCAGAAGTGTGTCTTTAAAAATACTATATGTAAAAACCTTGCAATAAGCTTTTTAGACTGATGGCTCTGGGTAAAAAAAACAAACAAACAAAAGAACACAACATATCTGCAGCTGTCAGTGTTTCCTTGTATCCTGCTGAAATTCCCTTGAGCAAGACCCCCTAAATCCTCACCTGCTCATCTAATATTCAACACTGCGTCGGTGCAAAATGCTTCCAGTACAATGTAAATACATATGAATTTGAGAGTGACTGAAAATGAAATATTTTGCACTGTTTTCCATGTTAAAAGCCTGATTTAAGACACTTTGACCACCCTGAAACAAACTTTCTATAATCTGCACTACAGCTCTAAATGGTTGTTTTGTTTTATCTGCATTAGTAGATCCAGTATTGGCTACAGTCTGGATTATCCTGCATTAAGCCTTTAAGTGAGAATAAGAAGGGAATCTTGTCAGGGAGATCAAGTGGAAAGATCAGGGGTAGATGGTACAGACAGTCGACTAACATCTGTACAAGTCGCCTATGTTTGAGTCTGGTGGCGAGAGATGTAATGTGTATATATTTATGACATTTGTTCTGTTTGTTGGTTTGACTCGTGTTTTTACATTCCATTTGTTAAGTCCAGTATGTTTGTGTGTAACGACACTTGGCCATGTAACAACTTAGGTTTCGAGGTAATTAAGTACATATACAGGATAGTAGCAGCTGTCATATACTACTGTAGTTATGCATGAGCAAATACGCAAGATGCTGAACTTTCATTTACAAAGTGAATCACATATGTAACACTTGTGCTGTTTTATATAGCATTTTCACTTGATGTCATAACCAAGGTACCATAGAAATCCAACCAGCTGTCTTTGTAACCGTGTACTTCATTTGGAAAATAAATGCATCTATTGCATGACTTCGTTGGTGTTTTGACTTTCCAGTGTTTACATGTTTCCTTGTCTTTCACGTTCTGCCAAGGGCCCCTCTGCAAATTACTACATGATGGGTTTTTTTGCATAATAAAGATTTCTTATGATCCTTTGGTTTTTCTGACATGCTCGCAGCAGGCGCAGCAACCTCTTGAGTTCTTTGCCAAACGCTGTTTTGCTGAATGTCGTTTTCGAGGGAACATAAGCTGATATCGTCCACCTTAAGTTGACTTTAACTTTTTTTTTTTTCTCCAGGTGAAGTCAGGCAGTAAAACAGGTGAAGGCTGGCTTTTGACAACTGATAGAAGTTCAAGCTGACTTTATCTGTGTTGCATGTGAATGTATATTTGGGCACACTGTCAACTTGGCCCAGGGTCCGAGGACACGAGCCCCCTCCACCAGAACAAGAGGTCTCTCCACAGGGTCAGCTGCTGCCCCTTAAGGGGCCCACTCACCCATGACTTAATGCCCCCAGGCTCCTTTGTCCTTTAGGCTGTTGGGTTTATAGGCCCACACACTCAATTGCTCCCCAAACGGAGGGAGGCGAAGAACGGGAGGACGTACCTTATGCTGGAGAGCATCAAGGCGTGTGCATGCACACAATGTGCACATAAATACTCAGGCACCACAAGCGCGCCATGTCCACTTAATCAATCTGTCCTCATCAAGAAGCACCTTTTGTTCTTGAGCAACCAATGCATAGAGTTGAAAGATGTCAGGAACCATTTCTTAATTGGTTATTAGCAGCAGCCCTTTTAACCTTATGCTTCCCGTCGCTATTGATAATTAAATAAGCTTCACGTGAGCATTATTCTAGGGTCGTGTACAGTCTTCGTCAGTGAGTCTATGAGGATTGGGCTGTGTTGTGTTTGTGAATACCTTGTACACCGAAGACATGAAACAGATCCTGCAGGCATAATGACAAAAATCTCCGCTGCCAGCCTTCTCCAAAGCACACACTTGTGAGCAAGCGCCCCAAACTTGCGCACACACACACACACACACACACACTGTTTGCCTTTGTGTATGCTAGACAGCAGATGGCAGCCCATTATTGGGCTGACGGAGCAGTCATCTGGCAGGCACCCCTTTACCCCTCCCACCCATACCCCCATCACACCTCCCACCTCCCCCACCCCCCGAGAAGATACTGAACAGAACGCAGCAGGGATAGGAGCTTTTAGGCGGGAGAGTCCGCAGCCCTGAAAAGTGTGTGTGTGTGTGTGTGTGTGTATGAGTGAGTTTTAAAATTGGACCCTGGCCCTTCCACCCAATGTAGGTCACTGTTTCCAATGTTGCATGTGTCAGCCCCTGTGAGGCGGGTCTAGATTCACGTTTGACTTAGATTTGCCATGTTTTGAGACAGAATGACTCGAACAGTAGATGACTTTCTTACATTTGAAAGGAAATATCCAAGTCCTGAAATTGCCCTTTTAGGGGGATAAACCTTCTTTAGATCACGTCACTGAAGGTGGAAACGTTTTTCCTTTTTCATAATAATCATGTTCAGGTCACATTTCAGACATAACCATGCAAGATACTTTCCTTGGCTCTGAAAGAAAAGTGAAAGCTTGAGTTAGGGTGTGACAGCAACAGGAAAGCTTCCTAGAATATTTTTCCTGTGAGTCATTGTGCTAAAGGCACCAGTGGACCTGTCTCCTTTGGTGACATTTGTACCGTTTCCATACAAGAGGTGTCTTTCAAACACTGGCCCCAGAGTGACTGCCTCCTACAGCCTTTATAACAAAGGATTTACACAGGAGTGAATATCAAACAGTTGGGGGAGGAGGGTTTCCCTATGGATATCAAGGCCAAGGTTAGGACTGAGCTTTCTGTTTGCGTCCACTGAGAAGAGGTAACCTACAGCCCACCCTATAGAGATGCAGCCACATGGGTGAGCTGAGAGGCACCACAGAAGAAGACATGTGACTTGTGAGAGCTGCTTTGGTGTTGCCAGGACAACTTGCTCAATTCTCGCTCCCTTTGGCAAGGCCTTCAACAAGCTCTGATTACACTTCTCTTTACTTTACAGGGTTTTGTTTTTTTTCCACCTCCAAGAATGTTCAAATGGAGGGAGGCTTTATGAGTATAGAATTTGTAACATACATTTTTTATAGAGGAGTAGGCTGAGGCAGGTTTCTATTGAAATAAATAAAAAAGAAACTTAGCCAGGAAGGTTTATCTGCTTTTATTGTAATCATCATAACTTACTTGTAGTGCACCTATATATACATACACATATATAAACAAATAACATCACAGACACAAAAATAATCACATTTCTCATAGGAAGCAGCAACAATACGAAGGGAAATTTCTACATTAACTGCCTCATTTGCTGCCACTAACTACTAAGCAGTTGCACATATAATTGCAGTGACTGTAATTGTACAATCCAAAGCTTACAGTAAGTCTAGCATTTGATAGCATGCTAAAAACTTGGCAGATCACAGCAACTGCACAGCTTGCAAATGTTCTGTCAGCTTTGCATTTGTGACCAAACCCCTGGAGGGCGAAGTTGAAGCATGCATTGTCTGTCAAATGCCACGATCACAATATCTGTGACATCACTAACAGGGGTGTTCAGATTCAGCAATGCTCTCCTCTTCAGCAAATTCAAGAACACCTGGTGTTGCACAAGTATAGGCCCACATCAGGATAGTCGAGACCTAAATTTGCATGTTTTAGAAGCTCGTCTGCTAACTTACGTAATCCCCAGTGTAGACCCAACAAAGGGGAACTCTGCTCAGCCACAGAGGAGAAGGAAAAAGGGCTTCTTAGTCACCTTCGAAGGCCCCATTGGTGGCACCCTGGCATTCGCTCTTTTTCCGGCACTTGGACAAGATCCTGCAGAGCAAACTGGGAGATCTGTGTATCTGAGGGTGAGAGGCCACAGGCTGGGGCAGAGGGATCTGGGGCCTCCGCACCAGGAAGGGGCCCTCGCGCTCAACCTGGCCCCTTTCCAGCCTCACCCCACCTCCCACGCCTCCACCACCTCCTCCTCCTCTGGTCCCCCTCCTGAGTGCCTGCAGAATGTGTCCACTGGGGGACAAAGAGGAAATAACAAACACAAAGGCCCTGTTTATTCCTTACGACCTAAATTCCGCCGGTAGCACACAAGACAGGCACATAGCTGTGTGGAGCGCTGCAGGGCGTTTGTTTATTTTGTGCATACGTGTGTGCATGAGCAAATTTTGTGAAAGGTTTTAAAGTTTTAGAAACACGTCCCTTACTTTTACATGAACATCAGAAATTTTCTGCCTTTGGTGTAACTGTCTTCTATAATCTACACATTTTTAATATTGTCAACAGTTTTTCTTACAGCATTTTAATCAATCATTCATCCTTCTTTCAGATAAAAAGCAACAAATTAGTTTTAACTCGGCAACTACACTAATGAGATGCAGTGCAGTAAAGGGGGATTGGCTTGTGCGCACATGTATGTGTGTGTGTTTGGGGTTGGGGGGGTGGTGCTCGATAATCAGTGTGCTTTGTTATCTAATGAGGGACGAGAAGGGCCACCTGTTCTGGGGCGCTGGGCGGAGAGCAGTGAGATGGGATTTGGAGATGGAGAATGTGGAGAACATCTGCTGGATGCTGAGTCTGTGTCCACGGTGTGCAGGCTTGTTGAGGGGGACGCGTGTAATTGCTGGCATGGCTGTTGTTTTTTTTCGTTTACACTTACTTTCCATACCTAGTGCGTTCACTATCCCCAGCCGTGGTCCTCAGAGAGACAGTCCTTCGAAGGGCTTTAGAAGGCAGATTTGCCTGAGAATGCAGACATGATGTGTTTGAGTAAAAATGTCCCACTGATGTCCTGAAATAGACTTCACAATGCATCTGATACTCTTCTATCTGCTCCACTGCTGCTTCTGCCACTGAGCTCATAGTTTATGCTGTTTTATATGTGTTTTATTTCTTTTATTTATTTATTTTTTTTGGCACACATCAGAAGTTCAGTTGAAGGGTCAAAGCAGACTCGACTCTTCTTTCTAAGAAATAAGCCAAACAGTTATAATTCACCTTAATGGTATTTACACAATGAACAAATTATTTACCAAAAATGGTGTCTGGCACTTGCAGTGATCCACATTTTGCATTTGCTAATTTTTGTCTGCTTCAGTATTTGCGGCGGGATTCACACTGTTTCTAAACTGTAGCTGAAAGTGAACACATGAACTTAAATATATTGCAAATATCTTCACTGGCATACAAATATCACAAAAGCATGTTTTGAGCTGTATTTTGACCCAGGCACAACATGACCAGCTAATATCATTTCAGCAATCCAATGATCATCACAGGGGTAATCGCTAATTATTAACGAGTACAAGTCAGCTGAAACCACTATCATGCTGATTGAATAATAAGGGTGGACTGATTGTTACAAAAGGAACGCTCTAAGGAAGGCATTGTCTGCTGGTGTTGGAGATGGTTCTATAAAGCATTTTATATGTATTTTTCATGTACTTATCATTACATCGACTCTACATACTGAAGTGCTTTGGTTTTTATGGTTGTGGTGGGGTTAAGTGTCCTTCATAAGAACACTTGGACATGTGACAGAATTAAGGATCAGCCTGGTTGGAAGACACCAGCTGCTTACTGGTCCACAGCTGCCCCACGAAGGAAATGTCATGTCACCTCACATCAAAAATGGTCTTACGTTCTAAAAATTGTACCGAAAAGAACCCATTTTTACTGCATTATCATTGTCATTTTAAAAAGAGATCCAGCTGCAGCGCAGAAAGCCTCTGGATGTCCGAGATGTGGTGATGATCCATGTAGTATGATGGAGCACCATGTGACAGGACAAAAGTGTTTCAAATTTGCCCAAAGTGTTGATCTGGACTGTAGATTTGCTAGAATGTTTCTCTTTTTCTTTTCTTTTCTTTTCTTTTCTTTTCTTTTTTGCATTTTTAGCATAAATATGATTTTTTTTTTTTTAAATCGCGATTGTTTCCTAAAAGTATAAAAAAGAGAACTTGCTTCAACAAAGGAGACAAAAAATATTGTATTTATCTATTAAGGAACTTTCAAGTATTTCAAAACTGGGAATGGAAAAAAAGCAAGTACTGTATAGTTCAAGATATCAGTTTTAAAGTGAAATTGTTGTTATGTGTTGACAGACAGTAGGACGACAGTCATGTGTACATGATCACCCAGTTTTGTTTTGTTTTCTTTAATGTTTAACATGTTTATGATTGCGTATCGTGGTACAAGAAAGTACATTTCTGCCTTTTGAAAGAGATGTTGACCCTCATCCAGCTGGGGAAGATTTAAAAAAAAAAAAAAAACATCTCAAGAGTTTGAACTCCCAACAATCCACAATCAGACAAACCATGAACAAATGGAGGAAACTCAAGAGCAATTGTTACCTTTCCCAGGAGTGGTCGGCCAACAAATGTCATGCCAAGAACGTGATATAATCAGCAGGGTCCCTTTGAGACCCTGCTGAAGGTTTGAACTTTACTCTATTTCTGAAACATGGTGTTGAGAGTATCATGCAGTTCATGTCAAAAGACTTATCAGCAGTACGGATTTGAAGCTGCTCTGTACTCTTTATCTACTTGTAGGAGTTACCCAGAAATCTGATGGTGCTGTAGGTTGTATTAGTGCAGAAAATTATTAAAAACTCGGTATACTGGTTATATTTATTTAAAAATTGAACCCATGGGATGTGATGGAAAAGAAAGCCTAAAATCAAAGTAAAAGCGTCAGGAAAATTACGCTTTTTATTCTCCAGAGTGCATGACTCAGCGCCATGAATCACTCATGAAATTGGTGAAGTGCCCCTTTAATTTTTTTCTAAGTATTTTATCTATTTGGAGTCTTACTCAAAATAGTCTCATGGTTTTATAATTCAGTCAGGAGAATAATGTGTTTAAGCAGGGAGAACAAGCAGTCCAGTTCATCTGCACACATTGCTCCTCACACCCTGCATTACTGAGCACATTCAGGCAGTCGACCAACCTGGCTCAGCTCCATTACACATGAGGCGGGGAAGTAGCCCTGCTGGCCATCCTTCAGCCGCCCAAACCACCTTTCCTCCTCATGGTTGGACAGCACCAGGATGACGTCACCAGGAGACAGCTCCAGCTCATCTGGCCAGTGGGGCCTGTAGCTGTGCACCGCTACCATCTAATGGACAGAGAGAGTCTTACAGTCAGTCATCCCCCCTCTTCCCCTTCCCTTCAAGGATTGTGTATTGGAAATGTTGAGATTCAACTCTGAATTTTGTTTTAAATTTAGATCGGGCAAGACTTCTTGTGTGCCCTCTGCTGTAACAGTAAAACTTTCTGTGAGGATCTGAGTCCTTGTTTGCAGACTCCAGATAGCACCATGTGAATGCAGAGCATTAGGTGTTAACACAGGGATTATCTGCTGTGCAGTTAAATAGATTCTCCTAAATGTAGGTGCTCTGTTTACTATATATTGCTCCTGAGTATGGCCTGTGTTTGTCAAAGGAAATAAAGTGAAATAATTTGAACTCATGAAAAAGCTGCAGGAAACTGACTGGCTTTAAATAAATGTCACTGCTGTGCATATTCTGTATCTATCAGATTTTAGGATATCTTACAGTATAATTTTTGTTAAAATTAACAGTATTTTATTGATGGGTGTTAACGATGTTAAGAGACATGAACTTGCCTTTTCAGCTTCTGCTCTGTAGCGATACCTCCCTGTTAACCATCAAAAGTGGAAAATGAATCAGCAGAATTGGTTAGTTTTAACATCAGAAGAACCACAGCCTATGCATGAGAACATTTTTTTTCTGTGAGTGCATGAACATCTCTGCAACTGCATCCTTCAGTAAATGACATTGAGAGAAAACGAAGGAACAGCTGATGTTGATCGTGCCCTCGAAAACAACTTAAATAATGTCATACTAAATCACACTACACTGCAGACATGATTCCACTCACCGTGTGGAGCAAGGACGGTGGTGAAAACTTCAAAGTGCTCATTGCTCTGCATGTAGATGCGCTGCATCCTGAGGATCTGTGCACCGCAGGAGACTCCTGAGCTCTCTCTGCACTACCTCTAAATAAATGCAGCTGACTAATCCACTGCAGCACTGACTGAAGCTGGACCCAAGCAACGACACATCCTCCCCAGAGCACTACACACACAAGCGTGGGGAGAACAACTCAGTTCTTAGTTAATGACAGAAAATGTTACGTGTGGATATGCAAAAGGTTTTTATTTATTTTAGAGACTGATAAAATGGTCTCCGTCTTCATGCCAGTGTCTATTGTTCTTTGACCATCTGCTCATGTTGCAGGAGAGTGTTTTTTTTTTTTTTTCTGATATGAATGACAGGCCATAATTTTCCCTCCTCAAGGGGGCTTGATTGATTTAGAGTTATTGACTGTGCCCCGCTTTTCAGTGGCCTGACTGACCAGGGACAAAGATGAATGGGCTTGGGCCATGGTGGTGGACCGCTCAACAGATGGTGATTGAAACCCCACCACCGCCCCTCTCGTCCTCTGGTGTGATGGAGCTTGGCTTCGGGCTTGTGTCAGCAATTAAAAAGCATCCTTCAGTAACACAAGAGTCACTCAGCCGAACAATCACATCTGAAGCGGGCTAACCTGCATCCATGAGAAATGGAAAGATTTTCAGATTTCCATGTTTGGTGCAATCACTGTCAACAAAAAACATCTCGAGTTCCTGTCAGGGTTATCTCTGTAAACTAAATAAGAGGGATGTTTGTGTGACGCCTTGAACAGGAAATACCTCCAAATGGATGAAACAACTAATTAACCTCATTATCTGTCCCTGCAGTAGCTCCACTTTGCAGCCAAACTACTGCAAAGTCCTTCATCGCCCTCCTGCCTACTGCCAGATAACTCTCTTTAAAAACAGACTGAAGGTAAAAATGCATTATTGTGGATAACAAAATACCACGGTGCTTGATCAATATGCTCTTCTTAGATTTGCTTTGTGTGCAAAGTTACCAAAGGTGCAAATCCTGGCTTTGCAACCTATCTGTTACAGTTCTCCCTGCTGCTAATTCAGTGTGATGTCTCCAGTCTAGACACGGGACCCAAAGTGAAGCCAGCCTTTACATAACCAGAAACCACAGCTAAGCCTCTTAGAAGAGCTGCGCTGATGCTCACTTCTAGGTAGAAGAAAGTCTAGTAGTGAGCTGCTCACAGCTCAGGCATGTCTCTTAAGACAATCTGGGCAGGTTTAGTCAAATGATGTGTATTACAAGAATAAATAAATAAAATAATTAATTTGTAGTAAAGTTGATGTCATTTTGACTTAATTGCATCAACCAGACCTTGTTTTCAGTGCTGCAGTTTGATTTAAACCACATATGACACAAATAGGAATGTTTTAAACCAGGATTATGTAAAAGACAACTGTGATCCAACATATATAGACGTACACAAGAATTCCTAGATTACTGGATGTTTAAGTCCATTTTGTTGCAAATGTTGCTTATCAGTGAGCTATATTAATGGCATTCTTTTAAAACATATTATCAATCATTTATAAGGTCTTCAAAAATAATTTTGGTTTCAACAAAGAATCTGACCCTGCCATCTGTTAATGTTTCTCATGAACCTATTTGAAATAGAAATTATATTGTATGAATATTTATAATAAACACTTATATGATGAATCACCTTCACAGGCGCTGCTTTCTTTAACCGACTACACTCGTCAGCACGTCCCACACTGAAAATCCTGTAAATCTCACTTCACGTCTTGCTCAGATTGTAAAAGCATAATATTTTACAAGAACCTGTACCTTAATGTATAAAGGTCTTCAGTTTAACAACCAAGACTATTTTTGTTAGAAGTAGCAGTAGGTCAAAGGACGATGTCCTAGACTTCAAGTCTTTGTGTTGTGACAGGTCCTTTAGGTTTTTTTTTCTTCATAAAAGTGATCGCGTGCATCATCTGTGAGAAGGTGGGTGAAGGATACTCAAAGGGATCAATGCTTGAAAGTATAAAATATTGCTGTCTTTTCACTCTTTTTGGTTTATTCTTTGTCTGATTTTATAGTTTACTTTTTCCAATAGATAAGGACTATGAATTTAATTTCATCCCATGTTCCGTGTTGAAAATGCTGGCTGGTATGCAAACACATTTACTTCCTAATGTAGAAAGTAAATAGAATAATGTGCTGTGGCAAATGGTACACCTGACTTAAAGACTAACTGCATAAAGAACTTATTTGTATATAAACATCATAATAGTCAGAAATTAGCATACAAATACTAAGTTTACAAGAGCTTTAGCTACTTTTCATAAATCACACAAAAGATATTTAATTTACAAGGGATAAAACCAGCCGATGTGAGAAGCTGAACAAAAACACAATTCTTTCCTGACACAGACATGAGTACAAAACTAAAAAAAAACCTTTTTAATAATCAATAGTCAAGATACTAAGCTACATCCTCACACATAACTCATGCGTGAGAACCTTTTTAATTCCACATGAATGACAGATGCAAGAACAGAAATTAACTTTTATTTTAAATGTTAAACATGAATATTACAAATGTTATCACTCAATTGAGACTCCATGGGTCAATTTCCAGCTCATAAATCTTATTTACACATAGAGGAGGAGCCTCATGTCTGTTACATCTTCACACCCCTCAGTCTCAATCTATTGATCAGTTCAAGGCAGGAATCCAGGCTGATGTGGGACGAGGCAGGACATCACATCCTCAGTGCTTCCCAGGTTTACCTCTCCTCTTCCCTCCACCAGCCTTCCCTCCTTTTCCCTTCCCTCCCTTTCCTTTGGCCTTCCCTGTGAAGCCTTGGCGACCTTTCTTCCCAGCTCCCTTCTTCCGTTTGGCTGCAGCCTCCTCCCTGTCCTCCTCCCTCATCTGAGTGTTCACAGCCTTGGTGATGTCCAGTTTGGGCTTCTTGCTGTCCATGACTTTCAGAAGCTCTAGCTGCTTCTGCTTCTCATTGGAGAAGTCACCAATGAGGGGGTCAAACTTCCTCCTCTTGCCTGAATTCTTGGGGGGTTTCTCTTTGGGCAGACGGTCCTGGAACCTCCCAGCAGAAGCCGTGGAGGTCTTGGCCACGCTCACAGCTTTGGTCAGGTCGTCTTTGGACTGCTGGGCTTTGGGGATCAGACCCACGCCAGGGACTTTGACTTTCTGCGCCCTGGCTATGTTTTTCAGTCTGTTGAACTCGTTTTTGGCCACTCTCTCCTTCTTGGCTTTGATGCGTTTTCCGAACTGGTCCTCGTTGGGGTCCGCGGACTCTGGCACCTCGATGAGCCACTCTTTGGTGTCATCTTTGGCCCTCTTGTAGCCCCACCGCCTCCTCCACTCTTTAGCCGTTTCGTCCCAAACCAGATTGGTTTTCTTCTTTTTCTGAATGCCTTTCAGCTTGGCGAACTGCTCCCACCTGGTTGGGGGTCTGGGCTTGGGAGGGGGCTTCTCTCTGGGCAGCCGCGTGGTCGCCTCTGGTAGTCTGGCTACTATCGCCTCTTCGACTCTCTCGGTGGGAAGCTTCCATATTTCGTTGATGAGAAGCTGCGTGTTGTCACGAGCTAACGACTGCAGAAAGTCCTCCTTTTTCTGCTCCCGAAAATCTCGGGACTCGATGCGGTTTTTGTCGCACGCGAGCAGGTTACCGATGTCGAAGTCCAGGTCCAGCTCCTTCTGAACCGAGATACTTCTGAGTTTTTCAGCTTCTTCTTTCTCAGCCTTCGCTAGCAGCTGCTCTACACTGCACGCAGCCATGTTTCTCAACCCGTCTGAGTTTAACCCACACGTGGAAACGAGAGAAAAAAAAAACACACAGGGAATCTACTTCCGGGTGAAAGTTGATAAGATGATATTCCACTACCGGCCACACGAGGGCGGTGTTGTCTCATTTAATTCTCAGCACCCGCAAAACTCTTGAACGCAAAGAAAAGACACTGAAACTGAGAACACAGCCCCCTCCAAAATATTTATTTTATATTATTTTTTCAGAAATCTTTATCTCTACATGTATGACAACCTTTTCACTACAGTGTCTGTTAAATTCTTGCACAAGTGCACTATGAGGTATTAAAGACATAAAATCACCCAACACCAGCTTATTTCATCAAATACTGATTTTTGAACTCTTCCTAAGTTATCATTGCATTGTTTAAAAATAATGAACATTATCACAGAGTTCTCCCAGAGTTGACCATTTGTTATTTCCTGCACATATTTGCTCTAAATGATGTCTCAGGGTGGCTGTTGCTGTCTAAGCTTTGGCTCTTTTCCACCAGCAATGACCAAAATCTGCATTTTCTTGCCCAATGTGCCCAAAGTTTCCCTCAGAACACATGCCATAATGCAGGTCAAAGCCAGCTCACAACATTTGGGCTCTATCAGGACCACGCCGGCCAACATCTGTATGTAATGTCTAACTAGAGCCAAAAGTAGCCCGATTAAGTATGGTATTTTGGAATGTTCACTTTGCTGAAGAGAAGAAAGAACAACAAAAAAAGAGTATAGTATTGTAATACAGAAACACAGATGAAAACATTTTGTTAATGTAACACTCAGTGTCTATATAGAGCAAGATATGGATCCATGCCTGTATTAATGAAATCATTGGAGGAGCAAGAACATATAGAACATAACATTGAAATCTGTTTCACACTCATTCTTTTGGTGAAAGTTTTGGAATCTTCTCAATTTTCGCTCTTTGTTTCTTTGCAGACAGCCTGAGATGTTTCATGTATTTCTGATCATGTCTGCTTAACATTATTTGTCAATCTATTTTTGCATTTCAGAACTGGACCATATTACTAACAAGTTGGAACAGTAAACTGTTTTGTAACGTTTCATTTCTTCCCATAACGCCATAACCCCCCTCCCTTCTAGTAATAATAATAGCAAGTGATGAAGCATCTCAGTTTCTTATTTCATCCAGTTCTTCGTGCGAGCTCATCTTAAGTACGTGGTTGTCATTGTCACATTTTTAGATATACTGTAGAATTGTCCACGCATTGTCCATTGGAGACACGTCATGACTGCACACATGCCAGTCCAATACTGATACCCTCCTCCTCAGCCATGCCTTTGCGATGATATTGGCAGAATGTGGTTTCACACTGTCTCGTTGATAAAATGCAAGGGCATTACTAAACAGGTGTGGTTTTGAAATTTACTTTATGAAGTAACTGGATGCTCATATGGATTCTCTTGAGAGTTTGTAAGATTGTAATCATGATTGAATTCATCTCGCCAGGCTCCAAGCCACCCATGCAGGTGACAATAACCAATGGTGACAAAAGACCCCCCTGCTGTGACTCTTCATGTCAACTGCATGTAGACAAAGGGCAGCACCTGAAGCCACTGGAAAGACGATATCCAACTGCCAACAAGGATGTACAAAATCTACATGTACAACAGGACATGAGGTTGCGATACAGAGAATGGCAGTTGTTCTTGTGTGCGTGTGTGTATATTAATGAATATTTATACACATCAGTCGCTTTTATTTTTTCTTATTATTATTTTTGAATGGGACTTTCTCTCCCCAAACAGCTTCAATAGAGCACTTTGTGCAACAAACCTTGTCACACTAAAGTTACAGTAAAATCAAATGTAATTTAACTCTAACTCTAACCCTGTTTTCCCATAATATGTCTTTTGCTGAATATTGCATGAACATCAATATCTGCCTCAAGACTAGAAAAAAAAATTGTTTTTCAAAGAACTTAAAAAACAAAAAACATTTAGATTTCAGTGCTGGATTCAATAAGATCAAGTTCCAAAATTTTATAACAGAGACTCCAACAAATTCTTGGGCTAAATAAATTGCGTTAGATTGTTTAAATAAATATTTATGTGACTGATTCCAAAAGATTGTGAGAGAAAAGTCATTGTCATACACCAGCGTTATTCACAGTGTTCCTTGAGGTTCTGTGCTTGAACTGATATTTTTCATTTCGTATGTACACTCATTATTATTTAGCAGTGCAGCATACATTGTTGTTACTTTGAGGATAATACTACGATATTCTTATCCAACAAAACCTGATGAAATTATTTTTAGACCATACATACTGAAAGCCCTAAAAGCCCAGATGACTTCTAATTTCCTGGTACAATATTTATATAAGACTGGGGTTGTTTTATTTGGGCACCTAACAAATATACTGTCTCATCATAGTTACCAGGGATGACATTACTTTAACATCTAGCACTACTGTGAGAAGGACTTTATTTTTTAACCGGAATATGTCCTTTCACAAATGTAATACCACTAAATCTGGATTTTTTTTTTTTTGTTGTCACAGAGTGATGCAGAAAGAAATAGTTAATTTGTCATGCTTAGTCTGCTATTTCTTCATTTTATGATATCCCAAAATGTTTCAGAAAATCTTTTATCTGATCCAAAATGCTGCAGCGACAGTTCTTTGAAGAATTAGCAGGAGAGATCACATTTCTGCAATCAGCTTCTCTTCATCAGCTTCTTCAATTGAGAACATAATGTAAAATCCTTCTCCTCACATACAAAACCTTTAATGAACAAGTGCAATCATATTTTACAGACAAAATAGATCCATGTCATTCAAAACAAAGCACTTGGCTCTCGGCCTTTGGGCTTACTTGTGGTTTGCGTCCACTTTACCCAGTAAGGGGGGGACTGGGGTCTTATGATTCCCAAAGTTGGCAAAGTTTCTGCACACACTTTGTGTCAAAAATGCAAAACTCAACACTCAAATATACGTACAAACCTACCCTCTGACTCTATGAAGGTCATAGGCTTACGTACTAACTAATTTCAAAATCATATCTCTTTACGGACTCTTTATTAATATCAGAATTGAAATTCCAAGAATAGCTACTTAATTAATCAACTATGTGACTGATTTGAAGACAAACAATCAATTCAACATCAAATTTGAATTACTTGTAAATAAAGTTACAGTATATATCATTTTAAATCACATGCTGTATAATCACCATTAATGCACTTTTTTACAATTCGCACAGGGAAATTATATGTTCCAGTACTTTTCATTGCTGTAGAAATGTTTCCATGCATTGGCTATTATATCGTTTATTAAACCGTTTGTAAATTTAAACTTCAAAATGTCAGTGTATTTCACTTTCCTTCTCTGAACATGAAACGAAAAATATAAATAATTGAATTCAAGAAGTCAATGGAATCGTTTTTCTGTAAAAACCCATTCTTGTTGAAATAACTAACAATCATTGGCAAAGCTTGTAGTAATTCAAGAAAGCTTAGTCATTTTTTAAAAAAAAAAAAAAGGATATTATCCATGGAGTTGAATAATTTTAAGCCTTTATTGTCATTTTCTTATCAATAAGTTTCTTTTCAGTGACTTCTATAATCATTCCAAAGTTTGGAGCTGTGATTAACTTCAAAATAAGATTACTACAAGTGCTTTCGTGAGAGATTAAATTCCCTGAATTATTATTACATCCCCCTCTCCATTTCATTGTGTACGGTTTTCTCCCACACACCCAGGACTCTAATGACTCTATTTTTATCCCTGGCTCCTTCAATTTGGAGGGGAGTGGGGTTCTTCAGCAACTGACTGGCTATTGGCTGCTTGAGGACCAGAGTGTCATTATTTTGGGCCGCTGTAATTACATTCATCGCCACACTTACCATGTGAAGGCTAACGCTCTGACAGGCACAGCGATAAGGTCACAAGTGATGTTGTGTTTGGAAATGTGAGGAGGAAAGGCATAATTAGTGGCCCAAAGTCCCGGTCGTGATTTACTGAGGGCCATAAGGTCCTTGGTGACGTGGTCATATATCGTCTAAATTCGCCCAATTTAAACATAGTCCACTTGTTTATAGGCTGCCTTCGTCTGCTGGTGTCACTTCTCGGCGACTTTTGATCTGGGGTGAATTCAGCCAAACAGGATTAGTTTTTCATGGAGTTTCTTTTATGAGAGATACACAGCACGAGTCGGATGAAGTTCTCTGCGAGCTGTGACCAAGAAGCAAAAACACTTCCACTTTCAGTCTGTGCAGCTCCATAGCTTTTAAATGTGCTTAGAGGATAAGACCCAGAAAAAGTCCACTTCATAACATTTTACTGCTTTCAAGTGCAAACTCTTGCAGGGTTAGATATATAAGTTAGTTTCAGCTTGAGGATCCCAATCCTATTTTTATATTTGGTGTGTCCCAAAAATATTTGGGACTCAGTAGGTTTTGACATTTTGCAAGTCACATAACTCTGCATGAGCTGGTAGAGAATACAAACGCAACATGCAGTAGTGGAGGACATACTAAGTTGTACCGCAACAGAACAGAAGCGCTCAACTAGTACACATTTCACTGAGCTCCAATGTCTGATTATTTTAGTTCTGGATTAATTTGCAGATTGTTGTGTTCTTTGTCTGGTTTGTGAAAATCGTGAAAACTAGTAAGAATGTAGTCATTATATAAAACCTTGAACTGACACAGTCACTACATTTTTAATGTCAACACCCTTAAAATCACAAAGTTAAAGGCAACTATTGCGAAATTGGAAAAGCAGCAAAGACAGTACTTTTTCAGAAATGAAAAATTACTTTATTACCAAAATACTTTCCTATTTGTTATCTCATTATCAATTCATTGATGATAACCATGTGTGGTGGGCCACGGTGAGTGCTGAAATCTGATTGGCATCCTGAAGTGCCTGTCCTGTCACTCTCTGTCTTCTGTCCAACAACACAACAGATTTAGATGGACGCAGTTCCATTCCATACAGTTAGTGGCACTAATTTGCCAAATAGGAACGTCTACCTCGCAGACAATATAAGAAGAACTGGATAAACCTCCTGTGACATCACCCACAGAGAGCTTTTTTAGCCTCTTTTCCCTTGTAGCTGCATTGTGCCATGTTGCGAGGCAGAACAAACAGGCCCAGGAGCTGACTGGATCCTATTTACCTTATTTTAGTACAATTATCTATTTTAGCTTGGCTTATGCTAAGCCACACTGCCAGTTGATATTAGCTTATATCATGTAGCTTGGCCTGCTGCCTCTGGGTTAGACTTGAAAGGGTCCTGAAATGATCTGGCTCGCTAGCAGACATTTGCTGCAGGACTTCCTGTTTCAAACGTCATTTTGGTGGCATCAACAATGACCTGCATTTAGCTGATGCACGGTTAAGTGACGTTTGCTCCTCAGAGGCCTCCTGTATGGATGTCATGAATATGAAGTCCACTTATTGAGGCAAAACTGTCTTTTGAACCAGGCTTTAAAAATATATTTTTCTGCTACAGAGTTGGACATTTGAACATGGGGTTTTGAAGCTTTTGTTTCGCTTTAGGAGCAACTCCCCCAAGTGGTCACTCAAGGATCTGCAACCTTTCTTAGTTTCACATTGGATTCAACCTGGAAGTTTGAATGTTGCGGTTTTGTCCCTCTTCAGTAAAGCTTGAAGAAGAAGAAAAAGATGGAAAAAAAATAAATCACATTCAGGGACAAAAAAAGAAGTAGAAATAAAAGTAAAACAGAAACTAAAGCATAGAATGTTCTGGGGAAAAAAAAATCAAACGCACAATGAATGGAATACAAACACAAATAACCTTAAACTGTATATTTTAGTTTTCGAATGGTTGTAATAGCTGATGGTATGTGGGTGTAGAGTCCAAAACTTGTGCGGAAGAAGTCAGAATCTCAGTATTGTCAATGATTCATAAGCAATCACACATCACTCATGTGAAGGAAATCTTGTTACAGGGAAGAAATGCAAATGGAGGCATTTACTCAATAAGCATAACCTCAAGTATTTGAAATCCAGGCAATAGCACTTGATTATTATCTACAGTATCTTGATTATGAAAGGCACCCTGCCACGTAACAAAATGTCCGTGTTATAAATAAAGACTTTAAGCGGCTTTGCAGATTCATGATTTTTATGAATGAACACAACTAGTGAATGGTTCACCAAGCAGAGACAAAACGCAAACAGGATCAGAGGTTTGCATTATTCAAAGAATTACAGAGCCCATTCCAGCTGCACATTGAAGCACTACATGTATGCCCTGCAATGTACAGTAAGTCTTTATTTTAAGCCTGTCCTGCAGTTTTTTTTTCTCACATGCTACAACAAAGAGAAAATCATGGTTATTGATTTAAAAAAAAACAAAAAAACAAAATAAAATTACAAATGATGTGCTTCTTCAGATACCAAGATTTACAAACTACGTAAGAGAGGAAAAGTCATTCAATCATGCAAAAACAAGCCTGAGGCTTGAAACTTTCTTTTCTTTCTTCTCTAAAAATTGACTGGTTAGCAACAAAAAAGAGATGAGAGTGCTGGAGGCCCAGACACAGGAGAGTAAAATAATCTCATCAACACCATCCGAGCATAAATCAGACGTGATTAGCTGCTGACAGTTTTCTTGCGTATTTTTAGTCAGAGTTATTACATAAATTTCTTTGACCCACTTGGCTTAAGGAGACAAAATATTTTTATACGTCTTATCAAGACTGAGAGCAGCATTTTTGTGTGAATTCTGTTTTCAAACCCATTGCGTTTTCAAGTTTTCTAAAGTCTTCTTGAGCTTTTTCACAGGGAAACTAATTTTTCACAGTTTACATGCGTCAAAGATGCACATGTAGGAAACTTGAGAAAGATACAGTAATTCTATGAATGTTTCTCTTACTTTCATACAGTTATTGAATAAGCGTCTGTTCGCGTGAACGCTAAGCTCCTCATACCAAACAGAAAACACTCAGCTGACTGGCTCAGGTAATCTTGTAAATTACATCCTTTACTTCCTGTTTCCATGCTACCGACTAAACTGAGTGTCCCAAAGAGAACAGAGTTTAGTTGGCTGACAGTTGAGGTCAGAGCTTTTATTTGTCTGCTGTATTTGGGACAGAAACACCATTTGGCAATGAGCAACGCTTCACAGCTACCTGCTGCTCCCAAACTACTGCCCACGCCGCATGCTATCTCTTCACTCTGAGATGCCAGAAGATAAACTGCATCATCAGTTTATTTGCTTTGTTTTGTTCTGCCTTGTTTTAATTATCTTTTCCTCTTGTAGGGAAAATGGGCATCGAGGGCTTGTAGCAGAAGTGGTTGTTTTGCAGTGGTTGTTCATTTAAAATGTGACAAGGGAAGGCAAAGGGAGGGCAATCCTGTGTGTACACCTTGTGTTGTGGCAAGTGTTGCCCGGCTCTCTGGAGCCAGAACACTGCAGGTGGAAACAGAGCTGTGGTCCTGTGGAAGTGCACCCGCTTTCCATCCAGTTGACACAAGTGAAGCAGTCCAGCTCCCAAAATCCTGGCTGACTTCCTAGACCCAGCATGACATGGAGAGTCCTTGAGATATCATTCCAACCACATTATGTGTGTGTGAGAGAGAGAGAGCGGGAGAGGGGGTCTGACCCTGTAAGCTGCAGCATTACGCATATGTTTGTGTGAGTGTGGGTGTGCTGGAGTGGCTCCATGCTGTATGATGGAAGCAGGCAGAGCCGGGTAATGCCTGGTGTCATGGCAACATATAGAGGTCGTCCCTCAGTTTGGTATTCAGCAGCTCTGTGGTGGCTTGTTGCAGTGACATCATCGATAACGCTCTGTCTCTTTTGAGCCATAGCCTCCACCAAGGTGTCTCAGCACATTGTCAGAGTAATGTGCAGTGGCTGATTATCAAAGTCATTGTATTTTCTCTTTTGTTAGGTTTTCAATACTTTGTGTTTGCACATTTTTGAAGGTCTCATTTACATGCAATCTGGGTTACAGTGATCGCAAAGACTGAAACTTTGGATAGCTCCATATCTTATTCTCTCGAAAATGATTGCTGTTCAGTGTGGAATGTGCCTTTCGACAGCTTTCTAGTTGTAATTTACAGCAAATTTGGCTTTGATTCAACAGTTATATTAAAAATGCATACAGTCAATTTATATTTTTAACATACAGCATGTCTCTGTTGATATATCCCTGGCAAACGTTTTCTTCTTCAGTTCAGGGCGTGTTAGGGTCCCAATACTTTCCACTGCTGGCTTGATGACGGGAGTCCAAAGTAACTTTTGGTGGTTTCGGCCCTTTGAAGGGACGGGAGACAGATGACCCATCCTCAAAAAAATCCTTGGAGTGAAAATAAAACAGATATTTTTGCATTAAAAAACAACAACAATGGGATATTGGGTTTTTCCAGTCCTGAATTATTTTCAGCTATTGTTCCTCTTTGATGTTCACCTGGATCTGCTGAAGGGGGATCAAGACCCATGTGCTACCATGCCTGTTGAACTTTCATTCTGTTATCCATTTTACATATTTTACTTCCACTCATATTTTTCTTTTTAGTTTGGTTAGGTTTAAACACATAGATGATAGCTTAGGCTCAGGACCGAGCCATCGGGTGTCTAGGTAGCGTATATCAGTGGTACACCTATCACATCTCTCTTGTGATATTGGGCTGATGGGACTCCCAGGTGATCCTTGACTTCATACTGTGCATGAAGGCATCCTGTGTAGATGAAGCAACACTTACTGTGTTGACAGTTCATGCAGTCAGGAGAGATTTTGGAGCATTATATGCTCCTTGTTAATCTTCATCACTAGTTTTCTTGGTATTCTGTTT
>JBAMYA010000013.1:8444793-8461622 GCA_037176975.1 Arrhamphus sclerolepis
AACAGCGGCAAACTTTTACATACCCTTTTAAGATAATTAATAACTAAAATAAATTCAGCACTTTCAGTGTGTGTGTGTGTGTGTGTGTGTGTATGTATGTATATACACATATATGTATATGAATATATAAATATGTATACATACGTATAAAAACCTACCATTTTAATATTTTGCTACTGGTCGCGCTTTACAGGATTTAATAGAACTATTCTTTTTGGATTATACAAATGAAGCCATGAGTGAGGGAAAGGCAGTATCAGCAATATATTTTCAGATTAAGGAGTCTCATATTGAGTGTTGTGTGCAAACTGTTTTATCAAAGACTAGAAAACTGGGTTACAATCTTAGTAGAATGGCTTTGCCCTAGATTTCTCTAAACTATGTTTTTCCTCCCACAAGTCTAAAATTGAGCATTTTCTGCTTGACTTATTTTGTTTGAGTAAGACATTACTCCTGAAGGTCATGTGTAACTGAAATTAAATATCCCTTAATCACGTGGAATCATGCACAGAAGCACAACATTTAGTATTTCCTAATACAGAGAAAGCCCCTTTAAATCTGTATAATTACATGGACATCACATAAAATTAAATGGATTTGGCCCCACAGAACACCAAAGGTCTTTAATATACATTAATCAAGCAAGCTGGAGGGTATAAATGATCCAAGCAGACATAACTGGGAACATTTAATTCAGACTAGACAGTGATAAAGGGATTACAGATGGAAATGGGCAAACAGCCATCCACTCATCCACTATCTATACCTACTTCTTCGTTTTTAGGATCATAGTGGTCTGCTGGTGCCTATTCCAGTTGTCTTCAGGCAAAAGGCAGGTGAACACCATCGATGAGTTGCCAGTCCACGTAGATACAAACATCCATGCATCTAAACCATGCAAGCAGAGAGAAAATATTCAAACTCCACATGGAAATGCTGCGGTTGAGGATCAAACCAGAAATTATCGAGCTGGGCTGTCGCTGAAAATATTCACAGTCTTGTGTGATTTGTTTTCTTTTTTCTTTTTAAAAAAAACTGTGTTTAGCTGGGAGCAGTAGATCCTCATGACCCTGAATAAGAAGAAGCGCATAAAGATGGATGGATGGATGGAATTGTTCCTGAAAAACTATGGAAAATACTCACTATGGTAAGACAAACGTAACTGGACGACATAGCTTCTAATATTCACGTTTGAGGATGAGGCTGATTATATTCTATATTTTCCTCATTCTTATTAATTTTCTTAAAGGCCAACAATAAACCAGTTGTCCAAACACTTTTTACCAGTTTTATTTATTTATTTTTTTCTAAAACATCTGCTGTGATTCTTGTTGAAAACCATAAAGCCAGACATTTGCACTTTAGTGACATGTTCCCTCCTTAAAATGACCCTGGCATTTACCACCGTCACCATGGTAGTCGTAAACAGCAACTATGACAGCAAATAAAGTCCTTGACAAATGCAACGTTTACTCCAGTTTCAGTAACCTTTGGTAAAAACTACAGTACCCAGCTGTTGTAGAAAATTATTAAGCCCTTTATAAAAAAAAACTATTTATTTGAGACCTGTTTACGTGGACCTGAATGACACAGACAGAAAGTAATTACAGACAGGAAACAAAGAGTACATGGTTGGTTATATTGTTGTTTTCATGTGATTGTCTGTGAAAAAGGAAACTTTTGATAGGACTTTAAAGTTACACACCTCAAACAAATGTGTGCTAGGTGTTCTGAATAGACAGGTGGATTGCTCCAAACATGAACTACACAGTTTTTGAAATAAATAAATAAATAAAATCCAAGAATATTTTTTTTAGATTTAAATACCAAGGAAGATTTAAAATAATGGCTCGAATTTCAGTTTTAGCTATCATGCCTTAGCCTTTTCTTATTATTGTTATTCTGGCACTGCATTGTTGTTAAAAATCTTTCATTTAAACTTTCTGTCTGCATTGAAGCATCATTCTGAAAATCAAATATTCAGCTGCGTTCATCTGGTTAATGCTTCGTTTCAAATGTGTTGTCTAATAGATTGTGGCAGAAACTGATCATTTATTTATTTATTTTTATTTATTTTTCTTTGACATGAGATGATACAGACTGGTATTAGATACCACCACTGGTGCTGCTGCTGCGGCTGCTACTATTAATAATTCTAATAATACCAGTAGTCACGTGCAATTTAGACTGTAAATCATGGTTTGCATGAGCATTGTAGGGTAAATACATATAGGACAGGGAGTTTTATGGTCTTCATCACTAGACAGAATATGCAATGTTCTTGCATGCAAAAAGTCCGTGCACGTCATAAAATAAAAGTTCACTAAAATCTAGTTAGCGTCAAGTCTTCACTTTAGTCATAGAGACATATAAAAAAAATTTCACAGTAAGCATCACTTTAATTTTATCACCCCTGAATGTCAACACATCTGTGTAAGCATAGGGGAAGCCTCAGATCAATACTTGAGACTTCCAGGTCAGACACCATAACCTGTGGGGGGTTTGATATACTGTGGACCTGTTTTTCATGCAGAATGTATCAGCACAGTTAAACTGAAGGCAAACTACAGGCATAACCACAGAAAGACCGTAGCAGAAATGTACATCTGAAGAGTTCTCCTTTCAAAATGTACCAAAGATCCTTTAACATAAGTTAACTAGAGGGAATATTGACCAACGTATTTCCTGTTGCACATTTAATTGATCTGTTTAGCCTAAAACTGACCTAACTAGAGATAGCCATACATTGGATTATTTATACAATGTATGCGTACCCAGTCAGCTATAGTAAGTTGACTGCGTGACTATGAAAAAGGAGAAAAATTGATAAGAGAACATGCAATTTCTGTAAAATGTTCCACATATTTTTTTGTAGGATGAAAGACTTGTATTCAAGTTGTTTTATTTTATTTATTTATTTATTTTTTAAATGGCTTCTTATATCACTGGACTATAAACCGGAGGGACACCTGACCTTCAAGGCTGAGCACAGGTGCAGAACATTGGAAATTGGAAAAACACAACTCAGTCCAATGAACTCCAAATGTGGAAACCAGTTGCTTCCTGTCTGCAAAAGATCATCAGTGACATATAAGTGATCAGTTAATGAATTTCTTGTTGCAGACACCTTGTTCGTGTGATATTTCTGTCGGTTCTTTTTCAGCAAAGCAGTTCAACTGTGAAAATTTGACTTTTGACATTTTTCTATATTCTGCCCACACTACTTAGAAAGATAGAGTTTTCCTGGGAATCATTAAATCTTTATTATGATCATGTAAGCAATTTGCTAATTTAATTTAGGAAACACAAGGATAAAGATTTAAGCCCAATTTTCCGGTGCGGCGTCGCAGGAGTGGATTTCTCTCGCAGAGATCTGTTTGGGGACAGTGATTTGAAAATGAGGTGACGTGCATTGTCCACGAGCAGTCAGTCATCTCATCTGGTGGTGTTTTCTATTTGTGTCAGGCAACATGTGTTTCTCATGATGGGACCTGACACCTCCCCTGGAGCAGCACGGAACATGAGGAGCGACAAAGTGAAGAGGTCGCAGGAGAAGCAATTTCACCCTGACTGCAAATTACGCTGTAATCCACAGAAAGAAAAAAAAAACCTCGATAATGTGTGATTTCTTGAAGATGGTACTTGTTCTAGGAAAAAAAAATTTAAAACCCGTCTTGTACTCCATGACTACATTTCAAAAATCAAATTTTCTTCTCTGCTCCTTCTCAGATTGGTTATTTTAACTTGAGTGCACAGAATCTGCTAAGTCACTTTAACCTCTGCATATATTGTATGTCCAGAACTTACTTTCTACACATTCCAAGCGTCTGGGTAAAATGGATTTATTGTTAAGGATTAATGGGAAAGGTTCTATCACAAATATGCTGAGAATTTCCTTAAGTGGGAAAAGTGCTAATTCTTACTTTTCATCAACAGGCGAACCCACAGACATCCCCACCAGTAATCAGGCATTATTTCATAGTATTACACAGTAATTGGAATAAGGGTTTGAACAGACAGAAAGAGAAAAGTTAAAGATTCACACTTTTTAAAATTATAATGGCTTACCTAACAGAGGATTAATCCCTCCATCTGAAAGCACATCTTGGAGGTGAGCCCATCTGAGACAAGGTGACTAAAGTACTCAATGGCAGTGGTTAGTTGTGGACATATGTGCAGCAGCAATGAACCACTGGGAGACAATGTCTCTCACCTCTGAGTCTGAGGTGTTTGCAAATACACATTCACTACAACACAGGGCACACAGAGAAAAGCTTTAGAGTCATTACTGATTACACAAGAATTAAAAAAAAAGTTCTGTTGATTGCATCAAAATGCACCTGTTTTACTTGCAGCTTTCCATTTCCAACATGTTTCTCTGTGACAAGTAAGAATCACTGTAATTATGTAATTAATCTATTAAAGAAAAGAAAATATTTGGACATTAATTTGTAAAACTGAGCTCTGAATGAGAAGCAGATTTTTTTTTTTTAAAGGACAGTTCCAAACTCATCCTCATTCAACACGACCCTTAGTTCTGAAGAAAATGAAAGTCTTCTTAGAATCCACGAAGCCCTGCGATTGTTTCCAACTAACTCATTCAAATGAAAAATGCCGGCAGGTGTGGTAACTATAGGCCTATTCTGAAAGCATCGAAGTCGTGGTTTGTGCACACGCGCGCACGCTCGCATATGACTCATCTCATCTAAACTAAAGCACTTTGTCAGAGGCGTCCATTCACGTTACACCCATGCAAGAACGCGCAGACTCATTCTCAGCTTGAAGCGAGGCGCTTATAGTGAGGCTGGCTATATAAGCCCATTCAGCATCCACCCATAAAGTAACTGTATACTTGTTTCTCCAGAGGTGAAGGAGGGCGGCATCTCGCCAACTACCTGATAACTTGCACGACTGTACTGGACTTCCTGTACTGAAGGTATGCTTCATATATTTTATTCATCTTATGAGTTTGGTTCCTATTCTCATATTTTCAGCACGATTGTATATCTTTTCTTAAAAAAAATAATCAGTTGATGGGTTATTGAAACCCTTCCTTACAATATGACTTTAGGGATTACCAAGTGTGTATTTTCTCTGCAATCGCATCCTCATGTCGAAGATGATCTTGTTATGCTGTAAGGGAGCAAAAATAAATCATTAAATATACCTAAACTGAATACTTCAACTTTCGTTCGTGCTGAGACACACATCCGACGTTTTGATTACGCGCAGATATTGGTCCAATCTCAGAATACCCAATGACACTATGAAGAAGAAATAACGGGTTAGAAAAAAATGACAAAATTTAAACTATAACGCCAATACAATATAGTTACAACCCAGTTATAATATTGCTGTACGCGTTTTCTGTGCGTAAATTCCTCTTTACGCAGCATATTTCACGTTTATAAAAGGAAAGTATTAATCTGAACACATGTTCTTTTTGTTCTCAGATTCCAGCAGATATCTTGACATGAAGCTCAATTTACTTGGCACCACCGTGATTCTTCTTGTTGCCTTTTTACCGCGCTTAGAATGTCGGGCTATTGAGAGCCCCGGCGGTACCCTGCGCGTCCCAGCTCCCCAAACCCAAACCTCCCAACAACAGCAGCAGCAGCAGCATTCTGGTCCCATTCTGGAGCGCCTTGGAGAGGAGTATTTCATCCGACTGGGAAACGGGGACTCTAATTCTTTCCCATCAGCGTCCTTGTATTCCGTTGGATCACCTGCCATCTACAACAGAGCGTTACAGCTGACGCGGCGTCTCTTACAGGGGAAAGTTGGGAACATCAGGGCGCTGTTAGACGGCTTCGGAGATCGCGGGGACGAATCAATGGAGAGGGGAAGAAGGTCCGAGGACCCGCCGATATCTCTGGATCTGACGTTCCACCTGCTCCGTGAGATGATGGAGATGTCCAAGGCGGAACAGCTGGCCCAGCAGGCGCAAAATAACAGAAGAATGATGGAGCTCTTTGGGAAATGAAAACCTCTTTCCACCCGCCAAAGATCTCATTTTTCTTTGTTTTTCTTCTTGTTTTTAATCAGCATTTTTATCATCAGCACAAAAAATGCTGTGTGCAACAGTGCTGCTTTATCACTCTATTATTTAGAGCTTCAACTTCAAATTATGGAGCGTAAACGGGCTTGAATGAGCCGATTGTACCTTGCCATTTTATTGTTGGTGTCAGATCTGTAGAGTTACGCTGTTCTTCACATTGAGATGACACTCTTTGGTTAAGACATGAATTTCATTGACATTATTTGTATTTTGTTTTAGATTATGAATTGCTGTATTTATGATATTTATGTTTGTTAATAAAATTATGAGCAACCAGTCATTTTCTGTTGTGCAGCAGAACGTCTTATATCTATATTTTTAAATAAAAAAAAAAAACAACTAAAAGCAATGCTTACACTTTTCTGTTGATATCCTTACAAATGAATAGTAACTCCATTAAAAATGATTAATCATATTAAAATACACTCGTGTTTCTTGACATACACTTGCAATCTTGCTAGAAAAATAAAAATAATATAATTTTTTTTATCCAAAAAGAGCACAAATGTCCACTGATACCATCCACGGAGACACTCGTTGAACAAACATATGCACACACGCTGTGAAAACAAGAATTTTCCCAAGATTTGAGAAAGCATGTTTCAGGAATGTCTGCAGCTGTTCAGGTACAGGCCACACAGAATCCTCTCTTCTGCAAGTTTAATCTCCAAGAAGCGATTCTCATCAAAGGAGTCATATAGTCAGCTCTAAAACACTCCAAAAAAAACCTAATGAGAGTAAAATATCCACTGTGTGTCTGTGTATACTGATCTCTGACCTACAGTGTCACAGTATATAATAAAAGGACTGTGGAGATGATGCATCACTTTCCATTTTCTCACATATCAACCTGGAGTTTGGTGAAATTGTGAAGGACTCTGTGGTGAAATTAAAATCCTTGAGAAAATGTACAGTTACAGTGTGTTCAAACTGTTTTTAATGTCACTTTACATATAGAATATGCCATTAAATTGCAAAAAAAAGCTTTCTAAAGTGATTTATAATAGGAAAATATTCTTGTGTAACACAATAAGAAATACAACACATTATACAGGTAGTTGGAAAATGATGCTGTACTCATAAGGTTTTATCAGTCAAAAGAAAAGACGATGACATGGATGAAAATCTGAGGCCCTCTTCTTACGCAGTCTAATATGCAGTTTACGTAGCGATTCCCAAAAGGTCAGTGACATGAAAAATGTATGAGTACATCTGAATTCTGGAAATGGCCGCTAGTCATTAGCATCAGTCTATCTGCCTGTGATGATGTCCAAAATGTAATGGAGGAATCAAACTTTATGTATTTAATCTGCTAAAAAGAAATAACATCAATCAGTGTGACATGTGCTACCAATATCACCGTCATCTTCTTTCAAATCTATCTTCCTCAAATCAGGCGTTTCGTTCGCAGCAGATGGACATTTCTCTTACTGTTCTCTCAGCTCTCTGTGTGAAAATGTATCACAAAAGACCTGAAATCAACATGAAAGAGCAACAGTTCTCCCGTCTTTGGTTTAGGCATCATCTCGTCCGGCAGATGGCGTCTAGCTCGAGGCAGTGCTCCTGGTCGTGCTGGGTGAGGAGCTTACCTGCTGGGGTGCAGAAGGCTGTGCAGGGGCGGCTGAAACTGCACTGCCCCCCAAAACAGTCTGTGCCCCTTCTGCCACCTCAGCACCTGCTTCAGGGTCCTCATTCTCGTCATCCTCGTCATCATCATCTATTGAGGTGAGATAGGGAGAGGAAATAAGTCAGACAACTATAGAATTGATGCATTAGTTGCATACCGAGGCCATTTTAAATCTCCACCCTGTCACCTTGGATGAAGTCAATGCTACGCAGGGCCTGGCTCTCTTTTTTGAAGTTCACGCTGTAATGATCCATATTTTCATAGCCACGCTCAATTTTATCCAAGTGTGCTGTACTGGATGCTTCTGTAATCCTGAGAACATGAGGTAAAAATAGCTTATTAGTGAGGAAAATCATCAAGCCTCACATAGTCAAGTTAACACTTCTTAAATATATTTATATATCTGTGTTGCTTCGCACATTCCACAAGTTATTTTAGGACTCCACAGCTCAAGACAGTGATTTTCAACATTTCAGTTCAATACTTTTCACAGCCAATACAGAGAAGGTGCGACCTTGATGTACTACAGTTACGGTTTCATGTGTGGGAGTGAATTTGTTAATTCAAAAGAATATCGAGAGACAAAGTCCAGAAAACTCCAAAAGGAAACATAACAGAGTAAAGCTATGTCCATTTTTAACAGTGATGCCCTGGAGAGGATCGTTACCGCTGTTACAGTTATCAATGTTTTGCAGTATCTTTAGATGCATTTTGATTCTTAAAAACATGTACTCACTTTTTTAGGAGTGGCTTTGTGTTCTGAAAGAGACAAGAGAAAGACCAATTTGAGTGGGGAAGATATTCATATTTATGGGGTTTATTTTTAAACTCCACATTATAATTTTAAACTCCATTTGGTATTAACTGTGACCTGAAGGAACAAAGCCATTTCTGGCTCCTCCATAGTCTGAATTCCCATCTCCACAATCTTGCAGCTCTCCTCCAGATGGTCTCCGTATTTCCTTGTCAGGCTTTGGATATAGTTCACCTTTTCTTCCTGTTCGGCTGTCACCTTCTGACTCATTTCTCTTTTCTTCTCCTCAAGCACAGAGTACAGCCGGTCAAACTTCTCGCACACCAGGGTCTTCTGTCTCCGACCATTCTCCTACGCGTGCAGCAATGACAGAGAGAACAGGATAATGGACAAGTAGTAAAAGACCATAAATTCAGAAAGGCAGTCCACATTAATGATTTCTAACAGGACTCTGAGTGGGAAGATCTATTTCTAGTGTAGGACAGAGTTAGCAGTTACGAAAACTGAAGACAATAGTTGTCTTTTGTGTATGAAAGTAAAGTAACCTACAAAAATTCTTTGTGTGTGCATGGCTGAAACCATACGTTTACAAATACTGTTTTAGGTCAATTAAGGTTACTAAAATAATTTCTGCCAGCTATATGCTAGATTATTGGCAGATTTTTGTTTTTACAGATTGTTTTTTAATGACTTTCTTCAAAGTCATGAGTTTATATACATTTCCTTACTGTTTTCCAGCATTGCCTTGAAACTGTTTGACTTGGGTCAAATGTTTTGAGTTTCCTTCCATGAGCTTCTCACAATAGTTTGCTGGAATTTTGGTCCATTCCCTCCGACAGAACTGGTGGATCTGAGTCCTACTCTTAGGCTGCCTTGCTCACATACACCTTTGCAGCTCTGCCCATAAAATGTCTACACGATTGAGATCAGGGCTTAGTGATGGCCACTTCAAAACATTGCCTTTGTTGCCCTTATCCACTTTGTAATTAATGTAGCGACGTGCTTAGTCATTGTTCATTTGGAAAACCCATTTATGCCCAAGCTTTAACTTCCTGGCTCATATCTTGAGATGTTGCTTCAATATCTCTATGTACCCTCCATGTACCCTTTTACTTCACAGTTGGATGATGCTCTCAGGCTCACAAGTTTACCCTTTTTCCTACAAATGTAATGATGGTCATTATGGCCAAACAGTTCAATTTTAGTCTCATTAGACCACAGGACATGTCTCCAAAAATTAAGGTCTTTGTCCCTGTGCGCATCTGCAAGCTGTAATCTGTCTTTTTGATGTTGCTTTTGGAGTAATGGCTTCTTCCTCGCTGAGTGTCCTTTCAGCTCATATTGGTCCAGGACTCCTTTCTCTGTGGATAATGACACTCTCATACCAGCTTCAACCAGCATTTTCACAAGATGTTTTGCTTTTGTTCTGGGGTTGATACACACATTTTGTACCATAGTTGGTTAATGTCTGGAACCCTTCTGAGTAATATGATGGCTGGACATTGCCATGGTGTTCATACTTGCTTATAATTGTTTGAACATTGATTTTTTCCCCCCCCCATGATGTCACGCAAGGGAGCAATGTGTGTTTGAGGTGTGCTTTAAAATACATCTACAGGTGTGCCTCCAGTTAACTCAAATGTTTGTTCAAAGGTTTGGTGGGTTAATGCATATGGTAAGTGATGCTTGCTGTGTGAGACACTGTAGAAGCTGGACACTGACCTCTATGGCACGACAGACCTCCTCTATCTGACTAATTATGCCTTGCATCCTGTCGTTGTTACCAACCATCATGGCAATCCCGTCGCTCAGCTCCGTCTAGTGAAAAAGATAAGGGGAAATGACACAACTCTGATGATGAAAAGGGTGATGAAAGATGTTTATCGCCTGAAGAATTGTATTGACAATTAATCTTTTCATTTCAATTGTCCTCTCATAACAGACAGTCTTCACAGCCTCCATCAAGTTTTCAGTCCTCACCTTCTTTGTCTGGTAAATGCTGTTGATGGGCTCCACCTCGCAGTCTTTGTGTGCTCCAAAAACCTTACACATGGAGCAAGTCGGCACACCGTGGGTTACACAAAAAATGTTGATCTTCTCCTCCTCATGAACATCACACATGGGTGTTTCCTCCTTTCTCTCCGGTCCTGGCTTATTGCTGCTGAGGTGTGATGAGAGCAGAAGGTCATCTCCCCCCTCTGTCATTTCAGTGCATACTGATGTGACATTATGTGTTTGATAAAGTTACTGTCAAACCTCAGCAATTTATCGATAGTCCATCAGTCCTGGCTTGTCATATTCTTGCATTGTCAGCATAGTAATCAATACATCAGCATTACGGCAAACGCACTTTTATGGGTACAGACCTATGAGGGTTATTTTCAGTATTTCAGTATTTCAATAAAATATTCCAATTCATTGTCTAAAATGAGGTCACATATTCTCTGTCAAGCTTGGTGAGGAGCATTTTGAGTGCATGGATGGCAGTGTTGTGGGATTTATGTCAAACAAGCCTTTTGGCTTTCCATTCATTCACCAGATACATCATCTGTGCCATGACTGCTACTAGAAACACTCTGTCATCTACTACATCTGTTGACTCAGAAGCCACCGGCACTTAAGACTGCCAGAGTAGTGGGTGCACTTCTTGTCGACACTCTTTAGTTTATTTTGCTTTCTCTGTCCAACACACTTAATGGTAGCATTGATCAATGCACAAAGCCACTTGCTGGATGTGAAAGTTGAATATTTAAGTGTCAACAAATTACATTAATTTTGGGATATGTCATCATAGAATGTATGTACAGTCAAGTGAAAAGAAAGTACATACTTTTTCAGTTCTTCTCCATATTGACTTAGTTTTCACTAAATAAATAATGACTTGGTTTAATAAATCATCTGTTGTTGTCGTTCATCTGATATTGCCTGAATCTAATTTTAAGACATGGTAACCACAGGGTGATTTTTAAGGAGGGCATGCTTTCTTTTTCATATGATTGTACTTCTGAGGTATCTCACCTCTGGGACTCCTGCTTGAACATATCAATGATATTCTCAACCAGCAGGTTCCTCTGTAGGCCATAAACACCATGTCTATCCAGGACCACTTCATGTCTGCAGGATGGGCATCGGAAACGGCCACCAGAGGACAGCGAGCCACTTCTTGTTGGAAGATAGGGGTTTGAAGCCTGCATGCACAAACAATTCAAATTAAATGTGGTTGGATGGAGAGATTGAGCTCTGTAGCACAAATTGTAATGAAATGGTTTCACTCAGCAATTATGAAATATTAATCCAATGGATAAACAATAAGGAGGGACCCCCTTTTTGAAATGAAATTGGTTCATAGTACTTCATAAGTGTGCAAATGCAGGGACTAATAGTAAAAAATAACTAAAACAAAGTCCCAAATTCAAATAAATGACTTATTATATTAACATTTTCCAACAGAACCTGTACATTGTTTGTTTAACCTCCTTCTTTAAAACTCGATGACACTATGTGAAATTATGAATCATTTGACAAACAGTGAACATGTGATACACACAACGTCTCATGGGTTTATGAAGACTTAACACTTTTGAGAGCAATCTGTAGAATTTGTCAACCAATTTGCTTACCTGGAAGACATCATTGGCACATTTTCTGCAGAGGTTGTGCTGGCAGGGTAGGATGACAACAGGCTTTGTAAACATTTCCAGACATATAGGACAAATCAGCTGTTTCTCCAAGCTCTCCATGGTACTGGATTTGGACCAACAACTCTGAACTCCACCAAAACTTGACAAGATATCAAACTAAAAGCTGAAAGTTTAGTAAGGAGTCTGTTTCTGAAAGTAGCACACAGTAGTCCGACAGGCTCAGGGTAAGGAGTAGGCCCTGCTCTTATCTGAGAGGGTGTAGGGTCCTATCTGGCTGGTGTCAGTTCTTTTTTTAGCAGCTACTGCTGTCACATCACAGGCTGCCATTTTTACTTTGCCCTTATTTGAAACTGAGCAGGGTAGTACACAACAGCTGCCTACCAACCTCTACACAACAATCCATGCCCGACAGGGGGTGACAAAAGAACACTGGAGTTACCAAAAAAAATGGTAGCAGATCAGATTTTTTACGTTTTTAATGTATTAATTTTTAATCGATAGCTGAGTCACTAAGCAAAGCAGTTCACAATTTTAGCAATGTATTTGGCTCAAAAATATGAAGAGAACACTTCATAGTGTAACATCAAGTCAGATAAAGCTTAAGTCAATTTCAAGTTATATTACATTCACTATAACAAACATTTTCAAATATATTTAAATGAAAATAAATAAATAAATATCCCTAAATCTTCATCTCAATTGTAAGCACTACATCTACCTTTGCAGTCTTTCCTAGGAACTCCCACAAAATGAAAATATTGATTAGACATCAATACATTTTTTTTATTTTTTATTTAACTGTCTATTTCGTTAAATTATAGTGTGTAATTTCTAACTGTATTTGATATAAATGAACATGTGCAATCAACATCATATGTGGAATGAACACATGACACCTCATATAAGTTGTTACCTCGTATACACTGTAATATCTGCAAAAATGGAATCATTATCCACTTAATGGACATAATATCTCATCTTTACAAAGCGTGTGACTTAAACCCCAACGGATTACTTATGGCGACTATAACACCGGAGAATTTTACAAATATTCCCATGGAGAATGCGGGTATCGATCCCGCTAACTCTCGCTCTCGCTTTGCGCCAACTTTCAACTTCGCTAAAGCCAAAAGTAAGCCCACATTAGCCAATTGCGTTTCCTCTCTGTGGCTTACTTTTAACCAATCACATTCCTCACTCTGTGGCTTACTTTTGACCAATCACGTTCCTCCCTCTGTGGCTTACTTTTGACCAATCACGTTCCTCCCTCTGTGGCTTACTTTTGACCAATCAAATTCCTCCCTCTGTGGCTTATTTTTCGTCATTCCGTTCTGATGCTTATTCTGACGATCCATCCGTGCTAAGGTAAGTCGTGTGTTATTTTATTATCGAACGTGAATTTGCAAGATTTTCTTCAATACATAAAAAGCAAAGGGTGTCACTAAAGTTAACATATGGAGGTAAAAAGTTAAAAATATCGCCTGATATACAATAATTATGTGTGAATTATTAGCGAAGCCTGTTTTAGCGGGAGTGGTGCCAGGAGAAATGTTCAAATATTGACAATTCATAATTCAGTTTTTAAAATTGTAACTAGGTTAAGGTAAACGAAGTAGCACAAGAAAAACGTAGGTAGAGGTAAAACGTAGCTGTAGAAGTACCCTAGGCTACTTCATAAGTAGGCTACATAGGCTACCATATACCGCAAATAAGTTCCCATTAGATTACTCCCAGTTAATTAATATTACAACAGTTATCTGAGTTGGCTGTTAGCACAGACCTTAATGCTCGATGCCGAAAAGCAGATATAGACAGAAATACTGTATGTATATATCGAAAGTTAGCCTAATGACATTTTTCATGGTCCTGGGAGGGGGTTGGCGTGGCATTAATGTGGCGTTAGTCCACGGACCTGGATTTTCTGATTTTATTTACGATAAAAAGGAAAATAAATAACCTAGGCAGAGAATGAGACAAAATGTCAGGTCTTCTGCCTAAGCGTGGGTGCACCCATAGACAGTATTAAGACTTTATAATGTCCATGGGTGCACCCCCTGCATTTTCTCACACCTCTGGGGTACAGCAGGTAGAAGGGGGTGTGGTAGGGTCATGGCATATGTGGGAAGGTAATATTTTCCCACACGCTCTGTGTGTAGTCCCCTCCCGTGCCCGGAAGTCCAGAGATTTTATTTATTTATTTATTTCAAAAGGAGGGGGCAGCCTCTGTTATATTTGAATATACTGTAGTGGCGCTGTCAGACGAGGTGACGCAAGGGCTTATGGGAGATCATTTTTACCAAACGTGTGACTCTAACCACGACTAAATACAAAGTCCGCACATAAAGACAGATAAATTTACAAACATTTCTATACATCGTAAGTGAAAAAGATAAAGAATGGAGAATGCGGGCATCGATCCCGCTACCTCTCGCATGCTAAGCGAGCGCTCTACCATTTGAGCTAATTCCCCCTGAAGAGCACGTGGACACTGCTAGCTTATAGTACTACAACACTCCGATTTCGTTTTAGGATTTTATTGGGGATTTATTCATCTAAAGTTTTATTAATGGTGCCAGACAATCTTGTGTATAGATGTACGAGAAGCGTCGCCTTAATTTAGCATTCTTCAACTGACTGAATTGAAGCTAGAAAGCTATAAGGCAATAATACATGTACTACGATACGTCTGTATTAAATTTACTGTCGGCAGTTCTTACGTATCGCGTTTCTTTGTGTCTGTAAATCGACCATGTTGGTCAACCCTTATCTTAACAGGAGCACTGTGCTCTCTTGGTATATTTTAAAAATCGACCGCCGTTCTGCACTCAACATGTCCCCTTCGATAGCTCAGTTGGTAGAGCGGAGGACTGTAGTGGAATAACAGAGATCCTTAGGTCGCTGGTTCGAATCCGGCTCGAAGGAGGGTACACTTTTTTTCTCCTAAAGATAAATGTATGTATGTCTATATTACTATGATAACAGTTCATTATATAAAACATTATTATATGTTTGTATATATATATATATGTGTGTGTGTATATATATATATATATATATATACATACATATATATATATATACATACACACACACATATATACATACACACACACACACACACATATATATATATACACACACATATGTGTGTGTGTTTATATATGTATACATATACATACACACACACACATATATGTATATATATATATGTGTATATATAGCTCTTTGTTTATAATGCATGATGTTTTATCTGTTGCATGATTCTTAGTCTATTATCTATCCATGACCTCTGTCGGTTACAAATCAAAATACCATATTCTTGGAGTATGCAGCAACATGAATCTTTTCTTTAATTCATTTACCAACATGTATGTATACGTATATCCATAAATATATAGAAATATGTCAGAATTAAATTTGTGGAAGAAAACACAGCAAAATAACTAAAATAATTTATTGTACCTCACTGGTTTTCATAAAAATTAATAATTTAACATACAGTTTTTCATTATATACCATGTAAGCAATCTAAATATAAACATTATCGTGTGGGATTTTTGTGGACATACATTGAGTACAATATGTTAGAATATTTATATAAAATATTATCCTGAATGCATCGAAAGTATGTTTAGCAACAAAGTAATTTAATTTACATAAAAGAGAAAATGGAAGAGTGCGGTAGCTCATGACCCATCTTTGCATACCTAATATGTCCCTTTTGTCTGACTTATACAAGATGACATCTGCATCTTGCACCTCTGTTCCCTTTATAGCAAGGCCACATGGAAATGAATGCAGTGCTTTTCACACAGGCACATCAGAGTCAGTGAGTCATGTTTAAACATTTTAGACAGATGTTGCTGAAAATAATGGATGTTCCTCTGCCCCTCTCTAATTTGTCTATCTTTGTTGTCATTAGTCCTTCCAGGGACATCAGAAAGCAAGTTTTGAACCACAGCTGCACCTTAGAAGTGAGGAAAAAAATATTTTTTAAAATATATTCTCATCTTTATACCCATCTTTATACACTCCTAAGTGTAAAACCTGCTTCCTGGTGTGATTTGTGAATCTGGAGAATTTTCATGTATGTTTCACGTCAACACTCCTCTGTTTAAGTGCTTTTACTGTAGTCCAGAGTACTATTATTATTATTTTTTAATGATTTTATGGTGTTGTGGCAAAGCCACTTTATTCAGTTTTATGATTAGTTTTTTTTTTAAATGGATGAACTAACATGATTACATATTCATTAACAAGTGAGAACTTCTCTGATGCTCACCATTTAAATTATGCCTAAAAGTGAATTCAAATTAGATCAATTAACGAGATGTTCAGCGTTATGTTTTTCTGACTGAAGTGAATACATAATTTTAAAGCCATTACCATCTGACTCATAACATTGCAGCACCTGTTTGAAAAACCAGATAAAAACTGAAAAATTCTGAGCAGTATGGAGAGTTTTTTTTTTTTTTTTTTTACGTGAAAGGCCAGTATAAGTGCCCGATAAAGCAGTATTTGAAGCTGAAAGATGTCACTTTAAAAAGCACAGTTCAAACTAATGGCTCACTGCTGGTGTGTGGCACTCACTTTATGTACAGTGAAAGAGTATGTAGGCATCTCCAAGATACACAGGAGGAAGTTTACACTTGCAAACCGCTCTACAATTTCACAAGCAAAATAAAAGTGTATAGAGAACCGGAAAAAGGAGCAGAGTAAAGGGTGCCATCTGTTCACTTGTATTAATAT
>JBAMYA010000013.1:8467454-8478815 GCA_037176975.1 Arrhamphus sclerolepis
GAAAAAATGTGTATCTCAGCTTCTGGGTGTAAGCCCTTAATTGACACCCTGAAGTAGAAGTCTTCATCTCAAAATGCCGCATAGGATTAAATCAGTGAAAGGAGAAAAGCATGTGCATGTGTATGAAAAACAATGCTACATGTTTTGAGATTTAGGACTGATCTGATCCAGTATTTTAGCTAATCCCTTTATGATCCCTGGGTGGTGTTCTTTTGGACAGTGACCTCTGGAGTTGTCCCTGTTAACTGCAGGAGACATTCTTCCAGTTTCAGCCCTAAATACTCTGATTACCTCTGGCAACTGTCTTTATCTGCAGTTCATCAGTGTTCAAGTGTCAGCAGTTTGTCACTAGTTTATTAGTCAGTCAGAAGCTATTCCTTTATTGTGCCTTTGCATTACTTCTCTGTGTGCTGCCTTTGTTTTGGCTGCCAACCTTCCTCTCCATGGCAGATGCTTCTCTGTGTGGCTTTTTGTGTTCATCTTGTAGCAAAGTGAAACATCTCTCCAATCACTGCTGTGGTGTGCACAAGATTATTAATTTCTATTATTTTCCCAGTAGGTACAGTATGGAATG
Organism: Arrhamphus sclerolepis; assembly: GCA_037176975.1. Taxonomy (NCBI): domain Eukaryota; kingdom Metazoa; phylum Chordata; class Actinopteri; order Beloniformes; family Hemiramphidae; genus Arrhamphus; species Arrhamphus sclerolepis. Next base: position 8,468,029 of record JBAMYA010000013.1, read on the forward strand.
CTTCTACTGCAAACTTTGAAAATGTTATTTGCTGCTTAGCTTTACCATGGGGCCATAGAGGTAGAATGTAACCAGCTTATTTATGGTCTTCAATGCCAGGTCGGATGTCTTTGTTGTGGGTTGTCAGACCTCATGACTTTAGTACCCAGACTGGGATGTCATCCTGGCTCTACCTGCCAAACAATCTTTGTTGTACTACAACAATCTCTTCTTGTGATATCAGATTATAGCCAGACAGTTTGTAACAAAGCCAGGGCAGTTTCTTTTCTCTCTTTTGTATATTGTATTGTGGAACTAGATACAAGCAAAACAACAATTTATAGTGTGTGTACAGCCTGGGGTGGAAGTTGGGTCACATCTTAAAACTTTTATAACGACACAGATAACGTCATGTGAAATGAATTAAATGTTAATTTTGTTTTCCAGCGATTTCCTATGTTTGCTCCCACCAATAACAAAAATAATGTAACATATTCTTTCTTATGTTTGAAGAACGTGCACTTCAGACATAGACTCTATATATTGGCTGAGTGATTCCTAAGTCATATTAAGGTCATACTGGTGTTTCTGGCCCAAAACATTTAAAGGATTATTTTAGCAGTTCTTCCAGCATTGAATTCAATTCAGTGCAAAAGTCTTTATTTTGAACACGATGGCAAGGTAAGATAACGTGGATACTTAAAGAAGAAGTGCAAAAGAGACAATTGATTTCACAAGCAGTCTTAACATGCTTGGAAAGCATTTGGTCTATTGACCTGAATCATTTCTATGTAGTCTGAATTATTATTATTTAGACTGCAATTTAAATTTACAGAGGAATTCCTTTTATTAAAAAGATATTAAGTAGATAGATAGATAGACATATAGATAGAGAAGTACAGATGGATGCAATGATTGATTTGCATGACGAATACAGAACAATTCCTGGCTATGTAAACAATTAACATTATGTTTAACATGCACTCACTAGATAGTAAAAAAAAAAAAAGTTGAACTCACACCATCAGATTTCCATATGCAAATTTATGTAACATCATCTCCCATGCAGTGACGTAAAAAAGACGTCAGTATGTTTTCACAAGTACCACTGCTGCTTGTGGTTACGAGGAACTGAAATGCACTCAGCATTCAAGCGCCTGTCTGTTTAAAACCTCAGACCACAAGAAGTACAGTTAAGCTTCTTTGCTTCAGAGTGGTTTTAGCATATAGTAACTTGTTCTCGTATCAAGAGCTGTCTGCATTGAGCAGGTGAGAATGAGGGAACGTCCTCTCTACTGTTGCAAACATTTGATGTTGCCTCATACATTGTTAAACGAGCAGCTTAGATGAGCTGTGATTACTGAAATTTCTGAGAGAGAAGAGGCAGTTTGAGTCAAGCGTGAAATTCTCATGGTTATATGATTCATTTTGTAACTTGGATACACAGTAGATTACTTGTAGGTATGTAGAGGTTGTAGCTTTCTATAACACAGCCAGTTAGCTATTATGAACATATGGATGTTCGTGAAAAGTGTACACACAGTGTGTCAAGAGAAAGTAGTAGATGATGATTCTGTTTTACAACATGCATAATGTTCTCGACAAACATACCTTTACAATCTTTAGTGTCAACATATTCATTTGGCCATTTTGTCTTTATGCGTTGCCATTTTTTTGCTGAAACATCCTGTTTTTTTCATAGTGAAAGGGTGCTATCTAGTGGCAGAGAGCAGGCAATCTATGTCAAGCAGTTTCCCAGCTCCACGGTGACATTGCTGCAGCTACTACAGTCTTACCTCTGTTGTGTTTAGCTTTCGTGATGCATAAATCTTTGACTGAAAATGTTGTACCTAATGGGGGCAGAAAAAGGAAATGAGGTTGCTCAGCAACATGTATGTCACAAAGAACAAAGGTTTCAAACACTGCTGATATTTATGACTTGCACATTAAATATAATGGACTTTGTACTTTTTATTAATGTTGTGCAGTGTGCAACTCTATGTACGTTACAATATGTTGAGCAATTACTGAGGAACAAGAAACTCTGAGTTTATCGTTCTTCAGTCATTGCTCAGCAAATAGTGTATCATATGTAACGCTTGCATTTGGTACACATTGTGTAAAATCAGTACATTTTAATAAGGTATAAGGCTATTATAAACCTAATATTGGTGTTCCTGCACAAATATTGCCTTATTTGCACAAGCCTAGATAAAGGACCTCTATTTTGAAGGATAAATACGTTTGCTAGCACACTGTAATTGTAAGGGCTCCTCTTCACCACAAGATGGCTCTAAGTGCTTAGAGGAATACTACTCTATTTTAAAACATTATTTCATACTAAAATTATAATGTTCTCTTCTCTGCAACAATGCAGAGGTTGTGCAATTATTTGACATGAATTGTAAAAGTATTAGGAATGCCTTGTACATTCACGCTTGAGCAACTCTGCTTATACACAAAACAGATTATTCCTTGAGGAGAACTGTACGGATAAAACTGCTGCATAGCCAGTGAAGGAAAAAAAATAATTACTCCAGTGACGCTCACACTATCATTATAGAGTGTAAGGTAAATCAATTAGAGTGCATTGTAATTTGTCTCCAGTGAGTTTCCAGTGGTGCTAGAGCCTGGGGGAGTGGGACCATAGGGGATCTCACATTCATGTTCTCCTCCTGTGAGCCTGAGGGGAATTAGCAGGTATGCAAACTCACCAGTTCCCTAAAGCTCTCAAGACTGTGACTAAAGCGCTTAGACACTTGCTTCAAAAGTATGTCTCAATGAAGGTGTTTGCTTTAGTTTTCATGTACAGTCTGTGTCATAAAAATGAGAATAAAATTAGAAATTATGCAGCTTCTCAAGTTTTTGTTCCGTGCATGCTGCTGTGCGCGCACTGGTGATGTGCCACTGGCGTAGCCATAAACCAGGCCTAGCAACTGTGAGGCAACAACAGGTTTTCAAACTCTGTGTGTAAAAACTCATGTCTGTGGAGTCTGCAGCAGATGCTTTTGAAAAATACATTTTAGTACTAGTTATTTATACTATATATAACACTACAATGAACTTATCAGTAAACATTAAATTCAAGGGCTTTATTGTATTATGTATTTATTTTTGTCAAACATAGAGCCGTCTACCTACCGATTTGTTATCAGCTACTGGTTTTGCTTCTGGGTACAACTGTAGAGGCTTTATTTATTTTTAAATGCTACTGCTTCTATAAGTACTTTTGCAATTTTGCTTAAATGTATGTTTTCACCAAGCATCATTAGGTTTACAAAGGCCTGATTTGCTGTGGAAGGTGGAGCTGTGGAGAATTCACGATGATATTAAACTGAAGTTTTCTGTATCCTCTCTTCCCTCTGAGCAAATTCTCAGAAGATTGATCACTTTGGCAGATATCCGTGAATTAGTACTTTTTTGTGTTTGTAGAGACTTGTGAATTAGTATCACTTTAAATGCTGCTTTTAGTCCTCTGAGAAGGACATGTTTCACTGTTATACAGATAAATAGCTCATTTGGGGTTGTGTTAATATCACTACTGAAAAAAAAAGTTGTGCTATTTGTCTGAAAAAGATACAGGAGCTTTTGGGGGTGGGGGGTGTGGAGGATGTGGAGGGGGTGGGGTGGCTCTGATGGCAGGGAACCACATTGAGGCTTACAGAAAGTGAGGAGTGAGGGGATCATACTTGCACTGGCACCAGGCCTGACTGTTGCCATGGTACACGCTTTGTCCCCCAACACATGGTACGGCATGAGAAACCTCCACTGAAAATGTTCATAACTTGGATACCTAGAGTAGTTTTGGCAGCAGCACTCTCAGCTGGAGCAACTGGTCAGCTACTGTTGCCATCACACACACACAGACACACACACACACAAAGATTGCTTAACCCTTTGATGCACCTTTGTTACGTTAAAGTTCCCTTACACGTAAATGTGTACGTAACAGAAATAAGCTATAAAAATGTTAAAAAAAAATTTCAAACTTTTATTATATTTATTTTACCAGCAAGAGTCCTAATTATACATGTCAAAAAAATGCTATAAAAACGTGATAAAGGATTTATTTTTTAAATACTTAGAAAAATAATGTCATCAGAAAGTAAATCCCTCAGAACACAAACTTAAAGCCCCAGGCATTTTTTTTTGTGTGCAGGGCCTTTAATGTGAGTATTTTTAGTCCACGTTGTTTACAATAGCCTAAAAACGAAAATTACATTTTAAAAATTAAAACATACAAAAATGCACAATCTTGCATGTATTTCAATAATACTCCTGAAAAAAGATTATGCTATAAATTAAAACCCAAAAATGGAAAAAATATGCTTGGGTGCATCAAACGATTAAATAGAGGCACTGTATAATAAAAATATAAGGAGTACTAAAAAAATGGGAAACGAATTGTAAATTTTACATGCAAGTGTGATGTGTGTCTTGAGTCACAACATGCAAACATATAGAGAACAGCAGAAACTCAATATTTCAAGGTGCAAACTCCTGGTAAGTGTCAGTTCCCAAGTAGTATGAGTCATAAAAGGAAGGTAATCACAGGCAATGCTGTGGACCTCTGCAGGGCAAGCCCCTTTGTGGAGGAATACCCTTGAGAAAGTCCACACCGTCTGCAAACGACTGCTCATATAGGTCTAGGATCACCCTGGCTCCATAACCAATCACATATGTGGTTTTGAAACATTTGAGCACGTTATCCAATCAAAGATAGGTTTACATTTGCTGTTTCAATCCCATTGGTCAAGAGTAGACAAGAGCATTTTTTTCCTTTTTCCTTTTTTTTGTTGCTCCAACAGCACCATCTCTGGCAGGTGGTGAGCGCTTTAAAAGCATACAGTAGGGTAATGTTTTGTACGATACGTTTGCAGTTGTAGGGAAATAAACACACTTTAGGTAGTTCATTTTGTAATTTTTGATTCACGGGCTCGTGTTTGAAAGTAGGTTTCCGACAAAAATCCGCCGGAGTCGCAGCTAATGAGATGAACGTCGGGGTTCCCCCTTTCTCTCTCTCTTAGCGGTGAATTAGACAACTGCTCCTTCTTCATTTATCTCCACAAAACACGGAAAAGCCCTACATGTTGATTATGTTTCGCCACCGGTTGAAGCCTTGAATGAGAGAAAAAAAACCTCCCGACCGCCGCCTGTCAAGGTCTCCACATCCTGGAGCTGCCTTCATCCGCCGGTGTTGCACAGAAAATGATATGTTGGTGACATTTTTTGGAAACGGTCGTGCCTTTTGTTTTCATATCGGGATTTGTGTTATGCGGATCAGTAAACGCCACGAAACCTAACCGAGCGGACGTGTTTGTTTTTGTTTTGTTTTTTTTTTCTTTCTGCTTTGAAAATGAGGAAGCGATTTCATAAAGACCCAGAAAATGGCAAGAAGGTCTCGTCGTCCGTGGGCCCGGATTTGAGCAAAATGAGAAGGAAAGGGGTAAACGCAACAGCAGCGTGAACACTGTTTCCCACAATGACATCAAAGGAGGCAAAACACTGGAGGTAGATGAGATGAAGGAGATCTGGACAAGTTTTGAGTCGCTCAGAATGAATAGAAATACTTTTCAGCGTCGTATTAGATCGTTTTCACTATATTGAAAGATATTTTCGCCTTTGGAATTTTTTTTTCGTAATCGTCTATTCGCATTGTACCCATACACACGCACACATATATATATATTTTATATTTTTGATCTGGATCCTGCCCTGGCTGTTCAATGGAAGTATGTTATCAGCTGCCGGTTTTGCCTCTAGACAGGCCAGTTCCCAAACATGTCCTCAGCCGGAGAGGAGCCATTAGTTTCAGCTCCAGCTCTTCTCTCTTCGGGGCTCCTGATCCAAGGCAGCTGTCACAGGTATTTGAACTTTTTTTTTTTTTTTTTTTAAACAAATAAACAAAAAACAACATGTGAATTTCTTTAATCAATCAGCCTCAGTGTCTTTGGCCCTGGGGATTACACAGGTCTTAAACTGAACAACTTTTCAACTAATACATGAATAATCCACAGGAATCTTGCAGGTGGTTGCTAATATTTAGGCCCCAACAACAACATAGTGAGCACTCACTTGCACAGAAGCACTAACCATATCCTTATCTCTTTGACCTAAAGCACTCATAACAAGCAATCAGCCAACTTTGTGTTTGTGCATGTTGCCCTCAGATAACGGCCCTGCTGTCTTACACTTCAGCACTCCAGTTTTCTCCTCCTGGGATTTGTCAAAAAGGAACACTACCACTCTGTTATTTATGTTAACATCCTTTGACACATTTGTAAAACATAAAGCACTGAGTCATACTAGAGCTTCCTGCTCTCTTGTAGTCTTCTGAAAATATCCCTCTGGTAAGCATGGTTGTGTTTGTTTCAACTGCTCTGCGAGTGATAAAAGGTGGACGACAACAAGAGTCTTCATGCTGTGATGTCACATTTCTGCTTGACTTTCATGTACACAGGAACACTAGTGCATCTATAATGCACTGGACTTTATAGATCGGTTTTTAAACCATTTTTCCCCTTATTATCTACTAAGCCCTCTTCTAGTAAACGTGTTTATTAGGCTGTAAAAAGTATGTCCTCCGGGAGAAGTTGCTCATCAAGTCATCTGCCCGTTACATTCTTCCACACAGTCTTAAGCTTTTTTTTTTTTTTTTTAAACGTTCCAGCTGTAGCTTTAACGTTTTTGTTTGAAAGCAGTTGAGTGCATTCTTTTGTCACATCCTCCTTGAAATTCTTGGAGTAAGTATTGGACCATATCTTTCTTTTGTCCCTTCTTTTCAAACATCCTCACTATAGCTTTAATGTTTTTGCAATGAAAGCAGCACAGAGTTCTCTTATGTCCCATCATCTTGGCCTTTCATGAACAGAAAAGTGTTGGATGGTATCTTTCATCCTGCTGCTCCTCATAGCTATTTACGGTAATATTACGTTCTTTGTGTAAGCGGCTTCTTCAATGGGATGTCCATTAGTGAGTGTTTTGTGTGTCTACTTTGAATTTGTCACTCATCCTTACAGTCAGGCCCCCTTAGAAAACACTATTGTTTAGACTGAGCTTTTTTTTTTCTTAACGCTGTATCATTAGCATGTCTTCTAGACTGATGCTCAAAAATGTTGGATAAGTTGATTGGATAGCATTCCTATGCCTTCTTCTGTCATCTTTTTTGCATTGGAAGATCCCAAAACCTCATGAAAAATCCACCTCATCATCACGTTGGAGTGTTTATCTAATCCATACGAACAGAAGTGTAAAGCTGTGGTTTCTTTTTTGTTTGTTTGTTTTTATTTCTTTTTTTTAAATTGGGAGGAGTTGGTCCTGTCAGGTTCAGTCACTTGTGCACTTTTTAGTATTAAAAAGAAAGTCCTCATGAAAACAACAACAACAAAAAAACTGACCAATTTTGCAGTGAGATTATTGAATCACAAGTTTACAAATACTTTATTCACAGTGGGGGAAAATAATTAACACAAACAATTCAATTCAGTTAAAAAAATACTTTATTTATCCCTGAAGGGAAATTCAGTAAACAGAGTGTGAAATATTGTGATGACAAACTCGCAGTGATTTGACTTTATTCTTTGTGAACATGGACAGAGTTGGGTGAAAGTGCATGCATGCATTTGTGTCTCTCTATTTTGCAAAGAAATTAGACGCATACAAATTTGCACTTCTGCCTTTATTTATGACCATATGGGTGCCATTGTCCTTGGTGGCTGCTGTGTTTTGTGCATGTGGTTCCACGGCCCTCATGTTGTGGAGGCTGGACTGGACTCCACAAGACATTGCAGAAGGAGGCAGTCAGGCATGTGCCGGGGCTCTGTGGGCAGTGGTTTGGCTTGCTGCCAGACTCACAGATGGCCGGAGTCTCAGTCTCTTTTTTTTTCTCTCTGGCTATCTTGTTCCGCTCACTCACAAGCTCCCTGTCTTTCTTTCTCTTTCTCTTCTACCCCCCACCCTCCCCTTCCCTCGCAGATAATGCCATTTCCTCTGGTAAACAGGGGACGCAAGAGTAGGGTTGAAGACATGAGTGAGTCTCAGAAGAATATGTCACTATGTGGTTGTGGAATGCTTCTAGTTGGGTGTAAATATGCTGTTGAAGAGGCGTTCAAAACTGCATCACATAAATGGACTCCTTTATCCACCACAGTACCCAATTTGTTTTTAGTATGTTGCTTGTTGGCTGATTCCCAAAGTGATCTGGGAGTTGAATTAGATTTATATTTGATTGCTGTGAAGGATGCTGGTCCCCTCTTGTGCTTCATAAAAAAGTGAAGGGGAAACTCAGAACTCAGGACAGATTTCATTGGTGCAAACTGAAAGGACCGCAGGAGCAACAGACAAGGGATAGGACATAGAAAAGAAAAAAAAAAGAGTCATGTGGTTCTCATCTAAACCATAAAATACACATGCATTTGCACAACTTGGCATAGCTGCAGCTTGGCATCATAATTTATCACCAGTAGCACACACTCACTCAGTCACATGGTTGTGATGTGGTTATGTACTTTACAGCTTTCCAAAAAAGAGGATGAGATAAAAAATGTCAATAAGCAAAGGCCTTGTATTGATGCGACCTGTACTGTCACGTGCCTTTTGGTGATAATGGGTGAAAAGCAGCTTAGACTAAAAACACTGATCTGCTGTCACCTCAGTCTGTTATTTCGCAGTGGGACATACCATCTAAAGTATTATGGCCACTGATCTAAGATCCAACCCTTTCAAATTTGAGATGCTTAGGCGAGGGAGATGATGATAAGCCTCTGCATCAGGGTGGGAGATTTCAGTACTTGTTCCAGGCACACCATGGATGCTTCTTTGCACAGTTTGATAAGGGAATACAGTACTGCTCTTCTTTCTGTGGGACTAACTTTGTTGATTTTAAACTGCCATCAGATTGACGTTGTTTCAGGATGTGGTAAGAATGCTAAAGGAGCCCTTCTGACGCATTACTGGGTGTTTCACAACCTTTTGCAAAAACTTTAACCCATCGGCTACCAAAACTTTTTTTTTTTCTTTCGGCTGATTTTGCACGGCAATCTTTAGTATTTAATAAATGAACTCCTTCCTGTCTTCACTGAAATGTATGAACTCCCCATGTTAGTCTGCATGTCTGTCTCTGTAAGGGGCCCATCTTATCACATGACCATGATGCTTTTTGTGCCGCAGTATGGAGTGCAGTCAGCCATATGAATGTGTCTCCACACATCAACACACCGCCAGACACATCTTCAGACGCTATCTCAGAATCATGTTGTCTTATGTAGACATTTGAGCCTTTATAGGAAAGGAGAAATACATGTTTTTTGGTTTTAAAAAGTCTTATTTATGTGTTATTTATTACTTTTTTTTTAACCTCCTGCCTATCTAGTTTTAAACCACAGATCAAACAATTTGGTTGCCTAGGTTTTGTTTAGCCCTCTTCAGACAATTCCAAGGAGGTGCTGCATTAAGTTGGCCCCGGGAAGCAATTAGAGCCTGGGGATGATGTTTGAGATGAAGGAAATTCCTACACAGGATAGATGGAGCACTGTGAGCTTCTTTGAGATAGCATTGCTAAAATAACATGCATTCAGAGCCCACTTAATGAGTTTGTTTTTTAAATCATTTTATGATACTATAAAAACAAAGCGCAGCTTTCAGATCTACATGTTGCTGTCTACAGTCTCATTGTCATTTGTTCGCTGAGGCATCAAGCAAACCCCCCCCCCACGCCTGCCGTCCTCCTCTCAAACCAGCAGCCTTCACTCACAATTCACTGCAGGTGGAGTGTGTCACAGCAGACAGTGTGCTCATAAAACACTCCTCCAACAGGTACACTCTATCTAGGGCTTTTGTGTATGCAGCGGCTGGTTCTCAAACACACAGAGGCACTCACTCACTCCAAACCTGCTTGTGTTTATGGCCTAGCACTCAGTTACTGGAATGTGGCAACCCACACAGCAGAGCACTGCAAGAGGTCATAACTCAGGAGGAAGCTTTCAGTTTATGAAACGGCACTGAATCCAGCTGCTTTTATCCCGAGAATTTACATGTGTGTGCGTTTCATTTTGTTTCTGATACGTCACTTTATTGGAATACTGCTGGTACTCATTTGCTTGGTCCCAACTGATTTGCACACTGCAGTAGACCTGCTATTGATTAAACCCCATTTAAAAAATGTAATTACCCAACGAAGCCAAGTTCTACATCTGTGTTTGAAACAATGATGTGTAAGAATGTGGCACAGTTCACTGGACTGTTAAATATTGTTCAGAGGGCACTAACCTGCAATGTTAACTCAGTAACAATGCTGTGATGACTGAAAAGTCTGTTTTCAGTCGGGCAACGTATATCTTCTCTATGCCTTCACAGACAGAATTGCACCCAGTTCTATAAAGAGTTTTTGAGTCCATATTTGTGAATGCTCTGTTGAGCTATATAAAACTCCAAAAAATGACAACCACAGAAGACCTGGAGGTACTCAGTCAAGAATTTTGACATGAGGTCTTGACCCCAGAAACCTTTGTGTTATGACCTCAGACAGTAAGACTAAGCGTAGATAAGAAATAAAGCCATACGTAAACAAGCTTATGTGGAATTGCAGGGAGCACAAATGGCAGGCTGTTATCCTTGCAGCAAAGTCCAAACAAATCAGAATTTAACTTGTATTTAGAGAACTGCAAGGAAACACTAACTAAGAGCAAGTCATTGTGTCAGATTATTAATTGTTGATTCATGACTAAAAGTGTGGGCAGCATGGTGGCTTGGTGGTTAGCACTGTTGCCTCACAGCAAGAAGGTTCCTGGTTCGAGCCTCCACAGGGGCCT
>JBAMYA010000013.1:8480327-8500984 GCA_037176975.1 Arrhamphus sclerolepis
TCGCCCGAAGTAAGCTGGGATAGGCTCCAGCAGACCCCCGTGACCCTGTACAGGACATAGCAGGTATAGATAATGGATGGATGGACTAAAAGTGTGCTTGTCATTCGCATTCCTATATGTCAACATATATGTATATGTCAAAGTCACTATGATCTCTTGTATTTATTAGATGCATGACATGACATTGCTTTGTCAGCTGCAATGTAAATTGTGTGCTGGTAGTCAGTGAGTCAAAATGACAAACATCATAGTTGAAAATTGCGATGACCACATAATTTGCAATATATTAATCCAGTTCTTCAGAGTATGGAGTAAATGTTGCTTTGGTTTTAACCTAAAATTGAAATTAAATAACCCATGCAGACGCACAAAAAAAAAGCATTTCTATGCCCTCAACACGGTTTTATTATAAGTAAATAAATAGAAAGAGAACTGTACCCTGTAACAACTGCAACACCAGCACAATGCTCTTGAAATTTTAAAATGCTAATTGATAGGTGTGTGTATTGACAAGGACCTTGCGTTACGATATGTATCCTGATACATGTGTCACAATACGATAGTGTCATCTACGATACGATACATGTGTCACAATACGATAGTGTCATCTACGATACGATACATGTGTCACACAATACGATAGTGTTATCTACGATACGATACATGTGTCACACAATACGATATCGGAAATATCCCCACCTATCAAGGCAGCGAGCCACACTGCAACATCAATATGAGTGGAGGTTGTATTTGTTTTGGCTGATGTTTGCAAACTATTTAAACCATGTTTTTAAATTTTATTAACCCTTCAAAGTCTATTAATAACAGTCCACCTGGTCCTTTTCCTCCGTTTTCTTTTTCAAATCAATAAATATGTAATATATCAAAAATGTTTTTTTTTTGTGAAGTCTTTTTCCCATTTTTTCAAGATAACTTAAACTTTCAAAATCTATTGAGAAACTATCATTTTTACATGTTATAGATGCATTAAACTGTGTGAAATAACAAAAAGGAAAAAAAATCCCAACTCTTTGAATCTTCAGCAACATATAAACAACGTAGGTGAACAGATCCAAAGGTTTGCCTCAACATTTTTTTCCTCCACTATGTACAGTACTAATAATGTGTTTCATAAAGGTTAATATAAACACAAGAAACTTGTGCTCTTTGATAACTGGGCCCTGAGAACTGTTTCAGTTCAAATTTCTCTAAAGAATTTACTGTATTTCTTTCATTCTAAGCTGAGTTCTCTGTCTTTATAAACTCATGCTAAAGGCTTACTCCAAATAGATGAACTTGGCAAAAACAGGAGGAAAGTGGGAAGAAAAAAAACACGACAAAACGACAGTCAAAACTTCCAGGAAAAAAAACATTACAACAACTATTTAGAACCATGAAAATACTATTAGCAAAGAAGACAATTCTCTTCCAAGCCTCAGATTTCAGAATCAGTTAGAATTACATTGCTAGCGTGAACGGTTGAAGAGTTACAGTAATTCTAAGAATACATGTCATCTTCTGTTGTCAGCGACAGCATCTGTTTTTAATCGATATTTGGAGTTGGAAATCGATGTAGTATATTGTGAAAATAAGTATCGCGATATATTGCCGTATCGATATTTTATTACACCTCTACTTGAATGATAATTAAATTAAGTAATATTCCCTCTGATTGGTCAAAGATATTATTGATGCACTTAGTCTTCCTTTTATTGCAATCGAGTTCTAGTTGTCATTTCCTAAGGTAAAATAGAGGCGCTTTGAAAAGGCCCCACCATTCTGCTTTGAGGTTATTTCCATTAAAAAAACAAACAAACAAACAAAAACAAGGCAGAATATCAGCGCTGCCTTGAAAGAACTGGAAAGATGTTTTCTTTGCCAGTGTCAGTTTCAGAATTGTAACTGCAAAAAGGATTCTTGCTGGTGTAAAAGACCAAGTGTTAAAGTTAAGAAATTATACAAATAGAAGAAATCCATCTGGCTGTTTATTTTATGTCAGAGTCTATCTCCCTTTAACATGTTAGGATTTGTGTAAGCATAGTATGAAAGTTTTTATCTGTATATCGCATATCATTTATTCATAGCCCCAGGTGTTTAGTTAATGCCACTGAAAATAAAGAGCGTGTGCAAAAATCTGAAGCCTTTTTTCTCCCTTTGGAACAAACTGTAAAAAGACGAGCTATTGCCAAATTCAAGTAAACTAAACAAAATTAAAATGTATTTATTTTATTTTATATATTCAAAAAAAAGATCTTCAGGACAATTCATTTGAGTTGCATTCTGATGTTTTTACTCACCAATTCTGTCTTCTTCACTGGTAAGTGACAAAATCCTGGAGCATTTTATATTGACTGATTTTCATTAGAACCTAATAAAAAGTGAAGGAATGAGATTATTGTCTTTTATTTATTTACTTAAAATAATCATTCTGGGAGCCTCTTCCACTTAGGAATGTTGTTGTCCAAAAGAGAAAATGACACAACTTTGGTTCTTGTATTATATGGGAAAATCTTGACCCTATTAAGACCAATAGGGTGGGAAAAAAATCCAAGTTTCTAAAACTCAAATATTGCAGTTTTGTATCAAAACAGATTTAAGTAAAAGCGTGTTGGTTTATTTGTGGCTTCGTTATTAATGAAGATAATGATTATGAATAACTAAACATTTTACAATGTCTCTTTAAAAAACTAAACATAACAAACTCAAACACTTTTTTTTCTTTTCTTTTTTCTTCTTTAATTTTTAACTTCCTCTTCCTTTCATTTGGCCCGGGCTCAGCTGGCAGATTTCCGTTAAGCTGGATACCTTTGCCATGACACACCTGCGAGTGTCATTGATCAGAGGCTCTGATATGGAAACTCTACAATCCTTGTTTTTAGTTGGGTGGTTAAACAGTTTTGGGAAAAGCCCAGATATTCTATAGATATAGATGCAGCTGTATTAAAGAAAATGTTAGCAAATAGTTGAAATTGCAGCATTTATCTGGCACATGAACGGCTTTTCCTGTTAAGCAGCTGTACAAAGTGTACAGCTCTCTTGAGTTTCTTGCATAATACATCTCTTTTTAGCCTTAATGAAACTGCTTTAGCCCCACAAAACAACAATTTATATAACCCAAGAGAAATTTCTGACTTGGAGGGCAAAACATGATTTTACTTGCTAAGTGATGCAAACATGTTAAATGCAGTTTGGCAAACTTTTAAAACCGTCAGGCAACTCACATGAGCAAGCTTTTCAGGGAGGCGATTAGGCGCTGCCAGACTGCATTCTGTTACAGATGACTGAGATCTGTGAATTCAGAGAATGACAGCAAATCAGGCTCAACAAATTCATTCTTTTTTTTCAGTAAATGAATTTTATCGTCTGTGTCCTTGAGTTCAAGTTCTGCTTTTGACATCCTCCATAACTCATCCCCCTCAGATGTGACGCGAAATTGGCAAAAACACGATGCTTACGAAAAGGCTCCAGTTCTTGTTGGGCTGTGACAGAAGCCTGGGTGAATGGTTTTGTTTGTTTTTGAGCTGCAAGGCGTGGCAGGGGTGTGTGTGGTTTGGTGGCCATTTCAGGGGTAAAACATCACAATCTCCCGTGTTTGCAGTGCGAGCGTTACACTGATAAAATGAACTGCTGCCAACTTCTTACCAGCTCGCAAGAGAACAAGTGCTTGTGAGTTCCAGCTGGTGGCTACATGCTTACTTGTGGGGAAAAAAAAAAAAAGCTGGCTTCAGTGTTTGCAGGGGTGGTCACTCTTCACTCAGTTTTATACAGTTTCACACGTGTTGGAGCTTATACCAACCCCTTACACATTCACTCACACACATACACACGTCCCGGGAATACATGCACACAATCTATAATACTCACACTAAACACCAGTGCCGTGTGTAAACACAGAGTCCTGTTGACACTAAAATATAGCTTTGCACATTACCCACCCTGACTCAAGCTGTTTGCTAGCTGGTAAAATATTAGCTTTGGATTGGCGGCCGTCATCAGTTGTTTTAGCGTACAGAAATTGTCAGGTGTATTTGCATTGTGTGTGTAGTAGATTCATAGTAATCCTAAATGTATGAAGTAATATGAGCATTAGCAAGTACTTATGTGTTTGCGTGTGCATGTCTTTGTGGTTTTTGTCAAATAATCCCCGAGTTTTGTTTCTTCTTTTAGTTTAATGCAATTTTGTGAGAAGTTGGAGACTGAGTGAAGCATCGGCAGTATTAACTAGGGGTTAACTATCTCACCAGGCCCTTCTTTAGGCCAGCAGGCAGTTCGCAAATTAATCATCAACTGAAAAAAACATATGCCCTTTAACTCTGTCCTGTCAGATCCAGTCCAGTTGCATAGGCTCACTCTGGAATGGGTAATCCTAGACGAGGGAAGCCCCAGAAAGGAGAGAGGAGAGTTTGTTTGGAGGGTGGCCAGGATTGCAGGAGTGCATAGTGGGGTGAGCCAACACCTGAGCAGCTGTCTGTCGACAGAGCAAATATGCAGTCAAACCTGCACGGGGGAGCAACAGTCCTGCTGCAGCTGCCTCCTGCGCTGGTGATTCCTGCTAGAAATACAGAAGAGTGTTTCATTGGATTCCCCATCTATATTTTAGCCACCATTTCTCCATTTCCAAGGTTCCTTTTGCTTATTCAAATCATTAGTCCATCCATCTATTTCCTGCTTCAATGTGTTCAGGGTCATTAGGGGGTCTGGGACCTGGAGAAAACCCATACTGGGTTTTCATCTGTCAGAAAAGAGCTGGCAGGTCATTGTGGAAGCTTCAGCCCAGGTATTCATGTACAAGTACAGTGATAAACAGCACAAATCTCACCAGCAACATTTGGTGACTGGGTTAACCTGTCCCACTAGTGTCCTTTGTTGCAAAGAATTTCAGCTTGATAAGTCATGAATACTTGTCGGGATAGAGAGACACGCAGCCATAACGGTTTGTCTCCCGTTTACTAGATTATTACAGTGACCAGTTCTCCCTGTATGATGAGGTCCTGATAAGAAGAGATGATAACACTAGTGCTTTTCTGAAAAGCTCAGATACCCGTCAACCAGAAACGCTAGCTGCAGACAAACAAGAACAGAATGTTTTTGGGAGGAGAAAAAAAGAAAAAAAGATGCTAGGTGTTTATGTGGGAGGCTGGGTAAACATTCCTCTTGAGGAATAATTGAAAAGAGAAATGGTGGTAGTCTAAAAGATATGTATCTGTAGGTTAAGATTCTGCTTGGTAATTTCTGATGCTTTTAAAACTAAATTTGCTGCTTTTATGCAACAAGGAGGATCCATGTGTAGGAACAGCCAGTGTAAGCTGTTAACTAAAGTGAAACTTAAAAAGCAAAAAGTTAGAACAGAAAAGTGTTTTTTTTATTTTTTTATTTTTTTGTTCAATGTGCTCATTCTGCAGTTGCTTCACATCCTGCAAGTTCTTCATGATTTTGTGTTTTCCAGTCATACGTTGGTGTGGATGGAATGGATCAGGAAAAAGCTAAATAAAATGTCCAAAAGTAGATTTAGATCAGCCTTTATTGAATTTACAGTCAGCAGATGGTCAATATGCTTGACGGAATCGATTCTCTCTGAAGCTGCATTTTAGACCTTGTTGTTAAGCAGCTACCAGAAATTCTAACTAATCTTACAAGAAATACCCGGAGAAAGAAAATGAAATTCTCTGTTGATGTTAACTGTCAGTTCCTCCAGAGTATATTTAAATACAAATTCAAATGCATTCAAATTAGATCACCTGCTGACGTCAGGAAAGGGAAGTATCTTTTTTTTAATCTGCACTTTCTGATCTTTCTGCTGTTCTAACTTTGTGTAACGTTTTAAGGGAAGTAAACACAAGAAAATGTCTTGGGTGGGGTCAGATTTGGATCGGACATAATAGTTTCTATTATGGGCAACATTGAGTGCGTTTGTGTGTGTTCTTGTGTGTCTGTGTTCACATTGCACATGTGTTTCCCACATGACTGATAGCAGCGTTGTATCGGGCCTATGATATGGCGCTGGAACATGTTTATCAGTATAACAGCAGTCTATGCACACACACTAAGATTAGAGGCAACAGTAGCAGCATTATGACACCCTCTACTTGTCAAGTACGTGTATGCATTCAGTTGTAAAAAAAAAAAAAGATGCCTTTATTTGTGTTTGGGAGAAATGGGATAATTAAACCACTCATCAGTTTTAGGTTGTGGCAGGACCTCATTGTGTTGCTGTAAAATAATAATTATAATATCAACATGTAAAGCTTACAACGGCGGCTGATGGTGTCTTTTTTTTCAGAGACGAGGGGCCATCTCCTACGACAGCTCTGATCAGACAGCACTATACATTCGTATGCTAGGTAAGTGTTTCCCAACTCTCAGTGCATATGTCCATTTAATGTCAGACACACATGCACACACCTTTCAGACATCATGCCCATTTCTTAATATGCAATGGATTAAAAAAAAAAAATCAGTGAAATGGGAATTGGACAGAGTGATGTGGAGATTATGAAGAAAAGAAGGCACACTGAAATGCATGTTTTTAATTCACTCAATCCCTGGCCCTTTTTTCATAATCTTTCAATCACAACAGGCTTAGATTGGTATATATGTAGAGCTGAGTCTTTGAAGTTTGGTCAGATTTGTACCAGATTTTATTTAAATCCTAAAGAGAATGAAGGCTGATGTGCAGAGTGCATTTCTGTGTTTATGCACTTGCGTCTTTGTGTACATACTGCATGTGTGTGGGAGTGTGTGTTTCCATTTGCCCTCAGCAACTCCAAGCAGAGTAAGCAGTTTAGAAAATGGATGAGAGGATGGAAAGCGCATTGCCCTGCCAGTCAGATGGAGTCAGATTCATCCAGGAAGCAGTCAGATTGGCCGTGGCTTCCTGATCAATAAGGTTATTGGGGATAGATGTGATTAGAGCTTGGTTATACCCCTGAGATCTGTCTACTTAGTACAAATCAGACCTTGAATGCAGCTTTTGTCATTTCGTGCAACGGGACCATTATTTTCACTGGAAGAAAATGAAGTTGGTTATGTCACTCTTTCAACGTGGATATTAAATGTCAGATTGTTTCTGGGAAATTGTGCATATGTATTAATCAGTGGGGGTAGTTTAAAGTTTAAAAAGTAAATTTGTTGAACTTCATGGCTTTTGTTTATTTTATAATTCCCATACTTTTATTTTATTCCCAGCTTGCTCATGAGTTAACTGCTGCCATGTGTGACGAGTCACAGTAACAGCATTTTGTTGAGTTGACTGAAGGAGCTTCAGTGCTTTAATCATTTTACTTAGCTAAGTATGATGGCAGTCTCGTACGTCAGTGGCATAAAGCATCTGTGTCTGTACATTTTATAACAAATTGAGTGTGAGGAGGGGAGGGATGCTAATGCAGACAGGTTTTTGCTGGGCCAGGCTTCAGTCTGCCAACTTAATGCTGATGTGCTTTCAAATAGCAGGACTCGGGGCTTTTGCCACATCAGTTATAATGACATGACCTACATCCATCCCAGAGCACCAGCACTAATGCACCGTAGGGGAAACATGGACCCTGTGACTCTTTAAAAACACACTAATCATGTACACACGCGCTTAGCCCGAGCACATGCATCTGCAGATGTGACAGATGTGTGGATACATGTGGGCAAACACTCACTACCCTGAATTGTATGCATTGTGGTGTTATAACTTTTTTTTTTTTAATGCATGATTTCACTTTTCACATTGTTGTCAAAACATTACAAACTGCTTTTCAAAAAAATGTATTGCAATTTTTTTTTCTTGAATTGTAATTCTTAGTTTTTGGTGTTTTGATAGGAGCTTGTGTAGTATTCAAACAGCTGTTTGCAAGTAAGTAACATACTGGTTGTGGGAACACATCTGGGTGATTTTGCTTTTAACTCTGATGCACACATGACACAATCTGAAGTGCCATGCTGAAATACGCTATTGCACTGTTTAGCACCTTGATGAGTATATTTCCATATATTGTTTGCCTGAAATGACACATTTTGCAGCATCATTTTGTCACAGCATCATTCTGTCACCTCACTATGCTCTCACTGCTCCTGACTGCACTTTACAAGCAAGCCGGCTACTGTCTGCAGGGTCCAAGGAGCTCATTCCTCTGCCTGACTACTAAAAACAGTCATAGATCTACTTTAAATCGCTGTCAATAGCTCTTGAGTTCTAAATAGTAGGGTAGATTGTCCTGACATGGCATTGCATGCTCAGCTGTTCACTTCTCTGTCTGTTTCTTCTTCTGGGACATGGAAGTGTGTGTTTGTGTGCAACTATTTCTACACATGGATAGAAAACACCAGGCCTGAGACGAATTATATTTTCAAAATCACAGCTTTAGCTTGTTTTAGTTTGCTGGGAGCACAAGAGTGATGGGTTTTACCATATTAGCGTGTTCAATACTTGCTTAGATTGACTTCATTGTTTATTATAAGATGGATTATTTTCTAATTCTGTTGAAGAGCTGGTACTCGATGTAAGGGTTTTCTGTCAGGGCTCCATAGTACAGTAAAGCTGTATGAACTACAGTTTTAACTAGGAACACTGTATTTATTTGGATTAAATGTCTACAACTACCAAGAGGTAGTGAGAGCAATGTCCTTTGTAAAACACAGAATGTTTTGCTCAATTTTCACAAAGCGATACTGCATTAAAGAGGCAAGATGATGATTTTTATGCTTATAAAATATCTGCAAACTCACAGCACAAAGTTCTCACCTAAGGGAGTAATTCTCACCCACAGGAAACTGCCTGGAATGTCTCATTTGTAGTCCAGACTTCTCTGCTCTCTGTTGACAATTTCACCATGAACTAAATTTGCATAATTCCCAGTTTGGCACATCTTAAACAATGAACAGCTCTTGCACTCCGCCATTTATGAAAAATAAGCTGACGAATAGGAGCTAGCCGTGCCTTTTGGGATGGGGGATGTTTGCAGTTTAAGATTGCGTGCAGTAAGATCCTTTTAGATGAAATCATAAACCTATAAATGAAAAGGTCTTTCTTTAAAAGGATTTAATGCAAAATATCCAACAGGTCAATTGGCAATGTGCACAGAAGCAAAAAAATGGAGTTCATGAAACCCAATGAAGAAAAGACAAAAAAAAAGCAATTAGAGACAAAAGGCCTGAAATGTATGATGTATTTGGATATTGCCAAAAAAACTTGAATTAGTTCCATCTGTGATATAAAAGAAGCTCTTGGAGAAGAGGTCCGTGTTGTTGTTCGGTATCATATGGTAAATGGTAAAGCCCATCCTCATGGTACTTACAGCAAGATAAATATCAGCATAGCCTATATTTTATCTCACTATTTTTATAACAGCTAAGTATTACGTCTTTGAAAGCATTCACACATTTTTTCTCTTTGTATAGTGTGAATCTTGAAGAAATAAGTGTTGATTTGTTTTTCTAGGAGATGTGAGAGTGAGAAGTCAGGTTGGATTTGAATCAGAACGACGAAGCTCCCACCCATACCATTGCATAGATTTCCGAACACTTCATAGTAAGTATGATGTCTATCTAACTTACACATTAGGAGTAGGTTCAGCAGACTCTATTTCGTCTAATGAAAGCTGAGGTCTTTATTCCTGCTGCTTAGGGTCCTAGGTTTTTATAAGTCGCAGGCCTTCATTTTGTTTTTAGTATGACTTACCATGTTTTTTGGCCTCAATGTAATACCCTAAAATAAAACGTGGAGCGGTGCCCATAAAGATTATGCGTGATTGTCTGCGAGTCAACTTGCTTTGGAAATCCCTGTAATCTGCAAAAGATGTGCAAAACCCTTTGGCTGATTTTCAGAGAAGACTACACTTTGCTAATATTGGATAAATGAAGTAGCAGCAAAGTGCATGCAAAGTTGTTCATATATCCTCTAACAGAATCATTCTAAAAACAATAAAGCCTGACCACTCACCAGATGGATAAACCTCTTAAAGAGCTCTCACTTTGCACTATTACATTAAGATTTTACTGTGTACTTCCTGCAGTGTATCTAATTAAAATCCTGTCTTAATTTAATTGGATAAAAGGTCATGTGTTCTTACAGGATAATGTCACTCTGACAAATGCTTAATCCAGCACAAAAAGTTAAAAATACAGCATGATTTTCTGATTTATTTGATTAGGTGAAAATAGTGAAAAAACAATTCCAAATATTCATCTAAGCGTACCTGCCAGGCCTGTACTTGTTTGTGGGGACTTGAGCCCAAGACATTGTAAAAGGTCTGGATTTAATTGAATCCTGGTTTTTATTTAAGGAAATACAACATGTTTTTACATCCTTTCAAGAGCTCTTGAAATCCTCCCGTCGCATTTCATCAGTCATAATACAAAACACAAATGCTATAAAAAGTACAAATCTGTTTTCAAAGGGAGGGGAATTTAAAGGGATGTGCTCGCATATGTTGCAACCAGATTTGATGAGACCCACGAGCCTCTTCGACAACAAGGAGGTTTATCAAAATGTTACTCCATGCAGTTTTTTCCTTTTCTGAAAAACTGACTGATTTTTATCCACTACCTTAAACACTGTTTCACATGGTCCCAAAGGATAAAGTAGAGTGCAAAGCTTTGTGAATAGGTGGGTGATTAAAACGACCACTTCTATGCTGAATGAAGGTTTTTTTGAAAACCATCAGTTAAGGAAAGTAGTGTGAGTTTGTGTTGACATTTTGACCAGAAAGTCATCTTGCCTCATGCTCTCATACTTCCAGATTGCAGCTAAAGTTTATAAAGTAACAGTGCCGTTGCTATGTGTATGTGTGCACGTTTGTGTTTGCGTGTGCGTTTGGGCAAAGGAGACCACTGACAAAGCATGTCTGCTGTGTGATCCCAGACGAAAGGCTTACGAGTGGGTGGCTATGTCGGCAGCGACTGTTTGTATATCGCTGTGCTGCTGTCAGATGCCCACTGAGCTCGACCAAGAGAAATGATTCTCCAAGCCTAATGAGCTTCAGGAAGAAACATGCTCTAAAAATGATCCTGCATTTCACATGTTGCATCATTTGTAAATAGTTTTTATGTGTGTTTGTGTGCACAGCACGGCTGGCTGGGTCCTCATCGACCAGCTCTGAAAAGACTGAAAAGAGGGTCCACAGACTGCTCAGCTTCCAGCGATACCTGCACTCATCCCGCTTGCTGCGAGGAATCCCCCAGCAGATCCCCCTCCACATCCTCGATGAAGACTACACTGGACAGGCTAGAGTATGACAGCCACAATTCATATAATAATGCCATTTCAAAATGTACTTTTTTTTTTCTTCCTTTTTTTGACATCACAGTAACTGGCTCCTTTTCTTTTTTCTATCTTGTAGTGCATGCTGGAAAAAGTTGGCAACTGGAATTTTGACATTTTCCTCTTTGATAAGCTGACAAATGGTAAGTAAAATTTGACTGACTGAAGAGTCTAATGTCACGTGTGCTCTTGATTAAAAAGTTTTACACTGGTGCCCTCTATTGGCACATGCAGATTGAAGATTACTATATAAATCAGTCACTACGACATCATGACGTGCGCTGCAGCTACAGAGCAAATATTCCATTAATTTCATTAAAAGTTCTACTTATACCTAATTTAATAGAGTCAAAACTTGATAAAAGGGTAGTTTTGTGTGGAGATAATTTTAAGTAAGATGTAGTTGTAATTACATAACTTACTCACTTTGTCTACTAGATGATAATTTTTCACAATAGTATAGAACTGAAAATATATCCCTGTTATTTACTTCCATTTGCACAGGCCAATGCATTAATTGATCAATACATGATATGATTAGAAGACAATCTTCTATATAAAAATCCTGTTGTTAATGATGAAATGCAAATATTTGTGACAGTGAAAATTACTCCTTTAGTCCAATGTCTAATTGTGAAATAATTCCTTTTTAGGGAACAGCCTGGTCACCCTGACGTTCCATCTACTGAACCACTATGATCTGGTGGAACTCTTCCAGCTAGATATGGTCAAACTGTGGAGGTTTCTGGTCCTGGTTCAGGAGGACTACCACAACGACAACCCGTACCACAACGCTGTTCATGCTGCAGATGTCACGCAGGCCATGCACTGCTACCTGCAGGAGCCCTTGGTGAGCTACGCCGGGACGTTACTGGAATTTTCTAAATGCTTCTTTATACTTTTCCTTGTTTCATCTCTCGCTACGGTTCTTGTCTTAGCAACAAAACAATTCAGAGTGCAGGATTTCTTCCTAAACCAAATTTGCTTCTTTTTTTTTTTTTTTTTTTTTAAAAAAAGGAAGACCTTCACTATTAGAACTTAAAATTCTTTTAAATGTAACTTGAAAATGTGCTTTGCAGAAAGTGTTTTTGGAATATTTATCTGTGTCTCATCTTCCTATGAATACAGCTTGCAAAGTCTGTGACCTCGTGTGACATTCTACTGGGTATCCTAGCAGCTGCCACACATGACCTGGATCATCCTGGTGTCAATCAGCCTTTCCTCATAAAGACAGACCACTATTTAGCCACACTCTATAAAGTAAGACAACATCATGGTCTCTCTGTATCCTGCTTAATTTGCTGTCATGTCTGACATCAAGGTACTGTATGTAAATATGTGTGTCGTTAATTTCTCATTTATCCAAATGCACAGAATACCTCAGTTCTGGAAAACCACCACTGGAAGTCAGCAGTGGGTCTCCTCAGAGAGACTGGACTGTTCTCCCATTTGCCTCCTGAGGACAGGTCAGCCACACATTCGGGCATCTCTGCTTTGTTTTATACAGAAACTGCAAACAGATGAATTGGTCTTTGCTTATAACTGATTCTTTTGTTAAATTTATTTTCTGACACATTAGTATGAACATGGAGAGGGAACTGGGCTCCTTAATCCTGGCCACGGACATCAGCAGACAGAATGACTACCTGTCCAGGTTTCGCATGCACCTGGACAATGAGAACCTGTGCTTGAGCAACGCCAGTCACCGTCACTTCATCCTGCAGGTCAGATACTTCATCTTCTCCCATTTAAGAAGGAAAAAAAAAAGGACTCCATGTCAGCCAGACGGTTATATTTGAATTTGTTTTTTTTGTTTTTTTTTAAACATCTTGTACAGATGACGCTAAAGTGTGCAGACATCTGTAACCCCTGCAGACCATGGGAGCTGAGTAAACAGTGGAGTGAGAAAGTGACAGAGGAGTTCTTCCAACAAGGTTATATGTGTTTTGTTTGGCCATTTAATCTTTAGATTGTTTTTGCACTTTTTCCCAAAAAAAAAAGCTTTTGTTTTTTTCTGTGTAACATAAAGCTAATTCCTTGGTTTCCTTAATTCATGCAGGAGACATTGAGAAGGAGCACAAGCTTGAAGTCAGCCCATTTTGTGACAGAAAGATGAACACAGTTGGCAACATTCAAATAGGCAAGTATGGTAGCAATGATGGATATTTGCTGTTATTTATAGCTTGTAACGAATACTACGCCCAATATCGACTGCCTCCTTTCCCTCCTCCAGGCTTTATGACGTATGTGGCAGAGCCGCTGTTTGCAGAGTGGGCCCGTTTCTCCGACACGCGTCTGTCCCAGACCATGTTAGGCCACATGGGGCTGAACAAAGCCAGCTGGGGGAGTTTGCAGCAGGAACGAACCCCCGTCACCGAGGAGGCAGAGCCCAGTGCAGCCGGCACAGACATAGAAGATGTCGCCACAGGGGGAACCAGCTCCAAAGAAATACCTCAGGGAAGCTTCAAATCCTGACACTCCTTGTGTGCCCTTTCACCTCAGCCTCCTGCACCCTGATCCCTGCCTCAGGGCTTCACCACACTGAAGGAGGGGTGGGGCACCCGGCGGTCTGCAGCACTGCTGCTGCCCCACCTGGTCCTAACACCCCTTTGTTTAGTTGCTTTAGCCTCCCATCTTGATAAACCACTGATTTTATTTAAGTTATTTAATTTTTAAACTCTTCTTTTTTGGCATAGAGCAATACATAGATACCTCATTTGGCTACTGCTGTATTTTCTTTTGTTTGCTCTGTTTTATTTATTTGTCCACTGTAGATTTGCCATTACTGACTGAACATGCCACTTTTTCTTTTTTTCGGTGAACCTTAAGGGGAAAGCAGTATACAAACTGAAAAAGTCATTCTTTTGGTATTTTGAAGTGCCATTTGAAAACAAAGATTTGAAGAATGATTTGAACTGAGTCGACTTTGACAACTGGAGTATTCAAGACATGAAACCCTCCTGAGACTTTAGAGTAATGCCATGTTGCATTAATATTGAAGATTCTTCCTCATGTAAAAACAAACAACAAAAAAAACATGAAAAAAATGTGACAAGCCCAGTTCTTCTGCTGCCTCTCTGAAGACTGTTTACACATCTCTGTATTTTGTTGTATCTTTTCCCTTGAACTGAAGTGAATCATGTCGGCTCCACAGTTTGCCTTCGAAGCACAGATGTGAAGAACCACTCCTTTGAACTGTCATCCCACTGCTGAAGCCATGAGCAGAACCTTATTCAAACACAGCAGATGCCATAAATGACTCCACCTGTGCTATCATGTGTTCTTGCGCTCCAAATAATGATGTTGGATATGCAGCTTTCTTCATGACCTCTCCTAGACATCCTGTGAAAGGTATTATTACAGAAATCATTTTTCTGATCTTTCTGCATCATCCAGTCCTGGTTGGGTTTGGGGAGCTTCCCTTGCAGATGGGAGACTAGTCAGTCACTGCACCTGCATCTTACCTGGAACTCCACTCCATGCAATTCAACTCGCTCAGGGTTTTTGCCAGTCTCTTTTTTTTTTTTTTAGGAGAGGGGGGAGGAGGTGACTATGGACGATGCAAGGTAGACATTTTTTTTTCCCCCCTTTGTTGTTGGCTCAGATCAACTGAAGGAGACTCCCTCTCCGCAGAATGTCTCTAGAGCCACATGAAACTTAAAGGACTGCTCGACTGAGGCCTTATGACTATGCACAAACTATGCTAAGTGACCAAACCAACTCCTGTTCCCATCAAGTGCATGGCGTGCTCGTCTTTGAATGCACTGTCCAATCCCTTCGCCTTTTCATTAAGGAACAACTTCAGCTGTCTGGTTTTTTTTTTTTTTATGGAAACAAAGTGGTTGAGTGAAAATGAACATTCCATTTCTGTTTGGTTTGTCTGTTCCTATTCTGTATAGTTGCAGATTGTGTTGGTGTTGAAACATTTTGAACGATAACAGGTGCTTTTCTTACTTTAGCTGATTTGTATTTTGCTGTAAGTGCTGTAAGACTGTTGATACAACTGTTTACAATTTGTCGCGACAGCCATTTTTGGGAAGACTTAAAAGTGTCGAGCCAGGTTTTGTAAAGGCTTTGCTGTATTGATCTTTTTGATACATGCCTGTTGCAGTTAAACTTTGAATAATAAAACCTGTTGACTTTCATGAGTGAGTATGTAGTTTAATACTATGAATGGGATTTTGAGAAATGAAAAGCACTCTAAATGAGTTGTTACAACTCACTTATAAACCTGTTTTCTTTGATAAGATTTGCCAGTAATGATCAGAATACTGATTCTATGTATGATTTAAAAAAAAGTTTGATCCAAGAAATTCTAAGATGGAATAAACAAATGAGGAATTCACTGCTTCAGATCTAGAAATCAGTCCAGAAACACAATAGAAAGTAGAGACTTTATTAAGAGCTTTGGCAATATCACCAATTTTGACATCTCTTCTATAAAATGGTAATTGTCTGACACACCCAGTCCCTCTTTTCCCTTAAAAAAAACCAACCATGTTGACTTAGAGCAGCAACTACAAAGGTGTAGGCATCGATCAGAAATGGTACAAATGTGCAGTAGATCAATCTGAACAACAACAACGCTTCAAACCCTTGTGATTCAGGGTGGATTGTAAAAGTATAATTGACAATCTTTGGGATACTGATGACATTGGATACCTTAGTACCATTATAGTATGGAGGACAAAAGGCAACCCCAGCACGCAGAAGTACTGAGAAAACAACGAAACATCAATTCCAGGCTTTCCAATACAGTCAAGTCCAAATTTGGTACTATAAGGCATCAGTGGAATGTTTTAAATTCTTAAGGGGGTAGATATGTATACTATGAACTATCAACTAAAAAAGGACAAGACTGGCAGTTGGAACTCATCTTGCAAACGCGTGCATAAAATACTGTCAAATGTTGCCCTTGAAACACATGGAATTAGTATCTGAGAACTCTAAGACATTCAACGCTAAAACCTACATCAATTCAATAACATAAATAAACATGCCCCAATTATAAAGAAATCTACAATTTGTAGATATATTTAAACAATACAGCGTAAAATTCCACGTCATAAAGCATTCTTTTCCTCCATGATAGAATAACTCTTCTGCCATCACACACCCTTCAAAATGCGGATGTAAAACTGATCAGCCATGCTGTGCAACAAGTTAAACATAAATTCAAAGAATGATTCAAAAACTGTTAATCCTCTAGTGTTGTCATTCACTTACAACACATGAAAAAGAAAAAAAATCATGCTTGTAAAAAATAAAGCTGATATAAGTTAAAAAAGTGCAAAAACACATGGTGAAGATGATCATCAGAACATGCAACATGACTGATACTTTGGTCAACCAGGCTGACTAAATCTGGCTAAATCCCTTGTAAGACTTACTAAGACCTCTGATATTAAAATTTCAAGACACTTCAAAGTGTCCAGAGAAGATATGCATCCCAGGATCGCCTGCTCACAGTAAGCGCTTTCCAGTTGATTTCAACATGTGCTGCCCAAACTGTGAAGACATGAAGAAAAAAAAGGTTATGAATAAGCAAAAAACAAACAAACAAGAAAAAAAAAAAAAGAATGTCTACGTATGGAGTACATAAATTTTATTTCTCTCAAAATATGCCTTCCAGCCATGAAACAGGCACTTCTCACCATGGGCGTTTCGGTTCGAGGCTTCGCTTCCGGGACAGGAAGTGTGAACTCATCTTTGTCGTCCTGTCCGCTGTTGGTTCGATAGCGATGGGCAAACTTGCGTTTCAAGGCTTCTGCAATGAGAGCTGCAGCATCTGCCGGCTCCTTGGACTTCGCTTTGGGATCATCTTCCATTGGGCGACTGTGCATACAAAGCATGGTATCAAGGGTATTTAAATGCTGGGAAGAGTTTATTTATTAATAAATAAATAAAATCACCGCATATGACAGACTGCTAAAGTTAAAACCAACCTTTTAACAGATCGGAGCTTAACTTTGTTTATGTCCTTCAGGACATCGAGCATGTTGGGGATTTCTGCTGGACGTGGCTCCAGAACTGTTCGACTGTCTGTCTTCTTTCCTCTGCGCTCTTTTATCAAATCAATGGCTGAAAATGTCCGCTGTAGACCTGGTGGTGGGGGAAGGGGTGGTGGGGGAGGAGGAGGAGGCAGGATGCCAGAAGGTGGAGGGGGAGGAGGTGGTGCCCCTGTCATAGCAGCTGGTGTAGAACAAAAGGAAAGAGAAAGCTCAGAACACATGTAAAGTTCTGCCATCTAGTGGAGAAAAGGTGTCATAACAGTTGAAGAAAAAAAAGAGAAAAGTCGCTCAGTAATTTAATTTGGTACCTGACTGCACTGTCTTTTCCTGAGCCAGGACTATTTGAGCTATCTGAGCTCTAAGTTTTGCAAGTTCAGTCTCCAGTGCGCTGATCTTCTGAATGGCTTCTTCATTTGCAATTGCTGGCCCCTGTGGGTCTGGAGCTTCCTGATGCAAGCTTGGCAGTGACCTCTGGCGGGTTAAGGGTCTCCTCTGAGGACGAGTCCTTTGCGTTCGAAACATGAGCCCTGATGGGATCCCTGGCCTGTTTAAATCAGGAGAAAATTAGTATTACATGTGTAACAGAACTTTTTTTTTTTTTTTTTTTTAAACACTCCTCACAAGAGCATATCTTTTGCACTCTCACCTGGGTCTATCCAAGTAGCCTTCCTCATCATCTTCATCCCTGTCAATCCAGGCGATATCGGCCAGAGAGGCCACCAGGCCATTTTGCCTTCTGGTGCCGATTAAGATACCAGCATTCTCTGTGTACGGGTAAAGCTGTCAGGGGAGGAAGAAAACCAAAACATGTTAGCCATTTTAAAAACATTGCCAACAGAGCACAAAACTTCAACAACTACGATCCCTCTGCCAAAAATACTGGGACACTACGTAAAATGTAAATGAAAACTCACTGCAAATATTTGAAAATAATTTAATCATTCTAAAAAATGTACAAAGGCAACATATTAAATGTTGAAGATGAACTGTGTGTTATTTTAGAATAAATGAAGAGAAAATATATTGGGCTAATTGTGGCACTTGAATATATATATATATATATATATTTAAAACTGAAATAATTTCCATGGGCAAGATTACATTTTTCTATAATTTTTGCCAAGTACCATGAAATGGTGCTATTTTTAATCCTCTAGGTGGCAGTAATGTGTTGCATTTGTGGCTTGTTGCAGACAACCACTTTCAGTAAAGAAAACAAGCAATACAGATCATTGACAAGACACTGAAAAATATCAATATAACTTTAATGTTAAGGTTTTTAAAATCTACCTTCAAACAATCACGGTATGCTGCAATGCTACACTGAGTCTACATGGGGAAGAATGTGAATATGCTGAACTGCACTAGAGGTTCCAAGCCATGCTCCCCTCTTTCAACAAAGATGAATTCAGCACTGACAGCTACACAAATGGTGATCCTGTCTACTTTGCCTGGAATAAGCTACTAGCATAGGGGAGGATTGTGAAGGCACAGGTCCACAAAGTCCTAGATGAGTGTGAGTGCTTCCCCCATTACACATCACAGTCTGCAATACCCTGGTAACCTCTATTACCCAGCCCTAGAACACAGTTTGTCCCGATATCCACAAATGCAAGTTAGACCATGCAAAGAAATAGCAATATGTACAGAAGACTGTTTTTTTTTTTTTTAACACCACCATGTCTTAGTCCTCTAGACAGAAGAGGAAAAGGCCTATCCAGCTTATCAGTTCACAGTTGCTGAATGCTGGAACGGATCGCATGGGACGGTGAATCTAAAGGGTTCAGTTATGACAAACAAAATGCTGATATCCACATTAGGCATTTTTGTCTGAAGCCCTTATGTATTTCAGTAAGACACTGTCAAACTACATTCTGCACGGCTTACAACACATTATGGTTTCAGAGAGAACAAGAGCCTGGGTGTTAAACTGCTGAGCTACTGAAATTCAAGACTCCTCAATTCCCAAACACCTACATAGCATTGTTAAAGAAGAACTGCAAAAGAGGAGTAAGACAAAAGGTAGCCACTGCTTTTTTTTCTTCATTTGTGTTGCATCAAATTCAAATGATTATACATGTTTAAAATAAATAAAATCAACATTTATGTTGCCTCAACTATTTTCAATAAGCTATTGGGTTTAAAAGACTTAAATCACTGAAACACTGAGGAAGCACATTTTTTGGTAAGAGGGTTGTGATAAAAGGAAGTCATTTAGTGGGGAAAAGGGGCAGCTTGTTAATGAAATATTCATTTAGCTCAAGGTTCTTGAAGGTTGCTGAGCCCACTGACCTAAAGCAGACAAACCGCATTCCTCATAGCGAGGGAGGAAAGCTGGAAAGAGAAGAAAAGGGGAGAAGAAAGAGCACAGTGTTGAAGAAAGGACAGTTTATAAAGAAAAAAAAGATGATTTTTTTTGTTTTCAAATTATGCCAGTGAACAGAACTATTTCAAAGGCTGAGTTTTAAACGTTTGAACACAGAGGCACTGCTCTGACTGCAAGGAAATAGCTCATTTGTTGTGACTCCACTCACTGTTTATGGTTCATAAACGAAAACAGACAAGCACAGGTAAATGCGTGATGAAGAGGGTGTGTGATTTGTTGGTACACAGGTTTGACTTTAAAAGGTAGGAGAGATGAGCAGAATAAAAAAAGATGAGGACACAGGACTAAGTCATCCATGAGAAATTCAAAGAAACCTTTCCCAGCAGGGACAGCTAGAAAATATTTGAATATAGTTACACACTTTCATTGCCAAAAAGTGAGACGACGCAACCTCACCTGAAAATGAACCCTTGGACAAGGTTTAATAGGAAGACTTGTCCCTATTCTCCTTACAATGCTTCTTGATGACCCATAGGGCTTGGCTGATCCAAAAGCCTGCTAAACATTTAACACAAAATTGATTTTACATATAAAAGGAACAAAAAGACATGAATTTTTACCAGTTACAGTGAATACAGTTTAATCAGGATGCATCTGGGAAGTAGCTCCAGTAAACTGGTCAAATCGAGTCAGATATAGACATTTACAGAAATTTAAAATGCTCTCATATGTAAATACTGAATTACATTTCAGAGTTTGTGTTTGAATTTATAATTAGAGATGCACAGAAATACATACTGACAGACATCATCACAGAATGTCACCTACCAGATCCATTTCAATATGTGCATACTCTTTACTCATTTCTGTTGCAGAGTTTCATGAGGATAGGTGGTTACATGCACCATGAGCAACATGATCACCAAATGATATCTAGAACAAAACACACACCAAACATTAAAAAAATCACTTATAAATGCAAAAAATTATACTTAATTAGCTTTACACCTCTACAACTTCCTCTATTTTTACATAAAAATGCTCCAGAGTTTACCAATATATCTGACATTGCATC
>JBAMYA010000013.1:8520312-8532560 GCA_037176975.1 Arrhamphus sclerolepis
TATATATATATATATATATATATATATATATGTGTATGTATGATAGATTTAGCCACTGTGCATGTAACATTGAGCCAAAAGAGAAACAGCTTCAGTGCAAAATCTCTTTATGATCACTAATAACAAAAAACTTTGGCGTCATTAGACGTTGGCCTTTTGAGGGGTGGATCCACATGGGAACTGGCCACATCTTAAATCTGATGGGACCTCTGACTGGCTCTTGTCCTGTCACTTCTGTCTTTTGTCTGAAAACAACAACCAGAGGAAGGAATTCCATGCCCAAAAGGTTTGTGGCACTAATGTGCCATATAGTAATGTCCACCATGAATAAATCTTACAGAAGAAGAGGAAGATTTCAATGAATCTGTGCTGTTGTGAAAAGAAGATGGGAGATTAGCTTACATTTGACTGACATCACATGAAAAAATCCTTAATGTGAGTCAACATTTTTTGGAGCCTTTTGGTAAGTCATAAATGTCTATGTTTATTTTTAATAATGAGTGAAACAACATTAACTGAAATGCTGATACTCAGTTCAATTCTGCCCAAATGGTAAGGAGCTTTGCTTGTCTTTTTTTTTTTTTTTTTAAATTATGTGAAAATTCTGGCCCCACCACTGACAAGGAATCATGATTAGGATAACTGAGGACATCTAAAATGTGAAACTGGGCAACAGGAGCAAACCAAAAAACAAAGAGCCAAGGCTCATCTGTTACAAAGAAACAAAGACATTATACATATTTGTGCGTTGGTTAAATGTAAGATAGTCCTTGTGTCAACTCAGATGTCGTACAGTGACTGAACTGATTGTCTGTATGTTAAGTGTCAGTGCTTTGGAAATGGGAAAACAGCATGTAGCTTCAAGCAGAACACTGATTTTTTTCATGAGCATATACAAGCAAACTTTATACAGTTACACTCTGATTTTTGTTCCACAGTCAAATGTGAATGAAGCAGTATACTGTGTAAATATTTAAAGCGATTAGACAGATTAGAAGGGTATTATTGTATTCATATTTTATGATGAGCTTGCAGGGCTACTCAAGAAGGTAAGGTGTATAGGCTATGATGGAGGGCACACAGCTATGGATCTGCACTGATCTGTTAGCATAAACGACCTTTGAGTCTTTCCTGTAGCTAAATCAGCATTGGTGTCATTTGAGTTTTTATGTTTTATTTATGATTTCATTGACTACTCTCACTCCTTTCTAAAAAAATTTTAAAAAAGCCTTTTGCTCTTGTGTATTTGTCAGATAGATGAGGCAGTTTGGTTAAATTGCTGATGTCCTACCCACATCTGATGTAAGCTGCAGAATTTTGGTGGTTATTGACCATGTAATTGACTTTGGGCCGTTAAAATTCAACAATGCTCCCAAAAAGTAATGGTTTGAAATTTGGATCATGATTTAAACAATTCCTTTAAAGTACATTGGGGCAAAATAAAGTTTCATGACGCTCAGTAAATCTCACAGACTTTATCTGAGACCAATGTATGTGTCAGAGGAGGCCCTTATTTAGCTGTTGGCTGATGTTCTCTCCCATCAAAGTACCATATTAATCATAATCACACAACACCATTAGACTATGTCATTCTATTAAAGAAATCACATTATCATACATTTCATTAATTAAACTCAAACCCAGGCCATTCACAGGCAAAGAAGGAGGTGAGTGCATGTGAGGTCAGATGGCAGGACACTTCACCACTCCACTCACCATCTCTCCAAAGTGAAATCAAGGGGACAGATTTGCATGTTATGGGTTTCTGTGGTGAGGTGGGACTAGAGGCTTCAACAATAGTAGCTGATGAGGATGGAGGTGAAGTGGGGACTGCAAGAAAACGGAAATATCCTTCTGTAAAGTGTCTGCACGATGGTTAAAAGCCACAGGGGAAGAGATGGAGATGAGCAGTGGAACTCCATCCTCAAATGTTAATCACTGGTTGGGTCACGGGGTGATCCTCTACAGTATGATGAGGATGCAAGTGATGTGTTGCCTGCTTTCTGACACAAACACACTTTAAGTAGCTGTGAAGAGACACTAGTGTTAGTAATACCTCTCAGGTGAGGTGATGTACTCTCAGAATCCTGCAAAAGGTCATATTTATTCAAATTTTTCACAGTGAATTCTTTTGTTGTCAAAATTACCAAGAGCGATGAGCTTGGGGGCAAAAGCAGCAGGTAGTCAAAGTTTTCCAGTTTTTGTTTTCTGCTCAGAAACTCACTCGCATACTGTTGCATCTTTACCTAAAATTCTGTAAATTTAATTCTTCTCTCTGCTCCACCCTTCTCAGTACCTCCATCTGCACATTTCTGTCTCTCCCTGTCTCAGCCTCCCTGGGTCTGATTAGCATGTGTAGTGTATGTTCCGTCACGCTGTAGTGTTGACCTGTGCTGTCATCTCCCTGATTACCTCCCTGATTCACTTTCCTTGTTTAGGAATGTGCAATCAATCATAATCAATTAGCCAAAATGTTGAATCATTAAAACCATTATCATTAATTAAAATAATTATCACTTTCAGCCAATGCTTCATTACCAGTGTTGTCTAACGTGTCTGCTGCACACCAGACTTTCCTGCTGCTGCCGTTTTCAAAAGAAGTCAGATTTTTAAAGTTTTTGATGGTCTATTGGTGCATACAAACAATTTATTTTACCTTTCCTGATTATAATATTTGTTGATTTGTCTAAATTGCTTTTCTGAAAAACCTGAAAATTGTATGCTTAGTTTTAATATGACGCGAAAGAAAATAAGATGTAATAGCAAAAGTTTGGAATAGAACTACTTTTCAAAAAAAGCACGCTTAAAAGTCTGAATATTAAGTTTCTTTCTTTCTTTTTTTAAATTTTTTTTTTAGAGCACACAAGCACCACCTCTTAATAGGAACCTGTCTGTTTCTCCTGCCTCCTCTCTCACACTCTTGTCCAGAAACTGTCTCTTCCAAAACCTCAAACTGCTGCCCAGTTCTTTAAATCACAGAGCTGAGATGAGGCAAGAAAACCTTAATGATGTGTAAACATCAAGGGGAAAGGTTTGCCTAAAAAGGCCCGAGGGAGGAAAAGAGAGGCAAACAGACATGCAGTAGCGGTTAGTTCAGGGCACTTCCTCAACATGAGTGGTAATTCCACATGACTGCCAGCTTGCGTCTGCATTGTAGTCCTGCTGAAACCTGGAATAGACCTGTCACTCCCTAACGCTCAATAATTTCCTGTGTCAAAATTTCCTTAGAAGAGGGTTGAAGCCCCCAAGGGTGTAAAGGGTGCAACTGCGTGTGTGCAAGAGATGTGCAAGCCTGCGTGGACGTCTGTTTTTTTTTTTTTCCCAGCCCAATCCACTGGGCAAAGAGGGGTCTCCTCGCTCGACTGCTCCTGCACTGTGGAAGAGCATCGCTCACTGCCACCTGGGGAAAGCAGGCGTCTCATTGGGGTCATGCCACCCCCAGTGGAATGTGAGTCAAAAGGAAATGGGCCTGAACATTGCACAGTATCCCCAGTCTGAGCTTCATTAAGCCAGGCATGCTCACTCTGGGATGGATGTCCATTATTACACACAGCACAAGGGCCATCCATTGAGCTTGTAGACACACTGCCTCATATCTTACAGTGGTGTTGTAAAGGACAGTGAACATGGAATACTGCGAGATTTGTTCTCCAATGTTCAAGTGCTTAATGTTTGTTCAGTTCTAATAAACAGAAGAAATCATGCACTAATTATTCAGTGCGTTACCCTCTGTCTCAGTGGAGAGGTCTGACTGGCTTCAGCATCTCAGTCAGCTCTATTGATGCCCATGGCACTCCCTGTCATGAAGGAGGGCTCCTGCAGAGAAGAATCACAGAAAACAGGCCGTGAGACAGGAGGGGGTCTCAGAACATGTGGCATCCCTCTTTTCCTCCACCGAGAGGACCTCTAATCCTTCACTGGAGCCCATCATGCCCACCTGATTGCATCATTCACAAATTATATCCAAGAATGAATATAATTGTGTCTTATTAAGATATATGAGGTGTGACAGGAAACGACTGAAACCATTTTACCAAAGGAAAGGAGAAGAATGGTTTTGAAAGCATCATATCAAATCGTATTTTGGAACCCACAGGAAGTCTAAAATTCTTGACCCAATGAACCACTAACCTTTTTTTTTTTAATTTTATTTTGCTGTATACAGGTATGTTGTCATGCAACCACAGTGTGCTGCTCATGGAATCTGGTGGAATAGTGTAATAGGAACAAGCATGCAGAAATAAACAAAAAGACATCCTACTTAGCCCTGGTTGCCTCCATCTCTGCCTGTTTATGATGAAGGGGCTCTTCTTGGTGTGAGAGCGAAAGAGACAGGATGGGCTGGCTGTCATGTCATAAAGGATGCAGTCAGAGAGAGCAGACATGATTTCATGGCTAATGATTCCTGCACTAATATCAGTGTGGGCTGCAGAGGGGATAACCAAGTTGAGCTGTCTTAGCTCAAATGATTCAATTAGGCCAGCTGTCCCTATTTGTCATGGCTCAACTGGCTTCTAGATTACCTTTCCAGAGTGCAGACGTGCTTCTGCATTGAACTTACCAGCTCAACAGTTTCACAAAAAAAAAAAAAAAGCGAGATAAGATATAGAAAGGAAGAAAAGAGGGATGGAGGGGAAGAAATGACAAGAAAAAAATGCACTAATAATCATATTATCCACTTAAACACTGAGGCCAATTATAGAGATAAAAGTGCGTTTTTGTTGTGAGGTGGATCCTTGTGAAATTGAAGTAGAGCTTCAGAGCGTGCTCGATAGATATGAGAGATGAAATTCGTGTAAATATGATTTGTTTAACAACAGCAGAGGCAATTATGTAAAGGTCAAGAGATGATAGATTTTAAAGAAAAAAGCAAAGCTTTGATTTGATTTATCTTTATTATAAGATGCCACCACTCTAAGTCTGCTTTCTATTTTTTTTATTTTGATTTGATTTTGGGGTAATTAAGAATAGGCCAAAATGATCTTTAAATCAAAAACTTATCAATGTCAGCGCAGGACCTCTTCATCTTCCTTTCTTTTTAAGCCTCAATTAGAGGTGAGCTAAGTATTAAATTCAAAGAAACATTAGAATCATTAGCGTTGATTGAGTTGATGACTCCAAGGGTGACGTCTTCTTCCTTTTCACTGCAACGTTATTAAATGTAAATTTGTGCTAACTAACCTCATCAGATGTAATTAACACCATTGTCAGTTTTGGGTCAGTGAATTGAAGACAAGGATCAGCATGGTAAAAAAGGTAAAATATCTCATTTATTAAAGCTAATTTGTTATGTTAGCATCATTAATGCTATCACTTTTGACTTAATATGGCAACTATAAAGCAAGAGAGGTGCTGTATTGTTGAAACCTTGAATAGTGGAGTACGGTAGAGCTTGATTAGGCATGCCTCTTTACAACTTGAATAAATAACATCCCATTAAAAGCAAGAACATAACATGCTTTGTGTGTGGTGTACTGACTGCATACGTGACCATGGAAGCTCAAATTATGTTTCATTTTTCACTTCTTCATGGCTAAACACCGTCACATTATTGTTCTTCACAGATACAACATTAGTACAAGAAATAAAGGGTTTTAACCTTGTGGAGGCATCTTGGCTGTCTAATGAGACAATAGTCCTTAAAGATGCTCTCTGTGCTTCCACTGTCCTGCTTATGGTCTGATAAAATAACAGTGGAGATAATGAGAAGGCACTGCTGTATGCATCATTGTGGCTTCTCATCCTTGAAACAAAGGAATGATGTGTGTTTCCCGTGAACCAATATACAGACACGCTTTCAACTCTTTCTGTGTAATAGAATTCTTGGTTTATCAAATATCAAATCTGAAATGTTGTTAAGTTGTTGGTAAAAATGATTCAGTTGTTACAAAATTCACAAATAGATGATTTTTATATTGTACATGATAGTTCATTAAAATGCCATAGAGATTTCTAACTTTCTAAGTGAACTTTTATTAGTGAAATTAAGTAAACGTGAGGCTGGTGTCTTGGCTGTAAGCATGAAGAAGTAATAACTGGAGATTCTCACATTCTGTCAACTCTGAGTGAAGAAAGTCCAACACGGTTACACACTGAATCTGCGACTGTCAGGAAGTTTATGAAATACTCAGTGGGGGTAATGTAATTAATTGTGTTTGTCTTCCCAAGTTAAGGCTTTAATAATGGCTAACGACATTTTTACAGAGCAATATGAACATGCACACATGCTCTATAGCTTTTTTTTTTAAAAATTATTATGTAATATGTCTTTCATCTTCATTGTGCCATGTAGCTTTATTTGCAAGATATTTAATGTTTCAAAGCCAAAGCAGCTGATAAATTATTATTCACTTCCACTAAAAAAAATCTGTATCTAGTGTTTTCATCTGTTATATCAGTGTCATATATTTGCATAATACCTGGTTGTTACCTAGTTTAGCCATCAATACTTAGCTTTTAAAACACTTAACTTTACAGTCTCCAAACATTCTGTCACTGAAACTTCCTCTGCTTAGTCCAGCGCCCAAAGATGTTAGTGTTGGTGCTTATAACATCGCTCAGATCAGACCAAGACAATACTTCTGTGAAAAGAAAAAAAAAGAGAAAAAGAACGACGGAGCAATCATATTAAAGGTTTTCACTGTGTAGAAAAGGGTAGATGGTATTACCATCAAACTGTAAATTGTTAAAATGTGTTTTTAAGAACCTTTAAACAACGGAAACTCAGCCTTTTTTTCTGATTAGCATCAATGCTAGTTTTTATCAAAACTGTTCATATTAAGGATGTGTTTTTGAATTTAGGCCACTGCTCATCTTCTTTTTCCAACCTGTTGAACAAGACACACCCCCTGATGCCACCATAGTTCTTTTTTTCCCTTTTCTTTTCTTTTCTTTTTTAAATCTAGTCAGTTTTGAATTCCAGCTGAGAAGCAGTCACTTTATTTTCTAATGTGCAGTCAGAGGAAATGCAAGGCAAGTTTTTTTTTTTTGATATACTATTTTTGATCCCCGTGGGGAAATTCATTCTCCGTATTTTACCCATCTGGGCTGTTGGACCCAGAGCGCTGGGCTGCCATGGTGTGGCGCCCGGCGAGCAGGTGGCGTTTTCAGGTGCCTTGCTCAGGGGCACCTTATCCATGGATAAGTATATATATATATATATATATATATATATATGTGTAAGTATATATGGCAACGAAAAGTGCTTTGCAAAGGCATTAAGATGAAAGAAAGATTGACAAAAAACTTAAATGTAGAGCAACAGCATGAGAATGCAAGTTATACATAATATAATATATTCTAGGAGAAAAGGGAATAAAACAGTAAAATTGCTATAAAATGTAGTAAAACAAAGGCCGTTTTCAGGCAGTTTTCAGACTAATTTTATAGGTGTCTGGAGTTAAGGCATATAACAGGAAGTTTACTCCGTCTGTGTGCAGTATACCCAAATACATTTTCATGCTGTTTAGTTCTAGCTTGAGGTTCTCATGAGAACCACAAAAACTGAATCAGAATTTTGGTGTATTTTTTTTTTTACCTTGATTTGAAAATAATAATGATAATAATAAAAAACTATGCAACTACAATCTAAAAAAAAAAGGTTATGAGCTTTTAATAAACATGACAAGACTTTTAGACTTTCAGTGTATCTGATATTAAGTTAAATTCACTGTTGTATGCAGTTTGTGGTGCATTCGTAGATGGACTGCAGTTTGTTAGCTCAATCACTGTGTCTCCTCTTGTGCATAGAATGAGGACAGCCTCATCTCTGAGCTGTCAAAGCTCTGACTGGGATCAGCCTTATTACAATGATTGAGAGAACAGGCCTTTGCAGCAGAAGTACAATCCGAAGAGACTAGAAAGACCACATTCATACAACTGAGTTAACACATTTGTCTTCGTTATTTCAATTCTGTTCTCTTTTGTCATTTTTTCAGTTGAACATTTACACAGTCATGCCCTCAGTAAAGAGATAAAAAAAATATTGCCAGAGAACTGAAGTGATATAGTAAATGGGACTGCTTTGTGTTATTAAACAAAGGTCCCCTGGGTGTTTTTGATTATTGACCTTTTTCAAGCCAAGAATTGTATGGCAGTGACAAGTAATGCATAAACCACTCACTGATTAATCACAGGTACTGTCTCAGAGCATTTTTTTTATAGCCAAATCTTTTCTTTTCCACAATGTAAACCTCAAAGGCAAGTTTATCTGTCATGGTTTTCTGTCCTCGTTGCTATCTGTAATGTTTTCTTTCTTAAAAGAACTGAAAGATTTCTGATTAATTTACCATATGTTGTCAGCATGCATAATTGGCTGTTGAGATCTTTTACCACTTGGGCCAAATAGTGACTAACATTCATGCTCAATAAGCCAGAGAATTCAAAACGTCATAACCGCTTTATCTTTAGAGATGGAGCGATGTGTCAATGAGACTTCTGCCGTACGAAGGCAGCAACTGAGCTGTGAAACGTCCTGGCACACAGCACTGTCTCCTTAGCCAGAGGTATGTAGCCAAAACCTATATACACACACATGCACACACACTCACATATGTACATATATTTTAATTTTATTTATTTATTTTCTTCAGTGGTGGATATTTTGTTCCGTTTTTAATCTCAAGCTCAGTTCTCCCCTGTTCAGTCTTCAGTCTACCGGTCTAACAAATACTTTGTTGTGAGTGTATTTAACAGTGCAGGCACATATAATTTCTTTATATACAAATTAACATCTTACAGATTTAAACATGTTCTTTTTTACTCATTAAATCTAGAATTATCATTGTTGTTGCTGTTGGTTAGAAAAAAAAATGCTGCTCCTGACCATCTCTCAACAGACAGGAGAGGTGCGTGTGTTCATGTGTGTGTGTGTGTGTGTGTGTATGTGTGTGTGTGTGTGTGTATGTGTGTCATATGACAGGAAAATATAGAACATC
This sequence comes from Arrhamphus sclerolepis, assembly GCA_037176975.1. Lineage (NCBI taxonomy): Eukaryota > Metazoa > Chordata > Actinopteri > Beloniformes > Hemiramphidae > Arrhamphus > Arrhamphus sclerolepis. Next base: position 8,529,249 of record JBAMYA010000013.1, read on the forward strand.
GTGTCTTGAATGAAGAAAAGCTTGTATGAATTGTGTTTTATCATAACTTAACACCAAACCAAATAATATTCAAACCAAGATTATACAAATATTGTGCAACAGTAATGAAGATGGCTCTCATAAACCCAAAATGCTGGTGTTTCTGAATGTATCGCTGCTTTAACATGTCACCGTTCCCACCAAGACTAGTCTGCCAGCACCTTTTGCAAAATCACATCCTCTTTGAATTCAGTTACACGTATGAACATATAGCCAGAAAGAGAGCAAACAGGCACGATCCCATTATCTCTTCAAATGATGACCAGGGGCCAAGACATTCTTTGATTCTATTCTAATTTGCTAATAACAGTTAAAAATACAGTAATTTAGTGAAATCCGTAATCTCAGCAATATACAAACCATTATTAGTATTAGTTTTGCTGTCTGGAAGAAGACAAACACAAGACGTCATAACAAATTCAGTTTCTAAGTGGGTATATAGTATTTCATCATCTTTGCTAAGACTCTCAATGCCATCACAGAATTCATTCATCCATTGTCTGAGTATGCAGCCTGGCTTAAGCTGAGAGACACAGGATTCATAGAAAACCTCTTCACCTGCTCCCTTTCACCCCTCCTTCTCTCCTCCATGTGTACCTGCGATACATGGCTGCACTGCATCACGGGTGCAGCTGAGGCCATGCCAAAACCCAATTTGGAACATGTCCAGCACTTCATTGGAAAGTAATGGTTTTTACTGAACTGAGTTATGACCAGCTGTTTGCAGACAGTCTGTGACATACTGATGGAGCAGAACACCGTATGTTGCTTTCCAAATCAAATGATACAAGGAGTGTGACAGTGTGGAGAAACATCTGTCATTAGCAATTTTCAGCACGCTCTACTAATTCTGGACAAAATACGCCTAATGAAGTTACTGCAGGAAACTTCAAATATTGTCTGTGCAACAAGGCCATATGAAGCCTGAGATCACCAAGGCCTTAATCGGGTTTGTTTGCTGTAAGAAAAATACAGAAGGAGGAGGGTAATTGTTTTTGATCATGACTTTTTAAAATGCAAATTGCAAATGTTCTTCTTTAATCCTAGAACAAAAACCCAGGAAATCAAGGACAACAGGGTGGCTGGCTCTTCTTTATTGATGTCCCCTCCCTTGTAGTGCTGCTTTATAGATGGAGTTTCCATATGGGAGCACACAAAAGGTTTGATGAGCCTGGTTATCATGTTCAGTCACCATATATACATGTAACTAACGCTGCCTTCTATGCCGTCATTTATAAATTACAAGTCTGTACTCACAGAAATAATGGTTTTCTTAATGGTTTTCTTTAGTGAATATGAACATTTAAATTAAAAGAAAAACAGAAATAAATTCATTTTTTATGTAATGTTTTGTCAGTTTTAGTAGTATGTTCAAAGCAATATCTTTAAGCAATAAAGGATGAATTTCAGTTAATTTTATTACAGTTATTTCACAAGGCAACAATTCGCAAATGGGGACTTTGTAGAGGTTAAATTGAAGACCAGTTAAATCCAGTCCAGTTCAGAATTTATGAAATGGCAAACTGTAAAAAAAGAGAAAATATCACATTGAATCATCAGTTTAATTCAATCCCCTGTTCTGAGCATGCTCACAGCGGTGGGTGACAGTGGAGAGGAAGAACCCAGGGAGGGAAGTCATCTGGTTTTGACTGGTTGGGATTTGAGAGGAAAAAGGCACAAACAAGTACAAAAGCGGCAGCACGGAGATACCTGCTGCAGGTAAAGACAAAATGAAAAGAAGGACAAAGTTAATAGCATTAATAATGGCATATACACGTAGGAGTACATCATACATCATCCAGCAGTTTAGGCTTACAACATAAAGGTTGTCACTGGACTACAATTTTACAAATTTTCAGTCTAATCTCAAAGGTAGAGAGCCTGATATCTAAAACTTCTGCTTTTAGAAATTTTAGGGACCATGTAAACTGACATTTTGAATGCTCCAATGTGTTTTTAATATAATATCAGAAGTTGTCATTTAGGAACTCAAGGAAAATTATTTAAAATCCTATTGTGAATACACCAGGAAGCCAATTAAATGAAGCTAAAATTGCAGAAATTCAATCTCTCCCGCTTACAATGATCAGCATTTTTGCTGCAGTCTTTTGAATTACCTGGAAGCTGTTTGGAAACATTTCAGGTCTGATATGATGTGGAATTAAAACAATCAAGGCTAGAAGTAGAGAATGCGTAGGCTTTTTTTTTTTTATATCCCTCTCAGATAGTATCTTCCTAATATTGCTATTATTACACAGGCAAGAGAAGGAGGTCATAGAATCCTGTTTGATGTATGAGTTAAAGAACATGACCTCATCAAATATATTAAAGACTCCTCACAGCAATACTTGAAGTAATGACCTTTTTTTCTGGTAATTCTGGCACTTTTATGATGATTATTCATGATAATGGAAAGTTGTTTATATGCTGAAGGTGCAAATGAAAATTGGAAAATTTATATCATTTGACATAGTCACTGTGCAACATGGGATTAGCCTCAACAATTTTTTTTTTTAAATATCAACAACTCAAGTCCATAATGTAATAAATAATAAATAAATAAATGAATGCTGCTGGTTGTCTGCATCTGGAGGCCCTTCATATCTGCTCCTGGTTTCTTGGGTTGGATGGTTATGGCTCCCTTACCCCAATTATTATACACAATTCAGGTAAAGCCTTGTATATATCCTGCACACACACATACACACACATGCCCACATACCCACTCATTCACTTGCATGCTCACAGTTGTCTTTGTGGCTCTAATCATGGTTAAGTTTTCATTGGCTTGTTGATGTCTTTTTTTTTTTTTAGTGCTTTTCTTCATTTTTTCCCCCCCAGAGGCTCCTGAGGGTCCTGCTTGTGTGGCCATTATATGTTTTCATGTCTTCTACAGCTGCAGCAGCTGGTTGTCTTTTTTATTATTATTTTTTAATCTCTTTCCTTTCCCCCTCACTCCCCTCTTACTCACATTCCTTCTGTTTTTCTTCTCTTTTGTAATTAATTGATTAAAAAAAAAAAAAAATCAAAAAGGTGCTTCAAAATGTTATGGCACTGTGGGCTTTTCACTTTACTGATGCCTGTGCCCTTGAGTTTTAAAGAAGAAAAGAAAAGCAGCAGTTTGAGCGTTCCAAATACCAGCTAATAATAAGAAAAATTCCTTAAAATGCAGGTGAGATGGAGTGGAGAGAAGAGAGGGGGGAGGGGGAGGGGGGGGGGGGGGGGGGGGGGGGGGGGGGGGGGGGGGGGGGGGGGGGGGGGGGGGGGGGGGGG
>JBAMYA010000013.1:8537119-8555218 GCA_037176975.1 Arrhamphus sclerolepis
TATATATATAGGGATATAGGGATATATTTCTTTTAAATCCCAATGGCTATGCAACAGCGAAGATTTGGAGATATTTATTATGCAGTGAAGTGTCTCATTCAGTCATTAGGTCAGCTATGCGCTTGAATAGTGCATCTTTGCTGAGGCATCCCAAACATTAGATTAGATGTAATTGAGAGAAATGAAGCCATGCTTCAAGCAGCTAAGCCTTTTGCATTAAAGCACTAAATGAAACGCTCTTTGTTAATATGTGATCAAGGGGGATATTACCACCCATAAAGAGCTTAGCAATGCTCATTAAGGCATTACACAGTAAATGCTTCAATAATTATCAATTCCATTTTGCCCAACTATAAAATCACACAGTTTACCAAACAAGAATGGCATAAAAATGAATGAACTTTGGGTCTCTAAAGGAGCATGACAAATGTGTGGTGACGTTACACATGTCAGTTTTTAATCCTGAACATACTCTTCACCCTCCTGGTCATGCAGTACATATGTCAGGGATAGGGACAACAGCCTCCTGCCAACGTCTCATACCAGGCTGAATCTGTTTGAATCAGACTCACACATGAACGGACATTCATGCACGTCTAATATCTTGCACAGAATGTTGCACCAATTATTTTATAATGACAACTTTAAGCTCACATACTGATGCCTCTTTAGAAACACTTCCTGTGGGCCCATGCTTCCATAAAATATAACGGTGTGACATACACAGCATGTGTCAATAGTCCTACATGTCACACATCAAACGAAAATGTTCATGACAGTGTGCTTCCATGGCAACGAATGTCACCAACACCCATCCCCACCTATCATGTTGGCACCTGCTGTATTCCCTCATTATAAAGATTTAGACACAGGTTTCTGCATATGTGTGCAGATGTATTAATACAACTCACATACTTTGAGTAGATTTTTTTTTGTTGTTGGTAATTCTCCCTGTGTGCTATGTGTTTACTTGTGTGTGTGTGTGTATTGTTGCAGGCCAGTGACAGCTGAAGAAGAGGACTGTATTTGCGGAGGAACAGCATGGCTACAGAGAGGAGTGGAGATCCTGAGGGAAGCCTAATGGTTCCACTCCTTCCTGCACAGAGATAAAGACTCATAATAAGCGTGTATGCTCACCATCTGGCCCTGTGCATGTGGCCCTTATGGAGGCGAAAGCAGCACAATCTGTAAACGATCAGGAGCCATGGCGCTCCCCCTAGAGAGGCCGCCATGCAATCAAGGTGACAGATGGCAGAACCACTGCTGTGGCCTCATGGAGGAGATCAAAATCACCTTCAATAAACTCTGACTGGAATGGGCACAGGCCCCTCAAAAAGTCAGTTTGTCAGTCAAACTGTGGCAGCTTGCTGAAACAGGGAGAACACACAGTGGTCTGTCCGTCCACTGCCTGATTTCCATATTTTCCATCTGACTGAGCCTGAACTGTGATCTTTTTCCAGTTGTCCTCTCAACTCGTGCCTGCGTGGGCAAGCTGACTGCCAGTACAAGCAATGCTGCTGGGGGAAAATTGAGAACATGATGCTGCTAATGTGGGGCAATATAAGCGGATGGTGGTAAAATGACATTGAATAACCAACTGGTTCTCTGTTTCTGATGTGACAGGACCCCCATGATATGCCTCTTTTTCTTTATTTCACTACACATTAACACAAACACATGCGACCTCATAAAGTATGGCACATCTGCCCTGCTTACAATACAACTAATTATAATAAAACAACTCCACATTCAGTTCAAAAGTCTGTACTGAATCTCCTGCTTATGATATTTCTTTTTGTTTTAACATCTGATGGAGCAGCATGGTCCATCCTCCGCACCGTGTCTTTCTCTGAATGTTTGTGTCCTGAGCATGGAGACAGAAATGCTTGGGAATGCTATTTCACACATCCCCTTCATCTGATGCGCAGCTTCTGTCAGTGATGTGAGAAAAACAGCCTGACTCTCCAAGCTTTTTTTGCACCAGTGCAAAAGTTCAAAATTGAAATGCCATCTGTTCAATAAAACTAATCTAGACAGGGAGAGCTGCTTCCAAGGCTGTTCTGATTGGATGTTTTTCTTGTTTTTGAACTCTTTGCCCCAAGGTTTCAAATCAGTCCAATGTATTGTCATTTGCAAAAGATGATGCATTTATGTTGGTGAATATGTTTTCTACTCCCCTTTGCCAACACTATTTTTTTTTTGTCAACTGTACATTCCTCTCTGTCCATACTTAAAGTTATGTACTGCAGGCAATTTTATTATATATTGTATATCTGGATTCAGCCTTTTCAGTCTTAAGTTCTAATAAAATGAGAGGCCATAGGTGCTTTCAGAGAAAATCGATTGTCCTTTTTTTCCACTGCAGTCCTTAAGCACTCACTTAGTTAATTGCCACACTTATTTGATTAATTGGACAAGTTCCATTGTGCTCTCCCTTTTCCTCCAATGTTTTATAGAGGTGTTTTTGAGTACTCTTAATCATCCACTTCTAACCATTTTTACAAATGTTAAATATGTGCACTTGAACTAATAATTAGATCAATTACACTGATTAGTTTCATAAGCTGAAATTAAAAAAGTAAAGTAGTTTTTAGACATAATGTCTAGAGGTTACTGTCTTTGTGACACCAACTTCTTAAATCTGTGACCACTAGCTATGTGGTTGCTCTTCAAGGACATCAGTAGTTACCCATAAAGTTAGAATAATAGTCCTCAAAAGTCACTCACATGAAACTGGTTTTATTTAGCCCTGATGAGTCATAAGACCAAGGCCAACCCATAACTGGAACTGTATCGTGAGGACTTTTAATTTGATCTTTTTAAGCTGAGCTGTATGTTGGAGCTGACCATTTCAGCCATGTCTTTATTTATTTTTAATCATTCATTCTCAAAAAACTGCAACTGATGATTTGTTTTTGTCTTTTATGTTATGCTCCTATCATAAATAGCTTGACATTGATTATGCATTTTATTTACAAGTGTCTTTCTCAACATTCAAAGACACTGCACAATAAATTACAAACAAACAATGAATTCAAAATGGGAACTAAGAAAACGTTTAAAAATGGGACAGTGCAATTGTAGATTAAGTTATACCTGCAGAATTGAATAGGTGAGTTTTGAGCTTGGATTTGAAAAGCGGGAGTGAGTGTATGCCACTGATGCCCGGTGCTTACGAGTTTCAGAGGCAGGAAGAAGAACAGCTGAATGCCCTGATCCTCCTGGTGGTGAAGTGAGAAGGAACAGTGAGGTGAGGGGAACGGGAGAGGGTGGCGAGGTGGAGGACGTCAGACACATGGAAGAGTGAGGTTGTGGATGGCCTTGAATGTGTACAGGAGGATTTAGAAGTCGATGGGGAACTTATGTGGGAGCCAGTGGAGCTGCTGCAAGACAGAGGATGTGGCGAATGGAAGGGGCTTGTGGTGATTAGCTTCAGAATTCTGGAACAGTTCAAGTTTGTGGAGGGATTTATAAGTAAAAATTGCAGTAATCAATATAGGTGACAAGTCTATGACCAAGGATGGTGGCAGTATGGGTTGTGAAAGAGGGCTGAAGGTGATTAATATTGCATCAATGGAAATCTACGGACTGAGGTTATTGCTGTGAGATTGGAATCATAGTGTACTGTTAAGGATGACACCCTGACTCTTAACCTGACATAGTGGAAATGGAGGAGTTGCTGATAGAAGGAGAAAAAGTTTCCGCTTTGGATAGGGTTGATATAATTCCAATAAAAGCAAATTCTGCATTATCACTGTTTAATTTGAGAAAATTGGAGGAAAACTAGGATTCAGGAGCCACTCAGTAAGGGAGGAACTGGGTTTCTTAGAGAAATAGAGCTGGGTGCCATCCATGTAGCAGTGGAAATGGATGCAATATATTTATGGATAATACTGCTAAGTGGCAGGATGTAAATGATGAAGACAAGGGCCACCAGGACACAGCCCGCCCTTGTTTCATCTTATAATTCTTAAATACACAGAGGAGTCAAACTACGTATTATAACTTTGTCTGCATATGTGGCATTCTTAGTTTTGAGTAAGCAGTTTTAGCTAAAAATTCCCCTAAAATCAGAATTCCAACACAGAAAGTTGAAGTAACCTCACCTACAGTGACTTCAAATTCCAACATTACCATTTAAACTAACAAAGTTTCACATCAACACCCAGACAATTTTACTGCTGATAACATTTCTGTCAGATTTTATTGACATTGAGTCAGATATGCACTTAGGATCATTTGCTTTTTTATTTATTTATTTTTTATCAGTGTTTATGTTTCTATGCTGTTTCTATGTACTAAATACTGTGTTCAGTGTTATGTACGTATAAGTAGCTCAATCAATGGCTCTCCAACATTTGGAAAAGTTTGGGTTTGATGTCATTTTGAATGCATCCTTTAAGATTTAATAACAAAATATGTGTAGGGGCATTACAGTTGACTCTAAGTGGATATTTTGGTTTGGGGCCTCATGGTAATATTAAATCACACAAAATCATGACTGAGTGAGCACATTTCCCATTGCTTTGTCAGATGAGGATTTTAATTTGAACCTCACCTGATGGATGCTGGTAATTTATGCTGATTAGAAATAAAGCATCACACTGTATTTTTCTTTATCTCCCCTCACTCATCTGAACAGAAGAAGGGTACAGGGAGAGCAGTTGATTAGTTGTAATGTGACTGCTGTACCCCACAGGCTGAAATTTATGTCCTCCATTTGAACTGTGACTGCATTTGCTGTATACATCAGGTTTGTTAATGAAATTTGTCGCCAGAAGCGAGTTGGTGGCTGTAATCACTCAGTGCTTTAAAAACATGATTGTGCAGGCCTAACATAACTGGGCCTGCGCAAACTTATTTGTGGTGTTGACATAATCCAAAGCAAAACAATCTACTTCACATTACTCTATGGTTAATTTCTTTCAGTATATTGAGAAACTGTTTAGAAACTGTTATGAATCAAATTGTTTTTTGTGGTATGCATGTCTCCTTAAATGTGCACAAACACAAATGGAGGAGAGTTTTGCTTCATAGGGCATGTTAGCAGCACCACCATATCGCAGCATGACTGTACCTGCTGTGTGTGCTGTGCAGTTTAGTGTTCTGGTGTAACATGTGGAGCTGTGTACGCTGCTGTCCTCTCTGTCCCGTCTGTGAGTGACTGACAGGTGTCAGGCTTGTCATAGCCTTCCATGCTGCTGTGGTTGATGGCGGATGTTTGGGGACAGGCAGAGATGGAGGCAGCGGATGGAGATGGATGGTGAGGAAAGCTGTCATTTCATTTAGGCTTTTTTCTTTACAACACGCGTCCTCACCCCCGTATTGTATGAGCAGATGACCAACAAATGAACTGCTCAGTCTCGGACAAATACTCATCAGAACTTTGTGCAAGTGTGTCTTTGGAACTGTATGTGCTTGCCTGATTTCAAGTGAGCACACACACTCAAAACTATATTGCTTTGCGAGATCGGGATATTCTCACTTAACATCAGATCTTGCAGTGTTAGCATGAAGCTCCAAATGACTGAATCTGGTGCCTCTTCACTGCCCAGTGACTTCACTCGAGCCATCAAAATGCTGACTGCTTTCCAAAAACTTGATTTCACAAATGGAGAAACAGCATCTGCTTTCCTACAGTCTCACATATGGCGTTTATAGCTGCTTATATGAGCTAAAGCAGGTAAGCAGGACATGGGGGTTGGCCCCCTGAAAACCTTAAACAGAGGACCTGGCCCTGGGGACTTTTGGACCACTCTACAGCAAGCCAAGGGCCTCAGAGAGCTCAGGACCATGAACATGGAGGAAACTACTGAGGTCACTACATCTGTTGTGTGGCTATTTAGAGGAAAAATACTTATTGGCACTTGGTAGTATACGTTCATTTTTAATCAGCCTTCAGTTTAAGGGTGTGATGAAGACCAATAATGAATGACTCTCAGTCAGACGAGAATGAAAATATTTGAAAAAATAAAAAAATAAAAAAACAAATGAAAACAAAACAAAAACAACACTATCTGAAGCCACTTTCACAGAAATTGCACCAATAAGATGCACTAGTGATCCCCTCTTCATTCTACTTCCACTCTCCAGCTGTGATGCCACAAAGGCATAATACTCCCTGAGTGTGGTTTCACAAAGTATTTCTAAAATGTGAAGGCAGCCTTTTCTTTTTTTTCCAGTAAACAGTCAGTCTCTAATGTCTCTGATCAATGAAAGCTTCATTCAGCTGGTGCTGAATAAAAACATGAATGAAAACTATTAAAGTTCCTGCGTCAGTCCAAGTTGAGTGACAAAGTTTGTGACGCAGCTATTTCAGCTGCTATCGTCATCTCTGACCACTGAGGTTAAAAATCCAGTGGTGTTTTTTTGTTTTTCTTTCAATAGCTTGCTTGTCACAGGAATGCTGCTGTTAGGTAACACAGAAGCCACCTCTCATTGTCTCCTAGACTGATTTGATCTTCTGAATTGAGTTTGCAGCAATCCTGGCGGAGATTTGGTCCCCATTATGGCTCTGTTCTGTTCACACTGCAATGTGGTATGGAATGAAGGTACTGCAGTGGTAGAAAGTCTCTTAGCTGCCTTTGCCATAATTTACACTTGAACTCTATGAGCTTACACCATCTTTGTGGATGGGAAGCCATGAGGTAGAAGACACTTAATAAAAATAATCACATTTTCTTACAAATTAAGCTGACGCTGATATTCTAACACTAAAATGCCCTTGATGTCATTTAATATTTCCATATTTCTTTTTTTTTTTTTTTTTAAATCTATCTGGTTGGTCTAGTTGGTTAGATGTTGTATGATCATATCACATCTATACTGAGTTTTCATCAGTTCTCCTGTTTTCCTCTTGCTTTCTTGTGTTACTTGTGTCTTGTTTTGTTGCTACTAGTTTTACCTCTGGTTCTGGTTTGAAAGTCTGTTTCTTGGTTTGCTAAGTCCTGGTTTGACTTTCCATCCATCCTCATTGGTCACACCTGTGTCTCCTCAGCTTCTGTGAATATATTAGCTGATTCTAAAGTATGTGTGTTTGTCTGTACTTGTGCTCTTGTGAAATGTCATCAGTTGCGGTACTGGTACTGGTCCAATTCAAAATTTTCTTTATTTATTTAAATTTTCTTTCATGTTTATGTTCTGGACTTGTAAATGGATTCACTCTAATGGTTAAGTAAACTTCCTGGACATCAATGTGTGGTGGAATGATCGAGGTTCAGTGAGCTCTCTTTCAATCCAGCTGAGTGGATCTCTGAAAGAACTGTTTATATGTGGGTATTCTTGTCAGTTGCATGATGAAATAAGATAAACCAAGCAGAAAATGGCTTTTTATTTATTTATTCTTAAATAGTCTTGGCCCCAATAAGTTAAAGGTGCAGTTACAAAGAGTTGAGGGTTTTCAGCTCTTGATAAATGGGTAATTTAGGGGATTGCTCTTAGCCTGTTAGTAGTACAACTGCCCAGTTTCCCTGTTTGTTCATGAGAGACTTTATTTTCTGGCTATTTCTGCCTCTTACTACACATCCATCCATCCATCCATTATCTATACCCGCTAATTCCTGTTCAGGGCCACGGGGGTCTGCTGAAGCCTATCCCAGCTCACTTCGGGCGAAAGGCAGGGGTACACCCTGGACAGGTCGCCAGTCCATTGCAGGGCTCTTACTACAGAGCATAAGTTAATTTCTCATGGGATTTTAATGGTACATATCCACCATGCTGATAAGTGCAATTTAAGGCCTTCTTTGGCAACTTAATATAGAATCAAATAATGTCTCTAAAATTTTGACATCTTATACCTGAAAAAGAGCTGTCTTATGTCAAAGAAAAATCCTTATTTAAATTTGTTTGAGATCATTTAAAAATATTAGGCAATATAGAATTCATACCTTTTTAAAGCTATTCTAACTTACATGTTTGTCAATTGTTTATAGAATTTTTTAAAATTCTTTTGTCAGCCTTCAATCATCATGCACAGTGGTCAAAAATGATTCAAAAACTTCAGCTACTGTCTTCTAAAGTGCATTAGATGCGGTATTATTCTCTCAGGTGTACCCAGTTCTCGTTATGGTGTAATAATATTATCTGTTTTGCTTCTCTACTCTTCCCTCCCTCTGATCTTGGTCTCTCGGTAGTCTTATCGGTGATCACAGCGTGACAGACAGTCCTTGGGGAGTCATGGGCGCGATTAACAGCTCTTTTGGTGTCAGTACCTCCTATCTGCTGCAATTTCCACCTTACTGTTGTAGCTTCCAACTTTCCTGGCACTTCTGCACATGATAAGCATGCATAGCTATTGTTCTATATGCCAAAGATGCAAAAAAGAAATTTTAACATTTAAATGTGCCTTATTCTTTATAAATAATACTTTACATGTACACACAGACACATCATGAATCAAATTAGATTAAATGTATCGTTTAATCGTGTACTTGTATGAGCCTGTGGGCAGATCTGAGTAGAAATTTGCAATGATTGCTAATTGCCTTGTTAGTATGAAGACAAAGCAGCATATTTTTTTTTCCATGTGTTGAAGAGCTAAATTACCAGAAAACAAACAAGTGGAGTGGAACATGTGAATAAGGATGTTTTTGCATGAGCATATGTGGATACAGCTGCTGCTTGGTCGAACCGTCATGTCTTTTCCTCTCTGCCTCTGTCAGGCTCAAAAAAATAAAGCCAAACAAGACATCTTCATGTGCTTGCATTGGGTAAATGTTAGCATGTATGGGCTGTGCCATTCATGAAACCAGATGAGTCTTTTTTTTAAAATTCTTTTTGCCTTTTGTAAGCAAATATGTTTGCCTGCCTCCTTGAGTTCGCAAGGTAAATTGCTCGTGTATTCTCATGTATTAATGATAACAAATTGCACATGTTTGCTCATTTGCTCATTCTACTATTCTACTATAAGCTCAAGAGCAGCTGGTATGTTATAAAACAAGTGCTCATTCTCTTTCTTGGTCTGTTTTACTCCATCTCTTCTTCATGCCTCTATTCATTCATTCAGAGAAGTGTGTTTACCTCAGCAGTCGCCTGCCACTGAGGCAACCAAAATGAGATTCAGGGGCCTTTGTCCCAATCAGCTTTTCCTATCACACTAAATAGTCTCTGGGGACTGGGCTTATTACCTGACACAATTCTCAGAGTAGATAAATGGCCACCCATGTCACAAGCCGGACCCTGTTTGTGGGGGTTGAGGGGCTGAGGAGACAGACAGCTTGGGACCCAGGAGCTGAAAGGATCTCACAGCCTTATTGACGTTTTAATCAAAAACACTTAGCTTTGAATGAGTCTGTTTGCAAGTGGCAATGCAGGGAGGCTTTTCATTTGTGCCTTTTGAAAATATTCAAGAACTGAAATGCAGACCTTGGTGACATACAATTTACCTGCTGTCAGTCTGCATGGGTCTGTTTTATCACGAGTGCTTGTTTTGATGACTAACTCACCCCACCTACAGACCACTGTCACTGTCACCAACTGTCCTCATTTTCTGCCACCTGTTTGAACCTTTGCTTGTAAACATTAGACATTATTGTTTAGGTTGATGCATCTAAGAAGAAGCTAATCTGAGGTCAGAGAGTTGTAATGCCATAGACAAATCCCATCAACACTTTGATTTTTGTCTGAGAACAGAATTGATTTGCACTTACAGCAATGATGGATTGAATTCAGTGCAGAAGTAAGAAAATGTGCAATTCTTCAACTGACCACTGGGCTCCAAAAGAGCTAATCGCCACTGACAACATTGTAGCGGAGGGTGCCGGGGTGTGGTTGCTGCCAAGGTTGAAACAAGCCCTTAAGCTAGTAGGTTTCTGTTTGGAAGAATACTTCCATTTGGAAGAGTCCTGAATTGATCCACATTGCTCCATCAGCCAAGCTACGCTGGATTGATCTGCAGAGCTGCTAGCGACCAGCAACAACGAGACCTCCTGTTTCAAAATGTTGTTGCCGTGGCAACATCACAAATGACTGCTGCATGCAGCTGAGGTTCAGTTGGCACGACTGCAGAGCTAAGTTTCGTCTTCAGATCCGTCCAGGCCAACTTCAGCCAGTCACGGTGGTCTGTGGGTGCAATTAACACAACACACAAGTACAACAAAACATATTCATGGTAAAATATTACAGCTATGCCACTGGCTTTCCCTGTTACAAATCAAATGGCACCCAACCTTTTGATTAGCCACCTGCTATAAATTTGTGTCTTTATATTATTTTACATGAAGTGGAAGTTACTAAAAAACCTATGAGTGACGTCTCAAGGGATTTGTCCAGTTCTTCTTACACAGTCAATTGATGGCAATGGAAGAAAATTAGCAATCCCCAGAGGTTATATTATATGTATTTATGTGGCAGTTATTTTAAAATCCCTGCACACACAGATGCAAACTTGAGGCTGAATTGAAATTAGATGGACTTTTGCTAAGAATAAAAAGGATGTCTCCATAATAATAATAATAAAAATTCTGACAGATATTGGATCAAACTGAAGTTGGTTTGTGCAACACAAGGATTGTTTTTCTTTTCTTCTGTTTTGGGGAAAAGGCAGGGGCACACCTTGGACAGGAGACCAGTCCATTGCAGGGCCACATATAACAATCTTTTCTTTTGAAAGATGAATTCAAATCCAAGTTGCACGGATGCTCCTAGCTCCTGTCTTCAAATTTGGTCTTAAAATTCTCTAAATGGTGTCATTTAGGTGTACCTCTATAGTGTAAGTGCAGTGTCTGAAAGGAAGACTCTTTGTCAGATTTGTGTGAGAATATTTATATTTGTAAATTAAACTCCAGTAGTGGGTTCTGAAAATAGGACTTCAGTTTTAACTATTAAATGTAGAAAGTGTAGATTGCACTTCCTAGAAATGGGGACACTTTACTATGGACGAATGACTCAGGACATTTAATATTCTATCACACTTTAGTTTATTTGGTCTGGTCTCAATCCCTCTAAGTTTATCAACTTCTTCAGTTCCTTTTCACACAGACAAATATCGCAGTGCACCAAAATGTGTCACTTCAAACCATGCATTGTACAATGCACTGCTTGTCCAACGTCACATGGCAAATCTCTGTGGATTATTTGTCCTAGTAATTCTTTATGTGGCTTGTATTTGTTATTCTCACTAAATCAAATCAATCAAATGAAAAAATAAAAGAAGCATTTCAGTGGACTCAAACCTTCCATGTTACAATAGCAAATTAATGCAATAAACTACTTGATCTATCTCAGTGCCCTTAAAATTGTGCATTTTTGTGCTTATTTTGGTTTAGTTCACCTTCTCACCAGAAAGAATGCACCAAAGTTTGCCAGAATTTAAATCGACACCACTACTTTTTAGGGGTCTTGGTCTCGGTGGGATTTTTGTGTTCACAGCAGATGAAGTCTCTACAGCGCTGTACATGTTAGTGCAGTTTTACCTGCATGTAATCATTTTGTGATGATTTTTCTGTTACCAAAGTCATCTTCTTCTGTGTCATGGTTTCTTCTGTTAATTCCGGGGCTGAAGCCCAGAGCTGGAACTATGGAGCCTTTAGACCATTATGCAGGAGTAACGCGGTTATCAACCTTGATGTCTGACTTTGAGAAATTTGATTTAGTATGATGTAAGTTGAACATATTTACAGTACATTTGTTTGTGTTTTCTTAAGCAAATTCTTGAGTATGATGTATTGTAAAAGCACTAATTTTGTTAACCTATACTGTAAACTTGACCTGCCACTTCTTTTCACATATGAAGGTCCTTTCTCACTAGTTTTAAAATGTTATTATAATGGTATCATTTTCAGAACAGTATGTGAAAAAGTTGCCGATTCCTTACTTTTACAAATATCATCGTATTGATCAGCATGCTTCATTTGATGTTATTTATTGAAACAGTCACATGCTATAACATGTTTGGATTATAACATGAACTATTTTATTGTGTTATGAATAACATGGCTATTATTTCCTCTAGGATATTGGAAATGTGTGTCTATAATTCATACCATTTTGAGGCTGATTCATTATTTTACCTCTGTGCTGTCTAATTTTGTATATCAAACACTTGCATGTCTTCAGGTTGTTCGTTTTGTGTACATAAACCCAAGTTAGAAGGGAAATTTCCATATTCAGAACTACACAACTAATTTTTAAACACACTACAATGGGTTTGAAAGGGGTTGTCACAGACATTTCATTGAACATTAACACGTGTGATGAAATTTGACCCTAAAATTCAGTTTTTACAGATGTATCCGGGGGTGGAGGTGGGGGTGGGGGTGTGGGGGTAAACTAATAATTACTAAATGATAATAAGAGGAGGGAGAGCATGGAAAGTCTCTTCTTCCCTGCTGGTCATAAGTTGATCATCTTAACCGCTGAGCTGCAGGTATGCAGTGACAGCTGCTTAATTTGGTTTTGTCACCGGGGTGGCTTAATCCTGTAGCAGGCTCCAGTGACAACGGCCTCACAGTCAGCTGAAAGATGGAACAGCACTCTTGTTGCCCATTTACAGATGCAGCAATAGAAACCAAGGTCACTTTAATTAACTGCCAAATTACAATTTAAATGATAGTACTAATCACTCACTTTTGCGCTAGCAATAAGCCACTGGCTGTCATGTTAATTTAAGGCTTCTGGGGAAAATGCCCTACAGTATATCTGGGTGTGCGTGCGTGCCCTCTTTTCGTTTGCCTTGTGTGTTGGTACTTTGCCAGATCAGGACTGGCATGACCTAACTTGTCTCTACAGTGTTTTCTTACTTCAGTCTCTGTTGCAACATTACAAAAATTGCCCCTCCTCACTCCCCCCACCCCCACTGCGTTATGTCTTTCTTCCCTTTTTCCTTCTGTCTGATGGATTGCGATCAGATGTCACTGACGCCTTCATCTAAGACTGTCTGTTATTGGATTAGAGACAAAAAGGTCTCTTTGTCACCTTTTTTTTCAGCTCAAATCAAAATTAGCAGCACATGTTGAAATCCATAGAGAAGTGCTAACATAACGAAGCTATAAACAACTGTAAAATAGACTATAAAATAATCAAATGAAAATGGAGGAAGTTTTAAAAAAAAATTTTAGTGAATAAACTAATCAATTGGTGGCTATTTATTTCAATTCTACACTGCCACTTTGCATCTTTGAGTCCTCTCTATTGTCATGGACCCTGCTATGGATCATTGTAGACACTAGATAAGCTCCAGACTGTGGGACATTTATTCAAGCCAGCCTCCACCCCATTACAGTTACTGCCCATCTGCCACTGCTGCTACTCAGAGCCCTCCTAAAGGTTACTCATTTACATATGTGCAGAAAAAAAATCCAATGATAAGAGTTTCAATCAATCAATGCTTCATGATTAGTCTCATATAAAATCCCAGCAGTTGGTCAAAACTGTTCCTTCTTGTCTTGTTGCCACTTATCAAATGAGGTCGTGGAATGCCACGACAACGAACTGGAAACAAGTGCATTGAAAATTTCATAACTTCTCAGATAAATTATGACACAGTGCCTCAGACTGATTTATTATTGTGATCGTTAGCCATATGGCAAGGACTGCTCCCCCTCCCCACCCCAAACACTCCAAAATCTGTGATTACAGGGCTAGGTCAGTCCAACCTTTACCACTGCACAAATGAATCATAGTCTAATCACAAGAGAAGGACAATGTAGAAATTAACTTATATTTGTTGAAGTTGCATTTTTTTCTCTCTCACACACACAGAACAAAAAAACTACAGAAGGTAGCAGCCTGAGAGACGGAAACGAAAAATATTGTGCAAATGCATCCAAGAAAAGAAATCTAATGTTGCAAATGATATAATATAAAATAAGATGCCCACAGCTGAGACTAGGAACTTGGATACTTGAGCCTTTTGGTTTACCACAACATACCAGAACACAATTTGCATTACTGCAGATACTACACTAATAACTTATAAATCTCTCAATCCATTTTTTTTTCCCACTTGTGAACAAGACTATGAGATTCTTCATCTCCTCTACTCAATACAGTTCATTACCCCCAAACCAGATGGCACATTATGGCATTTTCAACCTAGATTTGGTGGTCCTGCTTCTTATCTGGATTGCTACAGACATGATTGTAAACTGCTTCAGTGTCAGATGAACAGCACCAAATCATCCGCAAAACGTAGATAATCCCTAAGGCATCAAACCAGACTGCTTTTGCAGTTTGGCTGCACCAAACTAAACTCTGAAGAGACAGGCTGTAGCAACAGACTCAGTTTCACATTTCCCAGAGTGACAGCCCACACAATACTCTGAGAGACACATCTGGATGTCCTCCTCAAGTCTACAAAACACATGTACACTGGTTGGGCAAACACCCATGTCCCCTCTAGGATCACAGCAAGGATATAGAGATAATCTATATTCAAGGTTCCAAAGCCTGCACAGGATGGAAACATATTCAATTCAATTCAATTTTATTTATATAGCATCTGTTTACAGCAAAGTTGCCCCTAGGTGCTTCTGAGAAACCAACAGCATGACCCCCCAAGCACATGGCAAAGCCTTACAGTGACAGGCTGGCTGCACCAGTGGGCATCCAACAGTGGCATCCAGTCTACAGGTGCAGGTGTAAGGTGGGATGGTCAGAAGATGGAAGGTTTGGGAGGCAAGGGGGAGCGCAACATCACCACTACAGCACCTGAAAAAGGAGAAGAGAGAAGAGAGTGAGGCTACGGATGCCTCCACAAGTGTCAACAGCAAAGAGCTTATAGCTTGAGCTTATAGTTTTCATTGTGGGGATCTTCCCATTAATTCACATTTTCAGAAACAATGGGTAGGAAGAACATTTATTGCTCAATCAATGCCTTACTGTAGGTTATTAAAGGTTTGTTGGCCCTCAAAGTTTGTTCTCTTTTTCTAACTCCAATAAATCAATTTCCTGCATTTTCACCCATGCCAAATCACATAAATTTCACTCTGTTAACTTTTTACACAGAATTTTGTTCTGCTCACATTTCATGAATGAGGCAGATAGATCATTGTTCTATTAATAAAGATATTAACTGAGTGATTTCTCCACTTCCGGTGAGATAAATAATATTAAATTCGATATTTGAAGCATACAGTATATGGATCTTATGAATATGTTTTGGCTAAAATGTGAAAATTAGAGTCAAAGCCATCTCTCTCTTTCTTTTAGGGGGTGAAGGGTGGAAGATATGTGAACAATCATCGCTTCTTGAAAAATATTTACTAATGGAATGTGTTCAGTCCTATGTAATCACTAGTTTCTAAGTGAGTCCTGTTGGGTTCTTCAGACTGCACAAGCAATGATATCAAAAGTTTTGCCCTAGGAAGAAAATCTTTATTTGTAATTATTATTTTTTTTTTTTTGCATGTGACCTGCCAACATTTACGTTATCATCCCTGTCTGATAATAATTGCCTGGTCCCCCCATTTGCTTAGGGCAATGTTGCATTAAATTGTAATCTCCAACACCGTTTCCTGACACAAACTTGATGTGCCACCATGATTGGCATGGAGGAGATGACATGACAGAGCTGGTTTTGTGGGACTGACAGATATTTGGCAGGTTAAGACTCCCCTGTTGGGAGCTGTGCTGCCTCAGGACAGTCACCTGTCAACTCAGGTGAAGGCTCGTCATAGCTGATGACTGGGAGCAGCAGAGTGGATATAATGGGATGAGCAGACTGACATAGACGTACTGCAGGACTCCCTTTGTCTGTTGGCGAAGGAGTAGACCTTGATTCAGTCAAGTGTGCCACCATGCTGAATAAAGAGTATGGAGAGTTTTAGCACCGTGAGTGATGTGGTGGAAGTGATGGTCTGAGTGTTCAGTTGAGTTATGTCCACTGTTATGGTGTTAAACATTCAGTCTGCTTCATTTTTCACTTCAGTTTTTTTTTTTTATGCAATCAAGTATTTATCACTGGTTAAAATCTTGTATGCTTGATAGGATATAAATGAGTTTTAGCGCAGTTTTATATACAAACGTTAGAAGCACTATGAATATATCCATGAAATGGACATGGAGTCTTACGGCGTTGCTGTTTGTTGACCTAAGGACTGAACAAAACTAAATTTTTGTGGAGTTTCGTTTAAAGGCCGCACTGCCAAGCATAGAGGGAGCATGTGTCTATCAAAGTCAGGCTGATACGAGGTGTGAGGGTTGAGGCCTGCTCCAGAGATGGAAGGATGGGGCTGACTCATCCACAAGCTCAGGAATCAGACTGTCACTCTCAGCACAGCACATTGCCACCATACATCAGCCAGCACTGAGTCTATGAAGAAACTTCTGCATCACATTCAAATACAGTATGTAGCAACATAATGTGATGAGCAGGGGAATTATCAGTTGAGACTAAATAACAAAATACAGTGTAACAATTCATCCATCCATCCATTATCTATACCCGCTATTTCCTGTTCAGGGTCACGGGGGTCTGCTGGAGCCTATCCCAGCTCACTTGGGGCGAAAGGCAGGGGTTTCATTATAATTGTATTCATATAATGCCAATTTATCAAAAAGCAGCTGAGCTAAGGTACCCAAAAAATGGCATCAGATCTTCACTTAAGTTCAACTCCCCTCCATCCTGAGCATGCATAGGATGGAGGGCAACAGTGTAAAGGACATATGTTACATCTTGCTGGCTATAACAACATAACTAAGACCAATGCACGACTTTCAGAGTCAGTAGATGTTTTGGCTTTTCAGACTACATGACTTGTTGCTTTGGAAACAGAAGCCTTGACCTAAGTTTGATGTTTACTTACAAAGCTCATCGCCAATGGTTACACACTACATGATCTGACAGTGACTTGGTCAGACAGCTAGTCTCTAAAACCACATTTTAGGAAAGTTGTGCCTAAAATTATCTGATGTGAAAGCCTGACACTGTAATCAGAAGGTGTCTACTTTAGATGTAATATGCCAATCGCAGTCAACAGGTCCATGGAAAATTGGCAGGTGATTGGCAATTGAGAGTCAACGCTTGATCAATATATGAGAACAGCTCAAAGACTCATCAAAGATGCTTGCTGAGCTGTTGCCAGTGGCATGTCTATCTTTTAAAAGTTAAATATCTAAAGCCATCGGGAGAATCACTGTTTGAGCTACATTCAATGCAAGAGCAAGGCATCAGATGAGTTGGCCATGATAAAGAGAATCCCAAAGTGGGAATCTGTGAAGCCAAGGGACACGCACAAACAGGCAGCTACTTCTTCATTGCAAAAGATTTTTTTACTCATTGTGGTAATCCATTCCTTTACCTATGTTTTCGGACAATTTTAAAATTAGCAGTGGTTGCACATGGTTATGCTTCATTTCCTATGTATGTTTTGTTGCCAAAACATGGCTTTAGAGGCAAGTTTGGTGATCAAGTGACTGTGAGATCATGTAGCGTGTGAGACAATCAGTCACGTAATGTGAAAAGCAAAATGACTTCAAGACGATAAGAAGACAGCGGTTGTGTTATCTGATTATCTTAGCGATCTGCCAACTCTGAAAGTCACGTATTCTGAAAGCAGCCTTAGGCTGCTTTTACACCTTAGGTTGTTTGCTCTGCTCTGAAACACTGGATCAACTTGTAAACTTATAGCTTTTCCTTTTAGTTCTGTTTATTTTCATAAGATAATTCCAAGTTTGCTACTTCAATCACAGAAGGTTATGCTCACCGCTTACTGGTCTGGTGTGTAGGCCACTGGAAACAAAACATATAAGTAAGTAAGAGCATAATGTGCTATGGAACACTGGTGCATTTCTTCTTTTATCATAAAGAAAAAATCTGTGTAAGCTGGTTATTGTCCTGATGACTATCTACTTTATTTGAATTTATCATTGTCACCATACACTTCGGCTTTAAAACGTGGCATGGCTATGGCTGAAGAGAAATGTTTCTATGCAATGTAGTAGCCAAAACAGGTAATGTGCATTAATCATACAGAAATTTGAAATAAATTATTTAAATTGTACATCCTCCTGATTTTGTAAGGACCTCTTTTAAAACTATTGAAAGTTTGTTTTCATACATGGAAGACTTTAAAAATATGTAGCGTTTTTATAACCTGCAAGAAGCTGCAGCTGGCACAAAGGTACTGGAAAACAACATGAAAGGTGTACAATTTAAATAAT
>JBAMYA010000013.1:8555318-8575818 GCA_037176975.1 Arrhamphus sclerolepis
GTCTGCTGGAGCCTATCCCAGCTCACTTGGGGCGAAAGGCAGGGGTACACCCTGGACAGGTCGCCAGTCCATCGCAGTGTAACAATTCACTCAAAGGATATTTTGGTGCCTTCTAATGCTGTAAATGTGTATGTACAGATAATCAGCTGAAATACAGCACTTAGAGGTGCTACATATAAGAATTATCCTAGTTAAAAAAAACAAAAAACTAACAAATTAATGTGTCTATGAAAGGTGTGGCCTTGTAATGCCACCTTGTCCCACTGCAGGTGATATAAATCATTGTAGCCTTTGATTTGTCAGTCATGTTGAGGATTCAGCCAGACAAGATTTTAGGCTGAACTTGCAGACTATCCAAGAGGCAAAATTAGTGAGCAGTCAGACATCACCCTGACATCACTGGCATCTTGTTTTTATGTGTGAACAACTCAAAGATATATCAAAAATGCTTGCCGAGACGTCGCAGAAGCATCTGTCTGCCAATGGTCATTTTAGATGCTAAATATCTAGAAATGTCAGGGAAATCCTAATTCCAATGACACAGCAAGGAATGGGCTGACATAACAGGAAGGAAAGAAATCCCACAAAACAAGAGGGAGATGCTGTAAAGCACAAAGCTCCACACCATAATTTGAAGAGGCAGCTAGGCTACATTTTCATTACAAACGATTTTTCACTCATCCCATGCTCTCTGTAGCACAGTCTGCTGTCCATGTGTCCCCATATTAATCACCTTTTGTACTTATGTTATTTGTCTTTTTTTTTTATCATGTTTTTGAACTGCTTATTCTTTCTCCAGACCATTTTCAAATGAACAACTTTCATTTTGTGAGCTCATAAGGCCCCATTTCCTGTGTGTTTTGCTGACAAAATGTGGTTTGAAGGCCAGTCGGGTTATTGAGTTGTTGTCACATTGCGCAGCATTTTGAAGGTTTTAAGATGGTTAAATCACAAGTTCTGTGGCTGAACCGTGAGACAAACATGCCTCACCACCCCCTCCTCCCTTAAAGACATTAATCCATATCTGATGTCAAAGACAACGATTGATCTGTGGTATATTTGGTTTTATTGTTGGGCTTAATAGAATAATATAATAATATTTTATTTTCTACTTTTGACTTTTGCTTTTATGGATAGTGTGTGACATACATGCTTTAATGCATGTGAGCACCTACTGTGAGGTGTTCCATCTTCCAGACATTTTCTTTTTACTTTTCCAATAAGACAATAAGTTAATGTTTGACTAATTCATGGAGTAAACTGCAGATATGGTAACACTTTCACCAGCAGTGCTCACCTGCCCCTTGGCCACCTCTTCACCAGTAGCAGCTCTCTATATCTTTCTGTCAAATCATCTGCTCAGTCCCAGAGGCCCTGAGCGTCCATCAGAGAGGCCTGTCAGTTATGAGCTCTGATATGTATTCATAACTTCCTGTCAAAGCGGTGTCATTCACTCTGACCTGCCGGTTGCTGTGCAGAGCAGCAGCATCAGCAGTGCTCAGTAACCTGGACGTAATCTCAGTAACCTGCTTGAATTATACGGCTACATGGCAAGATACGGAGAGATGTCATGAACTAACTGGTGTTAAAGCGTCCTCCTGAGTCATTCCACATCCTGATCCTGGATCCTGATACTGAACAATGGATGAGCCTGAGTCTCAGTACTTCATTTTTTATAAATAATTGATTGTTTTTGAAACAGTGGGTACTAAAGTGCGCTACAGCTACTTAAAGCAGTGGGCAGACAGCAGAACTTCTAATGTATTCATCCAAAGAGCTCATGGGTAAAATAATAATAAATACTGCAGAAATTAAAACAACAATAATCAAAAGTAATTTTTTTTAATTACAGACTTCCTGCATCATGTTGCGAGAAGTTTCTTTTCCTCTGTCAACATGTGTTGCTGCTGGTGACTTTTTGCGGTCCACAGTGCTTGTTCATAAAAAGGGATGCATTGTATTTAGTGGGCGATTTGAATTTTCAGCTTCTTGGCAAATGCAGTGAAAACTGCTACAGGAAAAAAAACAAAACACTGGAGCACATTTAGGTGCCAGCCACATTTTATCATTCAACCTCAGGGGCCACATTTTATAAGTATGCAGTTAAGCCACACAGAAGCATTACAGAATAAAACCTTCAAAGCAAAAACTTAACAGGAAATATGTCAACAGTGCACGCCTCAGGGTGTTGCTGAGTATTTATTGGTCATTTTGTGTAGAGTGGTGTTGTTTTGTGTTTGTCTTTATCTCAGACCCAACCAGGGGCATATTAATTCTCTAAATGACTTTTTAAGTAGTGTCGCTGCTCTGCATGACCCTGCTGAGTGACAGGCCATTCTAATCCTTTCTCACAAGGGGAAATTGCCATTGTAGCAGCCTCTGGTCAGTTTGTTTTACCACAACCCACAACATATGGCATTCAACCCTCTCATTATTAAGTTGCTGAGGCCAAACTGCCAAAATATGAGGCTATGGGCAGGCCCTGAGTGACATGATCAGAAGGCTGTTTTTAAAAATCCTTGTTATTTATTTCAACAATTGTTTCCACATGTTAAGTTGGTCTGGATTCACACTCTATATAAATGAGTGGATATTATTAATTAAATCAGGCTGTGTTTTAATTAAACAGAAATCAGTATAGAGTAAGTACTCGCACACAAAATTACATGTAGTAAGGAAGATTCCTGACGGAGCGCTAGCTTGTCATTTATTTGTAGTGTTTTCTAGCCAACTGGGTGAAGGATACTCTGCCTGTTTCCCCACCCAAACTCTTGGTCCCATCTGCTCACAGAAAGGCACAACATTTGTCAAAGTAGACTGGATAATGGCTTTGGCATCCTTATTATAATCTCAGCATAATCTTCATTTGTTCGCTTTTGGCATCAGGACACTTCTGGGTTTGGGAAATTGGTCAAGACTCTTAAGTGTCCTCATTTCATTTTCATTACCTCAAATCTAGGCATGAAAGCTCATTTAATTCCAATTTAAAACATGATGTTTTTTTTCCTGTTTGTTTTGTAGAGGCACACAGAGAACTGAGGTGGTTTGCCTGTCCTGTTGTGATTAGCCCAAATAAACCTCCTCTAAATCAAAGTGGTCACAGAAATAAAGCTTCACCAATTTGTAAATGAGAGCTGCTGTCCTGAACAAGGCTTCTTTCTGACACTATTTAAACATTCACTGAAGCATCATAAATGAAACATTAGATTAAGCTCAGACCTATTCACTTCTGGGTTACAATGAACAATTACGATTAGTTAATAGTGCAACAGTTATCAAGTCAATTAGATAGTATTCCTGTTGTGTAGGAATGACTGTGACAGGAAAAAGAATCATTAAAATACAAGCAGAAACAACTAAAACAGACTTTATTGTTGACTTCACGCTTGTAAACACAATAGGGGAACAAAGTTTTTATCATGTTTAGCCATTCTCCATTAAGATTGTGGCTCTCTGTTGGCTACTGCTCCCCCTGTATGTGGGTCACACACACCATTCCCAGCTGCGTAGCCCAGTCAGCTGTGCCTTTTGCCATGCCCGCCAACATCTGCTCCACAAAAACAATATCCAGCTTTTAGCACTCAAATGGAGGTTACACCATATGCCAGTAAGCCACTTAGTTTCTGCCAGGGGAGCTGGGGCCTGGCTGCACTCATAGAGGTAATAATGAAGGAGAGTGGTGCTGGGATGTGAAGGAGACTTCACCTTTTTTTTTTTTTTTGTTCTTTTGACTTGACATGAAACACTCATCTTTCTTCCTTACCACAGTCTTTTTCAGTTTCATCTTCATTTGTCTCTTTGTTTATCTAGCCCCTCATTCACACAGTTGGTGCAGGTGTGAATATTCTCAAGGTGCCTTGGTGGCATCACTTTTTAAAATATTCATTTACCACCTTAACAATTTTGCTACAAGGTCTGCAGCAAGGTCTATCGCTGTGTGTGTCTGATGCCTAAGATCTAGGTAATAATACTCATAACTTTTTTTCTTTCAGACTAAGCGTATTGAATCAGAATCAAACTACTTGTAAGACTTTCTTTCTGCTTTTGAGAAAAGAAGAAGACTGATTATGAAAATGCTATTTAGCCATTTAAGACCAATTAGGAATCCAGATCTGAATAGTATGGGCTGAAGTGCTGCTCACAATGCTGAGAGGTGATAATGGATTTTTAATTAAATGTGGGAGCCAAAGGTCCCAAAATGGGGCTTACAGCTAACCAAGCAGTAGCCATTTGGTGACTGTACAGACAAGGTCCATTATTGTCTCTCTGGCCTTGAGTCTCTCTTCGTTTTCCGTGGTTCAGCCCCTGTCCAGTTTGCCATGATACCATAGGATCCTCTTAATGATGGCTCTAAATATGCAGTTAAAAAAACAAAAAAACAACACACACACAAAACAATGACGGCAACCAGGATTTAACACAGGAAAATGTATAGTTAATGTTTGTGAAGTGTAGCAGTTTGTTAAATTCAAACCCACCACAAGGCTCTGGGACAGCAGGTCGCGGCTGCCGTCTGCAGGTCATGGTTTCACTTGTGGGTTTTTCATTTGGGAGGGACAACCACACAGCAGCAGAGTATGTGGGTGTGCGTGTGTGTGTGTGTGTGTGTGTGTGAGAGAGAGAGAGTGTGCGTAAATCTGTGTAAGTGGGAAGGCCATGTTGAGGAGCGAGAAATCACCTTGACAGGGATTGTGCTGTATATCATACTTAGCACTGACGCCACTCACGAATGTTGATTAGAGTCTGCTCAGAGTTTAATTATCTTCTGCTTAAATGCTGAAGAGCGATTTCTGCTGTTTTTGAAGAAGATGAAGAATGTGTCTTCACTGGCTAGAAAACAACTTTGAGAATCATCAAATTACCAGCTGGTTGAGCTTAAAAT
The DNA here is from genome assembly GCA_037176975.1 of Arrhamphus sclerolepis. Taxonomy (NCBI): domain Eukaryota; kingdom Metazoa; phylum Chordata; class Actinopteri; order Beloniformes; family Hemiramphidae; genus Arrhamphus; species Arrhamphus sclerolepis. The sequence goes on from JBAMYA010000013.1 coordinate 8,560,201, forward strand.
TACAACAACACAAATAAAAATGTAACCCAAAGGCCAAGCTGAAGACAAGGACATATTTTTACAGTTGAAAGGTAACTTTGTTTGTGTTGTTGCAACATACTATGATTTATTTCCCAAGTTATTTATACCCACCTCGCTTGCACTTATTTTTATTTTGATTGCTTTTTTTTTGGTGCAAATTCACACATGTGTCACATTTATTTGATCAAACTCTGTCCATCCGAGAGTCAGCGCTTGTGTCGTTGGAATGCCGGCACTTTTGGCAACAGCAATAGATTTCTGTCAGCTTCTATCTTTGAACACCTCCCACATCATGTTCTGAGGAAGTGATTCCTGTCTGGTGCCAAAGGGGTGCAGTCCAACAACAAATGGCACTAGAGTGGAGGCTAGAATGGGGAGGGGTCCTCTCATCTAACTACTGCTCCCTGCAGAAGGAATGGAAATGATCTCAAAGTCCTCTTTGCTTTGGAGGTTGTGATGACCTGGAGTTAGTTATGAATCTGCACTAACAGTATGCACTTCCTTGGACGGTCAGAGGAGGGCAGTGCTTACGTAAGTGGAGACGAACCACAAGATGTCACAGTACAATCAGCATCCTGAGTGTAAAGATGTGTGTGCTTATGCAAAGGTGTCGTGTGGATCCTTGTTTATATTCTGCGAGTCGTGCGGGTCTCTCACTGGTCAGGATGAGTGTGTGGTTTCATATTATCTGCAGTGTGTAACATGCTGTTGGGTGTCTGTGTTGTGCTATACATTACAGTAAGTAACATGGACAAACTAGCACAGAAATTATGCTAATGATGACAATGATTATGTTAATTTAGCCCAACCAGTCCAGTGCAATGATGCTGAGCCTCCATGATTATTAATAGGATCACAACACGTTAGATCAGAAAATGGTTCAGATATGCTTTAGTCTTGAGCTACTTATTTTTGAACAGTCTGTTATTTTAATAGGCACACTTTTATGAAAATTTACATTTTAGTTTCCCAATTTTGAAAAATCATCAGTAATTTATTTGTTCAATTTATAGTTGTAATGAAACTGACAAATGGCAATTTCTTCAGTTTCTTTTGAAATTGCTCAGAAATAATAATATTAAGAATATTTACCAGACATTATTGAATTTGGATCTTTTTTCTTTCTTTCTTTCTTTTTTTTTTTTTTTCAAAGTTAATGAAATTAAAGCTTGCCATAATGCTTCTGTCATAGTTATGTTAAGAAGTAAGCTGCTCTCATTTTTTTTTACAGCGGTGACTTCTCATAGATAAAACTTTTTAAGGCCATAGCATGACTGGATGAGAGTGATACTTAAACAAATGTGTTCAGTCAGCAACCACATCTGGGTGTGATGCATCACGAAGGCATGTCAAAAAACTGTGATCCTGATCAGTGTAAAAAGTGTAGACAAGGATGTAATATTGAACGTCCAGATGGTTTCCAGGCAGAGACAGACGTGCGGTGGCTTGGCATTATCTTTAATTCATATCTGCTCAGCCGTTCTTCCTGTGCTGTTAAGCCCTGTCTCTGGGCACTACGAGATATGTAACTAATTTAATACAGAGGAACAAACAAACTAAGTTTAGTCAGTGTCACTTTAGCTGGCACTTATTATAATTTGTGTAAATACTGTTGCGTATGATATAGTGCAACATGGTGAATGCTTTCGCTTACAATTGGAAATGACTTTTTGGGATGTGTTGCCAACATCTTGATGATGATGCTCAGAAGCCCAGTATGGTTCACGCCTCACTGCTTCAAAGCTGTTGTTAAGTTCTTTTAATGGCATGACATACACCATCATTGTGGCTGATTTAGTCTCATACACTGATCCTGTCTTGTTAAACCATCTATTTCTTATTTGTTCACTGCCAAATACCAATATATTAAACATTTTTATCCTTTAATTTTCCTCATTGGAATTTGACAGAGTATCTGTTGAGCCTGAGCTGAATACGATATACATTTGTCAGTCCATGATTTGTAACTTTAGACAAAGGCTTTTCATGATAGAGAAACAAAGCTTTGTGTCCAGTCAGAAGAGACCACAAAAAGAGTCCAGTACCCATTTTCCCTAGGCCATAATTCAGCTGCAGTAGATTGGCTTGAAAGAGCAGAAGAGATGAAGGAGTCAGAGATGGGTTATGGATTTGACATGGTGTGAGTGACAGGAGATGAAAAACTCCAGGCTACGGAACAGTGTGCAGCACTTTTCACAACAGTGTGCAAATGCATAAATGAATAAATTACAATTGCAGGTTGCAATCGTATACACTACTTAAGGGAGTTAATTTGGATTTTGTTTGGAATATCTTTTATTCAGTGTAGTACAAAGTTTCTGTGTCCATGCACATCAGATGCCGAGTTGAAGAAGTTTCCCTCTTGCTTCCAAAACTCAATACATCTGCTTTTCAGCAGCCACTGACAAATGTATGTTAATGTGTTGGCAGGATTTAAAAAGTGAAATGAGGCAGCCCATCTTTTCAGATCAGTCATGTGTCACAAAGCCAGATCTCCAGCTCTTTCCCCTTCCTCCATGGGGCCGGGATGACCTCAGTAATTAAGGGACAATTTTAAAATGCATTTCTAATTTTCTACCAGACTGAAAAGCTTTATCACGGAATAGCTGACAAAAACCCTCCCCATGAATGGGGGTGACTCCTGGGCTTCCACTAAACTGGTCATGAATGCACAAACCATCTGTTTTTCTGGCCGTTTGTCAGTGTGAGCGTGGCGGAGGCAGCTGTCGGAGTGGCCCTGGTTTGAATGATGGAGCACACAACCTTTGTTTCACTCAGCAGTGGCTTTGTGAGCTCTGGCTCGTCCTGCTCATGGTGTCCTGCAACAGAACAAGGCAGGAGATGGTTTCTTTTGGCACCCCACCAGTCACCACCAAGTTGCCAGGAAGACAGGTAGAGCAGAAGACATAGATTTGGAGAGAGCTTCAGGAAATTAACTGAATGGGGAGAATAAATAAGAAGAAAAGAAAAAATGAGGCAATGGACAGCAGGGACGTGCTGAAAAAGTAAAAAAAAAAAAGAAAGAAAAGAAAGATGCATGGTCAGTGAGGATTGTGTTGGTGAATGAGGATCTGGGGCATTGTGAGCCAGCCAATCTGTAGCTCAGTGGGTGAGGTTGTCAAGAGCCAGAGCCAAGGATGAGGGCCAGAGGGCCAAGAGAGAGAGGTGAGAGCAACTAGCACATCTGAGGATACTGCAACAGAGAGTGGAAGCATGAAAATAAAAATTAAAAAAATTTTTGAACAAAGATAGGAAACCATTGTAGGTACAATAAAAGGAGTGAAAAAAAACTGAGGCAGTTCAAAATACATCTGTTTGTTTCTCCTCCACAAACCCAGTCCTTATACATTGTATCCAGCTGAACTGATAATAACGCTTTTCTTATTTATATATGCATTTTTTCTTGTTTCTGTTATTACACTTATTATTCAATTATTCATAAATAGTGTCTGACTGGGGACGAGGCAAGCTGGGCCATCTCAGGAAAAATACACACAGAAACAGCTTTACAGGGGTAAGATGAGACGGAAATGGGGAAAAAACAGTTGTCTTATATTGATCTGTGGATACCATTAAATCACCATTAAACCATTAAATCCCAATGTTTTACTATGGCAACGATGGTCCTGTGTTTAAAGGGGGGTATTACGGAATTATTTAATAAAGAAAATTAAGGATCACCATAGATAAGTACAGTACATCAAAGAATAATTTTATTCATGTTATGCACAGTACGCTCACTTCTGCCTCTGCCTTGTTCATCTGTCATTTTGTTTATTAAGCTTATTCCCTCAGACACCCCTTCACCCTGGTAGGATTTTGCTTTATTTAAAATCAACAATGACTTTTATCCCCTGTGTGGCCGGCATGACCTAATTGCATATATTGGCCTTGCTGATGCACTTGACCGGAACAGAAAGACTGTGATTTTAAGGATACAGGGTCAATCTGTGTGGGGGTATAAACACTGTGTAGTGTGTGTGTGTGTGTGTGTGTGTGCGTGTGTGTGCATGCGTGGGTGTGTGTGTGCCCAATATACAAATGGACAAAAAAATCAGAAAAATCCTAAATAAAGTGTAGACATGCAAAACACAAGGGTTCTCTGATGAGACATCCTCATCATATTCTCGACTACTGTTCAAGCTCATGAGTGGTATAGGTCAGGAGGAAGGTGCAAAATGTGTATGCAAATATAGTGGGTATTGCTTGTATTGCTCTCACTGAACCCCATTCTTTTGTACTGGCTCAGTGATGTAGGCTGTGGGCTGGTAGAGCTTATGGTGGTAATGCAGAGTTTAGCAGGAAGCAGTTGTGTTCTCTCACACAGCAGTCTGAGCATGGCGTTTTTCTGTAGCCCCAGGGCAGGCAGCCACCCCGCACTAGCACTGCCCGTGCCCAGCCCCTCCCCATCTGTGTGTCACAAGTCAGATCTCGTTAGGCATGATGGTTCTCTGATGTGGACAAATTGTCACTAAGGGGGGACCTGGAGACTGAGAGACTAAGCTCTGGGTATTTTGAGGGGAAAAACTGTAGGGGGAATGTGTGTTCAGAGTAATTTTGTCTTCTCTCCACTGTGAGGTGTGAGTATCTCTGGGGTTTTGTCTAGCTACTCTCCGGACTTGTGTTGAAATTTGTCTCTGGGTGCTCATATCAGTGAAGAGATCCAGTTATGTATTTAGCTGCACATAATTAGGACAAACAATAGGTACATTCCACATTCCCATATCCCCAAATTCATGAATCCCTCCTTTGCATAGATTTTTACTGTCAGTGAAAATGATAAAATAGTCTCTCCAAGCAAACAAAATAAACCCCTTTGCGTTTTTAAATAGATACTTGAATTGCATCAGGTGCAGATTTTCATTTCAGTCGTGTGGAAACCTCCAATAGACTGCAAGGCAGTCATTCATGAGCTCGCACTTTTGTCTGTTAAACTCAACAATACACAGTGTGGTGACAGAATGGCCCCTCTTTTAATGCTTAACGGGGCAAGAGCGGCTAAGCATCAACACCAGCTCTTTAGAGTAGACTGGAGAAGCATATGGAGCTCTAAATAAAATTCAGATCAAGCACAATGATAGCTGAAGTCTGCTTTGTGTTTGGACAGCCTGGTGAAAAAAGGAGGTGGAGTGGAAAGTTAGAGCCCCACAATAAGCTCGTGAAGCATGAGCAAATGAATGTATGGCTCTGTAATGCCGCATCCTTTTGAGTTCAGAGGAAAAATGCAGCAGTAATAGTTAGGAACAAATTCTTCAAACTCTCCCTTTTATTGCTCTTAGACATTTGGCTTCAATAAAGACTCATCAGCCCAAAGTTCTGCTTCTCATCAATGGCACTGACAGTTGACAGATTTTCCAGGCTTGCAGTTTTTGTCAGAAGCTGATGACCTGAATGGACTGGGTGGGAGGGCAATGAATAAGATGTTTAAAGCAGAGAAACAAACCCTCCAAAAAGCTGCAGTTCGCTGTGTTTGTGGATGTCTTCTGGAGAGGAAAGGGTGTGAGGGGATTTTTCTCTCGTCTTTTTTCCCCTCTCTCTTTTTTCACACTTGCAGATTCTGCGGCCTTTGAAGGACTTGTGAAGCCGAAGGCATCCCGTTGCTCAATCAAACAGATTAAGTCAGTCAGACAAGCAGCGATCTGTCCCATTCAATAAAGTTACTTTTGTCATGCTGGATCTCAGAGGGCCTCATATATGCATAACACTAGGCTTGGACATGTCAACATTTTATCACACCGCGAGTGGGCTTTGACTGGATCTCAGTAAGCTGTTTATTTTATTTTACTTTTGCTTTCTTTTTATTTAAAAAAAAAGTGCTGCCACCAAAGCTATGTAATTTATTTTCTTGCTCATTTTTTTCCTTTTACACATTTCAGCTGAACAAAAAAGTGTTTGCACTTCAGTCACCTAAAAACAAAACAAAAAAAAAAAAACTATTCAATAAAACTTTGAGTTGTTCCTTAACCCTCGTATCAGTGAGAACTTTAATATGTACGGTTTATAAAGCATGGGATGAGGCAGTAATGAAGACATCTGTTTTCATATGGTCCTTGACACGTAGCACCAGAAATTTGATGTTATCCTATCCAAACTGGTACATGGCTGGCAGACAGCATGACATCCTGTGATTGGTTCTGACAAGCCAGTGACAGCTCAGAAGGTGAGGATGCATGACAAAGGGCAAGCAGAGGATGAGGGGGGACGATGTGAGGCTATAGGTCGGTCTGTATGTCTGCCTGTCTTTTCTGCTCCCTCTACCCATAACTGCTCTCAAAATATCCATCGGCCCCTTCTCTCCACCCCCAAGCAGCATGCTGTAATCAACTGTCCTCCACTCAGGCTTGCAATTAAACCAATGAGACTTCTATGACTGTGACAACTGTTAAAAAGCAAAATATACCAAATTTAGGATGCTTCAAATAGCATTATTTCTTTCACTTAACTATAATGTGGACCCTCACAGCACTGACATAAATCATGGGTAAACGTCAGTGTGGTATGCGTTCTTATTTCTTGAGCATTTGAGTAGGATTAACTGTTATCTTGATCAATAAAGTTATTCTGATTCTGATTCTAAAATTATGTTACTCTTTCTTTTACAAAGTCACTGAATTTCCACATACTCATCAGGAACTATCTTCAGTGTAAATGAGAACAAGAGTTGTGATGTCAACATCATCCAGTCTTTTTTTGGGTTTATGTGAAGAGACAGCGGCAGTCTACATCCACAGAAGATCTGTAGCCAGTTCTCCAAGATGATTGGAATAACCTTCAGTCATTTCCTTCAAAATCTGAATAAAGCTTCACCTTGAGGAACTGGTGCTGTGGGTCAAGTTGATTTAGATAGGTCCTCAGTTTGCTCACATTTTGGATTATTGAAAGCATTCTTATGTTACAGAATTTCTTCACAACTGCCTAAGTCAGTGACTTAAAGCAAACCAATTACATCTTTAAGAACATTTGATCAACGTTTTCCCTTTCCATGCACCTTGGAAGTAGATGAAGTTGCACCATAAACCTTTCGATAAGGGGAATGAAGGAGGTCATGAGCCATAAATATACAGCATTATCTTTCTACAATGGACACAATGCAATGGTCATGTATGGTGATCACTGGAAATGTTTTTTATTGATACAATCATGACAGTATTAGAAAGACTCCTTAAGTAAGTAGATAAACGCAAGTAATGGCCCTAAACATATCCTAAATGCAACCCTAAAACCTGGATATTTTTTTCTAGATCACCTGACCTTGACTATTATTTTCAAAAGAAAATAATAATTGAACAAATAAACCTGAAAAATCCACAATCAGTCACTGAAGGCATATTTCATGAGTTCAAGACTTAAGTTATAGACTGCAAAGGATTTGCAGGTTACTGTTACCTCCAAGATGCAACTCTTTAGGAATGTAGCTGATATTATAGGAAGAGGAAAGAGCGGGGAAGGCTGAAGTGGGTGGAGAAGAGTGTCTAGTTATCTGGATAGATGAGTAGCAAAACAAGGATTTGTGTAAAAGGAAAAGATTTACAAGACAGTAATGAGACCAGCCATTGTCTTTGGCTGTGGAGTCAGGAAGCAGAGCTAGAGATGGGAGAGTTAAAAAATATTAAGACTTTCTTGGGACTGACAAGGACAAACAGGATTAAAAATGAACACAGCAGAGGGACAGCCATGGTAAGATGTCTTGGAGATAGAGTAAGAAAAGCTAGATTGAGATGGTTTGGGCACACAAGATGGGGAATAGTGAATATTTTGGTGAAAAGGTGCCAGAAATGGACCTGCTAGGCAGGAGAAAAAGGAATAGGCCAAAGAGGAGATTTCAGGATATGCTGAAAAAAGTTAGTTGGTGCGGCAGAGGACAATGCAGAAGACAGGTTATAAGCTGAGCTGCTGAAGCTACTGAAGTATGGACACGCACCAGATTTTTGGAAGTGAAATCTGCTTTCTCTTTTTTTTTTTTTTTGGGCTCTCCCAGACATAAAGGGGATTCCCCCACTCAGAACAACGGTCATTTATTAAACCTGCAGCTGGAGAAGGGTCATGTTTAACACATTGCTATATAGGGCATGGTGACTGCATTAAGAGTTTGTCTGCTGGGCTCACAAGGCAAATTGGAACGCTATTTTCTCCTCATGTGGCCAGTCTCCAGTGTGACCTTGCATTAGTGCATATGCTCACAGCAGGGTCACTGGTTGAGGGCATGATCTGTCAGCCTTTGTTTATGAGACACAGACAGCACAAGCCTGTAAGATAACATATTTCATGCAATTAGTGATTTCTGTGCTCAGACACACGTTAAAGTGCAAATTTAATTTTTTAACTGTAAAAATTTTGGAAGGAATAGATTATAATCATGTATTGATGCAATGATTTTTTTCTTTTTAAATGTTTGACTGACTTTGAATGATTGATATACAGCATATAAGTAACACAAAAAAATTGATTTGTTGCTTCATAATATCTATGTAACCATCATAAAATATGAGAACAAACACCCCTCACAACTTTTTTCAGAAGCATTTATTTTTATGGTTGAATTACGTAGACGTTGTTATATTATATAGTTATATTTGTGATTTTATACTACTCCATATTCTTTTCACTGCCTGAATGATGAATAGTGTTTCCAGCTCTTTACTTATGCTGCAATATAAAATGGCAAATAAATAAATAAATAAAAGTCGTAGCTTTATTCTACCATTAAGATGCTGTAATTGCCCCAAGTTTGCGTGGGACATTTTGTCTTCCAATGCCTCTGATAAAGATGTCTAGAGCACAGATCTGTACACTTCTGAGACACGCTGGTGTTTAGATGATTGAAATGGTTTCGATATGATAGAGATAGGTTGACAGAGTCTGTCAGTGCCGAGTTGGCAGCAGCTCTGACAACAGGCGCCCTCTGACAGTCGCTCTATAAGGCTTGGTAACCAGCCTTTTTCCTGGGAGGTGTTCACTGTCACTGTGCATTGTGGGTGCCTGGCAGCAGTATTTCTCCAGGCTGTCAATCTCCACAGAAACTAACCTGCCATGTTAGATTTGACCTCCACAGGAGAGATTACTGTCTCCGAGCTTTGGAGGCATCCCTTCAGTTTCCCTCTGCTTTGTAGGAATAGCTCGGAGAGATGAGACAGTAATGCTTAAAAACCCTCAGAATCACCCTGAATATTGTTTAAACAATTCCTTATTACTGCTGTGTTATTAGAGTGAACTATAGACTTATAAAATGACAATTATCCATGACACACAGCTCTATTGTCTTGGAAATTGTAATTTGTTTTATTCAAATAAATCCCAGAAAACATTCTCATAGTATTCAGCATTATTGCACTATATTCTTCTCTCTCTCTCTGTGAGCACTTGTGTGTGTGTGTGTGTGTCTGTGTGTGTTTTCTTTCTTCAATGTGGAGAGGAGTTTTGGACAAGGACACTGGCTGTGACTTTGATGCAATATGTGTGTGGGAGGCTTTAGAAATGCCTGTTAATTAATGCCGTTACATGATAACTCTCAGCACAACTTGTACAGGGACAAGACGAAATAATCTGAAAAAGGATGTATTTTGGGATGGGACTGTTTTGGCAACGGGATTTTAAGGAAGTTTTCAATCAACCATGCCTCAATGTATATTTCAAAGTGAAGCCAGAACAAACAAGCCATAAATGAATGAATGAATGAATGAATGAATGAATGACAATAATAATCAAATAATCAAATAAAGCCTAATCTTGTAAAACAGGCTTTCAGTAATGTGTCAACAATTTTTTGGCTCCTGACCAAGAGACATCACCACAGTGGTCACTTTTAGGTGCTACAGCAGTCACTGTCATGTCTGTCTGTAAAAAACAAACAAACAAACAAACAAACAAACAAAAAAATATATATGAAGCTGCTTAAAGGGTTTGTGCTGTCCTGTAAAGTGATTACAAGACTTCTGCACTTTGGAAGGTATAAACCTTGTATACTCCTGCAGCCAATTCCATGTACTTCCTGTTGGCTTACATCACACATGGTGTGATTTCCAGGCTTATTTTCACACAGCACCGGATCCCTGACCATCTCAATCTGCTCCTCCTCCCATCTTGAGATGAAGGTTTCAGAATGTTGTGACTTTATTTTCTGTTTGTCATTAATGTTGATTCGCTGACAATAAGTTTGATGAGTCAAGTGTCAATATTTAACAGTAGTAGCTAACTAAAAATTATCATCTCCTAAAAAGATGATAGAATAGAATATGATGATCTGAAAGATGATAGAATCAGCTGATAAAACAAACTAAATTCAGACCAGCTAAACACAAACATAAAAAAGCAACCATTTGTTAAAATGTCTTTCTAAAGAAAAAAACCCAACCCTTTTTGTTACTTAATTTATAACTCATACTTTAGCACAATTGTTCTCATCCTGGTCCTCAGTTCCCCTGTCCTGCATGTGTGTTTCCTTGTGTCAACACAATTCTGTGTTTATGTGAATCAGCTGTTCTCTAGCAGGAAAACATCTAAAGCATGCAGTGCAGTGGTACTTGAGGACCAGGCCTGACAAACAGCTGCTGTAGCAGAGTCTACTCCAACCTATTTAAGAGCTGCCATCACCTGGAACCTTCTCACCAGTACAGGATGGGTCCAAAACAAAACTGGCTTGACCGCAACACAGTATGGCATTCATAAAAATAATAGCACAACTCATATCTGGACTTAAAATATTTCTAAATACAGAAGAAAACCTCTAAACTCAATTAAATGAATGGGCTGCTGGCTGTAGCCTTCTATTAAATTGAGAAATGCATAGGTGTTATCTTGTCAAACCCCATGGGCTTCTTACCTGAACTGTCAAACTAGGTACAGAATTTTGGTAATGTGTAAGAAACAACTATAACAATTATTTTTGTAAAGAGTCCTGGTTAAGATAGTGTAAGGCTGATCCAGCTCATTTCTCGTTTGTCTTAAAGTCACTAGAACGAGCTGCTGTTCAAGCTGCTCAGAGACAATGATGACTAAAAATCTGTCGCTCTGATTCCGTGTCTGTGCTGCAGCTTCTCACCACGCCTGTCTGCAAATGACTGCATTCGATGAACTAGTGGACAGTCATTCATACAATATGTATTACAAGATGTTCAGGATGTAATTATGTCTTAATTTCAATTATTAGTTTTTGAACATTGATTCTGAATCTGCTGCTTCAGAATCTTGCATCATCATCTTTGCATATGTAATTGTTGATGTATTGTCGGGTTTGAAATATTGAAATTTCCAATATTTTCTTTAAGGAGGCTCAACTTCCCATCAGAAGCTAGTTGGGATGATAATGATGTTGTTTAAGATTGGCCATCACATAAATTTACAGCTTTCCCCATTCTTATCATAAATTGACTGGTGCGCTGGGAATGGGCTGTTATACAGTCACATAAAACCCCCAGTTATGGCCTGTGTTCTGTTTAGCTCTTGATAGAAACGTGTCGTTGCTTCCTGGTGTATTTCTGACCATGAAAATTATAATATGGAACAAAGATTAGAATGGAATTATCGTGGCCGGAAGGCATTTACCCGCCTTGTTGAGGAGCAGTGTGCAGGGTTGGAGGAGAGGGGGAAAAAATCATGGCCCCCAAGAATAATGATAATACATTAGGCTGTGAGTGTGCTGGTATTATTGCTGTACATTATGTATGTTCCATTTATACTACCTCACACGGCCCAACCACTGCTGACGGATAGCCCATTACTCCCTGCACCGATGAACACTTATCAGGCCCCACTGCTGTTTATGACCGGAATGAAGAGCACTTGTCAGTCAAGGTCACTGCTTTGTGTGTCCTCCTTAATTGTTCCTTCTTCACAGTTCTTGAACTTTGTACGCAGGCTTGGGTTCCCCTAAGTAGTGAGAAAGGGAGGAGATACAGTTTCTTATATCATGAAGTATTGCCTGCCTAGATCGGATTTTGTAGTGATTGCAGTAGTCTAAGCTGAGGTGATTTTTCTTTTTCTTTTTTTTTTGTGACAAGCAGTTTTTGGGGCTTCAGACAGAATGGGAAATGAAGCCACCTCCACACTCTGTAAAGAAAATGTGCTGTACCAAGCAGGCTTCTTCGCCTCTTCTTTTCTGTGTCTGGTTGTGTGTTCATGTGTGTGAGAATATATGGTAAGTTTGGGTGACAGGATCCTAAGAGCCTGCTCTAACTGGAGGGTCAATGCTAATGCATGGCTGGTTGCGTTACACCAGCTAGTGCGGAAATCAGAAGTGGCCCTCAGTGCAGTGCAGGCTTTGGCCCTGGGACGAAAACAGATTTGGGATGCCTTGGTTTTCTTCTAGCCTCAAGTCTCTAATATTTGTCATCACTGCACGAGTTGTATTTCTGTATCTTGTAGCACTTTAGGCTTATACAAGCAAAGACACTCGCTTGTTATTCAGACTGCTTAGGTAGAAAAAAAAAAAGTCTTGCCCCATGGTAACTGTCAATGTTATTTTATTTTGAGCTCTGATCCTGTTTTTGTTTCTGTACTTGTTTTCTCTTTCACAATAGCCAGCGTTTGATTTCTTTAACACTTCTTGGCATTAAGAAAAAAAATCTAAACTGTGTGTAGTCTTTTACAATTTGCAATTCATATTTTAGCGTCAATTCTCATTTCTCGAATGAAAACATTCAATTATAGTATATTCCTAAAGCAGGACTGCTGACATCTAGGAAAGGGAATAAAAAAAGCAAAAAGCAAATGATGAAACTGGATTTCCTCAAAAGATGTGAGATGAAATCACAGGTGTTTCAGCAGTGTTGCACCATGCAGGCAGTGCTGCTGCCAGCAGACTCATGGTGTCATCTGATCTTTACATGGATGTCGTTGCCTTTTGAAAAAAAAAGAAAGACAGAAATTATTTGTCTCAAAAGTCTCTATTGAGCTTCAGTCTCTGTCACAGCCTCTTTTTTATTTATTTATTTTTATAAACTCTTTTCTCATAAATCAAATTGGGCGACTGTTGACAATGAGATTTTCACTGTCATCATTTTTCCTGTAAGTCACCCAGCATTATTTACGGCACTTACCTTAGCGACCCTCCAAAGTCCCACTCTCAGCTGCAAAAATGAACAGCTCCTGTTTCTCTGCGTTGATGCAATGATGACAGGAGTCACTTTGATATATTTGGGAGTATGAAATTTAGATCTGTCCTGTTTTTCTTTTCGTCTTTTTCTTTCTTTCCCCCCTTCCTCAGGCTTCATCTTTGCAGACATTGGGGGCTGTCATTTCACAACACCCTGTGATGTGGGTGACACTCAGCCGCTATGACAGGTGCTGGAGAGCAGAGACACTCCTTAGTGAGCTAACAACATTTCTTCAGGTAAACTGCTGAAATGTGTAAATGAATTATGTTTAAATTTATTGCCATGGGAATTTTTCATGCATCAGCAGATAATAATTGCCACCACAACAAATTCTGTAAAAATAGTAACTATATCTAGCCACTGTAATTCTCAACATATCTGCACTATTTTATCAAAACTTATGCTATCTTTGAATGCAACAGGCCCACACTAATGACAATCTAGAAAATTCAGTTGTGTAAATGCAAATTTAATAGATGATTCCTCATAATACTTGAAGACCCCAGTATACAATCTACAACACTTTTACATATTGACCATAATATGGAATGACTTTTTACTGCAAAAAGAGATACATTTAAGGTTTAATTCCTCATTTTACAGCAAAATTGCCTATTAAAGAAAATATCCGCTCTCTTGTTTGTCCCTCAGCAGCAAAATAGCTAGGAGAAAAAAAAATCTACCACTTATATGTTTTAATAGTTGAAGATTTTACAACAGAGGAAATAGACACACTAGCCATTTGAGATGTAGGATTTGTTGGAGTGCTATACAGGGATCTAGGCTATGTAGTCCACTGTGGGAGCCCACAGGGCGTGTGTTCACAGTGTTTCCTGGATTAGACACCTTGGTGTGGCCTGTGGAGAGATGTTCATAGTTTGCTGTTCACACAATCTGTCTGCCGCAGCTGAGCTGCCCTTTGCCAACAGGCCCGAAGACAAGACGGATAGATTTAGATCCACATGTCACAGCTCTGTTTTTGTCATCATTATTTTTGTTTTCTTTAGTTATATGTGAGGGTAATGCTCTTTGGGGAAATTAATATAGCAATAGTGAGTATAATCGCTCATAAATTAAGAGAAATTAAAGAATTCTGTATTTATATAGTCGATTTTAATCAGGAAGAGAGCAAGTTTTCATGATCAGGTTGCTTTAGAAAGTAGATAATTTCTGATATTTTAAATACCTTATACATTTCTTGCCAGATTGGGTTCCTGGATAGCCTGGCATTTTGGTCCCTAATAGCACAGTTCACAGTTTAACAGATCTATTGTCTTGCCACACGTACACACTCTCTCACACACACACACACACACACACACGCGTTGACATGCTCATCTGTCACCAGGAAAACTGCCACAGGCTTCGGCCTTGGCACAAAGACATCTCTGAGCTGAGTGAAGATGCTCGGAGCCAAGATGCAGCCAGTCAAAATGTTAAGATTTTCACATGCCAGAATCGACAAGCACAAGCGTTGATTTGAGGAGAAATGATTCTGAAACAACTGCAACACTGGATTCATAATACAAATATACTAAGCATATGAGTGACAGCTGTGTAAACTCACTGGTTGCTTGAGTTACTGTTTAAAAACTAGCAAATTCATTACGTAAGAGCATGATGTAAGAATGTTTTTAAAATTAGTTTTCTGATAGTACCGTTAGAGCATAATAATGTTTTTTTCTGTCCTGGATTACATCTGTCAAAAGCCCTTCTTGCCTCCAAAATCAAATCTACCAAAAGAGCTGCAGCAGCAGAGAGCTAATGAGACACCATGTGCACAGGGTGTGGTCAAGAAGGATTGTTTACTTCTAAGCAGGAGCTGTAAGTAGACATTATTATCATTATTTTGCATCTGCATTCGTTCAAGAAACAGCTGTTGAACTTTGAAGAAGATATAAAGTGGCAGGGCCTGGAGTTGTTCCTGTTCATTCAGCTAACTTAGCTTTGACATGATGGCTTCTGGCAGAGTTTTGTGCTGAATTCAATATCTGTGACAACCATCAGCACCACTGACCTGTCCTCTCTCCATCTCTTGCTCCCTTTTGTTTTTACATGTTTTTGCTCTTATATCCTCCATCTTTCCCTGCCTTCCAGGATTGCCCAGTTTGGGGGGTAAAGACCAACACAGAAAAAGCGGGAAAAATAGAAACCTTTGATGCCACCATATCAGCTTCTTCTGCCAGTACCCATCTCCATCACTGCCACATAAGCTGGTCGCAAAGTTGTGAGGTCATCCAAACATCTGGCCCCTCCACCATGTTTTTAAGGTCACTGGGTAGCATCTGTTATAGATACTGCCTATTTATTTAATGTTTCTGACAATAAAGACTGACTGAAAAAAACAGAAAAACATGTATAACTGTAAGTGAATCTGCCAACTGTTGGTACTGAATGAATATATACATATGTATATGTATATATATATATATATATATATATATATATATATATATATATATATATGTACACTCCGAGAATATCTCCCCGTCTACAACCGCACAGA
>JBAMYA010000013.1:8588749-8619345 GCA_037176975.1 Arrhamphus sclerolepis
TGTATACATATAGCTATATATATATATATATATATATACACACACACACGCCTGCACAGCATCTCCTTAATTTTTGCACCATTTTACAGTTGAACACGTTGTAGTCAAATGTTGTGATAAAAAGCATGTCACATCTTTCATTTAAAACACTTTCATAGCAACTCAGTTTAAAAATTTCAAGACCTGGAAGGTTTGATAAATTCGTGATTATTTGAACAAAATCATGATTATGTCAACCCCCTCCAACATGAACACCAGAAACTGCAAACAGTGTGACAGGTAAGGCCCATTAGGATGATATTCTCCTCAAGGATTCACATGCCTGTTTTCTCCACAACTCATTATTTGTGATGAATTAGCTGCTGGGATTATTGCAATGTTGTCATTCATAAATGAGCGTGGTGTACCTGCCAGTAAGACTCATTTGCTAATAACGACCATCTACTGAATAAGTTACGACCTCTTTAATTCCAGTTGCCTCCTTAACCGTCTGCTTTGTATTATTCTCCCATTTTCTTTAGCAGCAGATTGATTCCTCATTTCAAACTGTGCTTATAGTCATCCCTCCTTCTGTATTTAACTAAATGAGAGCCAAAATAACTCACAGGTTACAGCTGTTTGTGAGTGTATTGTGTAACGTAAGTGGCACCTATTTTTGTAACGTGTTCATGGCTACACCCACAATTTAAAGAGCAAATCACAGCTCATTCACAGTGAAGATTTCCTGCTTTCACATATAACCCCCATTAACAAACTAATAAACCCTGGACTGTGAGCTGATTTATTTTATTTTACTTTTTTTTGTCATTTAAAGACAAATTAAAATTGAGTGCATTCATCAACAATTGGCTGCGGTAAGGATGCTTTTTCTCTATTGCTTTAAATGCAACTCAGTTCATCCACAGAATCCAAGCCAAAGAGTTTAGGTTGGACAGTAAAAACATGCAGTAGACCCAAGACATATTTGTCTACAGTTTTACACATCTCAGGACTGAACATGACGCTCATAAAACTTTAAGGGAAAACCCAGAAAAGGGAGCAGTGTGGTGTTATAGCTCGTTTCGCAATGAGGGTATTGTCCTTTTAATTTACAATGGCCTTATCATTAAACAAGGCAAGAGGTATGTGACCTTCAGACATTAAAGCTGGCTGTTAATTTCCTAATAATAAAATGTTTTTATTGTATAAATCCTCTTTTAACATAATTGAATTTTCCTCTGCTTTTCCTCATCTTATTTTCATTCCTGTCTTTTTTGCTGAGGCTGTGAATCCTCTCTGTAACTGCCTGTAATGACAGTATAGGATTGCTTTCTCCATCCACTTATCTATCTGCCTCCCCACTTGTCTCCCTGCAAACTTTACATTTAAACCACTCTCATTACAGCACAGATTACAGAAGCCTATTGGTCCTCATTAGCGCCCACTGATCCTTGGCTGGGCCCATGTCCTAACATCTTTTAATTAGCATTCTGGAAATCTAATCAATGTAATAACTCAGATTAATCTCCCCTTTTGCACTTATTTTCTCCCACTCTTTACTTCGGGATGTTCTTGGCTCGAGGGCTCAAAGGCTGTTAGAAGGTGGGCTGTTGTCTGAGGCTGCCAGGCATGTGACAAGAGAGGTGAGGAGACCTTGAAGTGCTTGTCCTAGAAGGGCAAACCGGGTGTACTAAATGGACATTAACTGAATTAAAAACAAAGAACATAACTCTGAAATGTAATAATAATCATATTTTTAATGCATTTGCAATAAATATGAAATGACTTAGTTTCTGTATTACCTGTGAGAGACAGATGAGTTTCTTCTTCTCCAGGAGTTTTTCATTCTAAATGCTTCATGAAGCTTTTACTCTCCAGCCAGGCTATGTGGTGTGATATAAAGTGAAAGCCAAGGCGGGGTTTGGCGCTGGACGGCCATTTTGTGTCTGGTCTGATGCATGGTTTCACTGTGGTGTCACTTTGGCTACATATCACGGTCAGTGGTGGCGGCAAGCAAAGCTGCAGGTCTCATTAGAGCGTGTTTACTGCTACAGTTGCAGGGTCAGCAAAGCAAAGAGGACAGTGCATGAAATTATTATGTGTTGAATTTAAGCGTACATATTAGACTCTCTTTTATCTGTTCATAGCAGAGTAAAGGGCAACTGCAATTAGGCCATTGTGGCTAACATGTACCAGTCTGACAGTCAATCACCTTTGTGTACAGTTAAACGCTGCTTCTATGCCAGGTATCCAGGACAGACATATTGGCACACTTTTGATCATACAGACAAAAGACAGCAGTGTGTGTGTGTGTGTGTGTGTGTGTGTGTGTGTGTGTTTGAGGTGGGACACTGACCTGCTATGTCCCAGCAGCCCTGGCCTCCTCTCACTGTAGAATGATGAATGGTTGCACACACATGGCACAGATACACCCTCTTTCGTACGCATCCTTGCAGAAACGCACAAGCAGGCTTCTTAGTCAGGTCAATCACAACTAAACATTGGATTTAAGCGCACACAACAAGACAGGGACAGACACATTCTTACTGCGGCAGTGCAATATTCAGAGCCAGGTGCTGGAAGAAGGGGGAATAAGGTTGTGTTTATTAGCAGCTCCCTTGGTGTTCTCTAAATTGCCTTGTTTGCTCGGCACAAGCACACAAACAGATGCTGTCCTCTGTGCTCTGGGTAATTCTTGGGGTCTCTGGGTATTTACCGAAAGGCCTACCCGTACCACACACGCAGCATCATTCGTGCCAGCGCATACAGTCGGAGCGCAAACGCACACACCGGTCCAGAGGACTCAGAAAAAAATGCATTTGTGTGTTAATTTTGCACCGATATTCTGAAGAACTGTCTGATTCATGTGAAGAAGACATTGTCACTCCAGATAAGTGATTGGACTTACCCCATATAGCAGACCTCACAGTCTGCAACCCTCATAGCGACACAATTTCACTCTTATTAAGAAAATCTGCATTTAGGAGGGACCAATGCTATCAGTCGAAATTAATCTGCTTTGACTGATCCCTAATGTGACCACAGTCATCGAGTAATTATTGTCTGGATGGCTGTGCACCAGCCTCATAACCACCTCCTTCTCCTGCCCCCACAAAAGAGTTCGTCTTGGTGTGTGGATCCCTCTGCAGCAGGCTGGTTACAGTGGGTACGGCAGGCATGTCATTAAGCGCTTGATCAGTGAGTCGTGATTGGCCTGCCCTGTATTATTGTGATTAACGTCCACTCAGTGGACAACTGTCCTGTTGTCACCAGTGATACCATCTGAGATCTTGAGACTCTGGGATGAGGGCCAGTGGAGGAACCTGGTAGTTTGGCAGCACAAAATCCCTCACTCCAATGATGCTTGCATCTCCAAAATGCTCACACACACATCACACACAGTAGCATGCACAGTTTCCCTTGTTTCATGTCAGTCACAGAATGTACCGCATGTATCAAGTGTTGTGCTCTTTCCCCGTGCAACTGTGTTTTGTCTGTGTGTCTGCTCTGATTAGTTAACCCACTGGCTTTTCTGCAGCCCGCATGCTGTATTGCATCCTTGTCAGGCCACATGGCTTTTGTCTGTGCATGCACTGAACTGAAACCTCCTATTTCCATTGTGCTTCATGCCCTTCTTTCAACTCACACCTCCTTGACCAGCAAAGTCGATTTGACCATAGCTGATTATTTCAAAGAAGGCAGTCTAAGAGAATATGCACATTCTGAGTGTATGTCCGATTAGATCACAGCAAGGGGGGGAAGCCTTTCACTGACCCCCGTCTCTTCTACTCAGACAGTTCTTTGCTTACACAGAGGGAACGTCTGCAAACAGGCCTGTGGACCAAACTGTGGTTGTTTTTCCCACTGCCACAGCGCTCAAAACATGGGAAGATAGAAAGGAAAAGGAGTTCAAATGGAGACTATCCTCTGATTATGTATCAAAGACAAAAAGAGGACCTAAATTGAAAAAGTAATAATTCAATTTATAGCATTTATGTGCGCTACCGTCAGAGTTTTTGGCTTGACTGTAGCACCTGAAAAACAGAGATGAGACTATTTCTACATCAGTATGTACGTTTCATTCCTTTGTAATTACTCACCTAAACTCAGACCCCCTTTTTGTGGCTCTCAGGCATCCGCCGTTAGAAAAGAGTCAGTTTTGATTACAAAGTAAATGCTAGAGCGTCAGACTGGGAGGTTACATGCTGTTATGCATTCTATCAGGATGATTTATGCAAATTATGCACATTATTCCCGCAGGAATCTCTCATCTGAAAGTGCCAGGATAAATTGCCGGAAATTAGCCATAAAATTCACTGTGCAGGGAGTGTGAGGTGAAGGCCGCCGAGGAGCCAAGGACATTGGGCTGCCGTGGTTACGCTTGGCCTGGCCTGCCTCCCCCATGCTTGGCATTCATGGCTGTTAAAGACCTCTGCTCAGACAGATACACTGAAGTCTCGAGAAGCACATCAGGAAGATCAGCCAAGCAAGTGTTACACTAACGGCAAGGTTTCATGCTCCAGCGACGTGACAGATTCTCAGACAGGGAAGTAGATTGTCTGTTTTTTTGCATTTCATATTATGAAGTTAAATCCACCTTCCAGATTCTTAAGAATTCCCTCGAAAATATGTAATTGACCTCAAAAGCAGTAATTTTTTTGTACTCTTACGTCTGTGTTTATGTGTTTGTTTACAATATAGTTGACCTTGTTTGTGCACATTTTAATCTCCAGATTACACTCCAATCAGAAATGTGTCCAACAATCAGGTAATGAATAGTTGTTTGAACAACACGTATAGCTGTCTGTATCATAACAGTGACAATGACTTCTTCATAGCTGTACCCACCTCTTGACTAGGCTGTGTGTGTGTGGGTGTGTGTGTGTGTGTGTGTGTGTGCGTGTGTGTGCCTGTGTGAATGAAAAAGAAATGTGTGCATTCACATGTTGAGATGGACAGTGAGTGAATCTCACTGTTATTGTGTCATCCTCATGTCTTTATTTTAATGTGGAAGCCAGAGTTAATGAATATAACAGAGTGGAGATGAAATCCACCTCCCCGTGACTTTAATGAGCCCTGAGAGGGTCAGGATCTGCATATTGATCAGGACAAGTGATCCCTGTCTCTCTCACAAAAAGCTGAGAAAAACATGCAGAGAGAACAGATACAGATTCCCTCTGGTGCAAGTTTTTAGTTTTGGTTTCGCTACCTTTTAAACCCAATACTCTGTTAAAGGTCTCTGTCAGCTGAGCTCATCTGAGCTTAATGCTGTTTTTGCCTGTTCATGTGATCCAGAGCAGCTGCTGAGACACTGTCAGCTCCACATCCAGTCCAATCAAACAGTGGCACATTATCTGAATGTTAAGGTCACAGAAATGGAAAGTTCACAGCTGTCTTGACTACTGCACAGCCTTTTAGGATACACACTGCTGTTTTTGTCACATCAAAATGATCCCATGATAAGGGAATTTGATGCTCTAATTAAAAATTACATCTTTTATTTCTTTTTGAGCAAGATGCCATTTCTTTCAAGCAGCTTCTCAACAGTAGGGATGGGAAGCCCCAAAGCTCAAAGGCTCTTTTAAACAATTGTACCACTAAGTGAAAACAAATCAAATGAATTGTCTCTTGACAGCCTTCATAATTTGATTTGCACGGTATAAATATTTTCTCAGTGAGAGCCCTTCACTTCATTGCACCTGTTTTTGTTTGTTCAAATCCATTGTGAATTATTGTTGTGAAGCAAACAGCCTTTGCAAAAACATAGCCCTCTCTGTCCATAACACAAATTACTGTGCTCTGTCATGACACAGTTTAATTCCAGGGCAATAGAAGAACATAAGATTACGGCCTGAAAACAGAGCCATCGGTAAACACGGATTAGGGGATTGGGTCTTTAATCAGATTAATATGGAAACAGTTGGAATATTAGAGATGTTGCTCCACAGTATTCCAGATGAGACGATAATCTCACTTTACTACATTATTTATTGTCCCCTGTTAGAACTTTCAGAGCCAAGCGCACCAACATAATGCTTACCTGACCTCAGAGCACACTAACAAATAATAATAATAAATCTACAACGTAATAAATTTGGAGCTTAGAACAGGTATAGAAACATACAATTGGAAATGTACAGAAAATGTCA
Organism: Arrhamphus sclerolepis; assembly: GCA_037176975.1. Taxonomy (NCBI): domain Eukaryota; kingdom Metazoa; phylum Chordata; class Actinopteri; order Beloniformes; family Hemiramphidae; genus Arrhamphus; species Arrhamphus sclerolepis. The sequence goes on from JBAMYA010000013.1 coordinate 8,594,878, forward strand.
TGATTGTTCTTTTGAACTTTAAGACAGGCGGCTTGAAACAGTGTATTTTTGCACTATGTTTTCCTAAAACAGGCTTAAAAAGGAGGGGGAAAAAAAATCCTCCACTCAAAATCAGTGCAGTTTTTTTAAAATTACAGTTCTATCTCTGAATTTTCTCTTCAAAAATTAGTGTTGTTCATTTTGTTAAACTGAACTAAAATGCAACACAGAGAACATTAGAAACTGAAGAAATTGGTAATAGCAAAATAATTGCTTCAACATTCAGCTATAATCACTTGAATTCCGATTTTCATTCAAACTTGCCTTAGATCACAAAACTACTATGTTTCTTGTCATATGGGTAAATCTATGAATGTGGATGTTTCCAGCTTAATAAACTACCCATTTCCATTCAAGTGTTTACTTTTGCTTATTATGAGTCTAGATTAATTTCTCATGTAGATGTATCTCATGAAGGAATCAGCAAGTAACAGTTTATCATTGTTACAATGGAAGATATCTCAACTCAAGGTTGAAAGCAGTATTCAATGATTGGGCTGTTAGAGATTTAAAGCAGGAGGGCCATTTACAGTCAGTTGAAATAGAGAAAAAAAAATGCAAATTTAGAAAAAGTCTTATCAAAGAAGAAAAGACTGGTTGTAATATAGGTGATAGTAAAGGTTCAACAGCGAAAAGGAGAATTGATGTAGTTGACTCTCAGTTTCAATTTTATTAGCTGTATGAACAACAAAAATGGAATATTATGCATTGCTATCAGTGGTCTGACAAAAATGAATTGCCACCCAGATGTTGATTTGGTGCCTCAGCAAGTGCAGAACATATATCTTTATACAAAATATATGACACAGTATGGATGAATACATTGCCAGTGTTTTGTCTGTTACTGATATGAGGAGTAAATTTAATTTCAAGGTGCTTATGTATATTTTGTATATTTTGACTTTAATGTTTATCATCCTTAGCATACATCACACTCCCATTATGAATAGATGCCATGCTGGACCGTGATATGGTAAATTGGACATTTTGTGGTTTATGTGTTTTTCTTTTTCATTTTAATCTCCCCCTTCTATTCATGAGCCGTGTATCTCACCATATTTTCCTTTAAGACACATTCGGCTTTATTAGATTCACGAATAAACCAAACACAGCCACATGTGTGGTCCAACTTGCATTACTACTAAGCATAGAAGATCCCATACCAATAGGAATACGATGCCTGAATATTGAGTGAACATTGTTTTTAGTAGACTTTTGCACCAACATTATTGTGTTGCTTCCCTTTGGATGCTGTGCACTGTTTTCCATACACATATGGCTCTGTCTCACCCCTGGGGAATATCCTCTTTTGGGCTAATGTGAATATTAGTATGGGTTAAATGTTCTAGTCATTTGTGCATTAATGCATATTGCATAATTAATGATTTTTGTGAGGTCTCTGTTTCAAACAGCAGGTGGGGAAGAAAGGTTGAAAAACAGAACTAATCACTGTGTTTAAAGTTGAAATATCAGCAGTTTCTGCAAATTTTGACTCACGATTAAGACTTGTTGTGTGAAGACTGAAGAACACGGGAGTGTGATAGGATTAAATAAGACACTGTAATGGCCCTGTTGTCAGAATAGCTCACTATATAGACTCAAAGAAAAGAAAAGAAAAGAAAAGAAAAGAAAAGAAAAGAAAAGAAAAGAAAAGAAAAGAAAGGAAAAGAAAAGAAAAGAAAAGAAAAGAAAAGAAAAGAAAAGAAAAGAAAAGAAAAGAAAAGAAAAGAAAAAAGAAAAGAAAAGAAAAGAAAAACAACATCAACAAGACTAAAAAAGTGTAATATAAATACTTGAATGTCTTCACTCGTCTGTTGTCTCTGCATTACAACATTAACATCTGCTCTCTGTTCTCATCACTCACCTGCACCTCCTTACCCAATCATCCCCCCATTATACTCCTTTATTTTCTCAGTCTTTCCCCAACCACGATCTTGCTTTCCTCCTGTTAGATTGTTTTTTTTTTTTTTTAAAAAACAACCTTTTATTAAAGCTGTTGTATAAGATCTTCACACCTGCTGTACCTTTCATAGTTCATTACAGTTTTACAGCTATACCTGCCTGTATCTTACAAGTCTGCATTTTTGTCCTCCAACCAGTCGCAGTTACAATAATTTCCCAGATGTGCTTTAAGCTGAGCAGCGAAGATGTTTCAGATAGAACAGATTTGTCTTCTCTGCGACGTCTGCTGCTAGTACCGGTTAAAATACGAGCTAACGTGTTCTGAACTAACTAACTCCAGTCTTGGCATCCCTCCACTGGCTCCCCATCTGATTCCAAATCAATTTTAAAACTTTATTGTTGACTTTTAGAGTAAAATGGATCGGCTCCTTCTTAAACCAGCCAGTGGCTTTTAGATGGAAATTAAAACATCAAGCTTTTGCACCAGCAGTCCCAAAGCTGTGGAATGGCTTGGTCTTTCATATTTGCAGTGCTACGTCTTTAGATATGTTTAAATCAGTGTTAAAAACCTATTTCTTCTCTTTGGCTTTTAACTTTGGGTGGAATATTTTACAGGTTTTGGACTACACTGCGATTTGTATTTTACTGTTTTATTTAATAGCCTTTCTTATGTGTTTATGCTTTATACATTGTCAGACTCTTTTTTTAATAATGATTTTTGGTGGATTGTAAAGCCCTGTGGTCAACTCTGTCGTTCATAAATGTGCTATATAAATACATTTGACCGTGGCAAATGTGTACAGCACAGAAAATGAAAATGAAACCACTGATCACGTTATTAAAATCACATCATTAAAATAAATAACTTCCTATACTAAAAAAGAAAAAAAAAAACACCACATGAAAATAAAATTAGGTGACAAAATAAAAATGAGATTTCTTACCAGCCATTGTTGAAATGCCAAGAATCACACCAATAGATAACTCAATCTGTGTGCCCTGAAAAAAAGAAAGAAAGCAATTAGATGATGAGACAGGAACACACAGAAAAACCATGAGCACACTCCAAGTGTTTTGAAGAATAATTATTCAGGTGTGATGAGAAAGGAGGACAGAAATCTCTTGTAAGATAGGGGCAGTTTTGTATCTTTTGCATATTGTTGTATAGAAATGGGGGGAATATAGGAACAATGCACAGTAAATGACACACATCTTTACTATGGAAAGAAATGCCTTCATCAAGTACCTTAGTCACAGTACTAGGCTACACACACACACACACACACACATATATATATGACCTTTAACAATTGCTTTTTTTAGGGTTTAATGGAACTTTTCTATCTTCCAGTCGTGAAGCAAACTGGGATTTTCAGGGTTTATTTGTTTCCTTCATTCTGAACTGACACAGTAAACATGACTCTGCAGGATGAAAGCAAAGTTAGATATTTGGGTTGTCTTATACTTTTTTGTTCAATTAGAATAGCTGTTTTAAAAGTCCCATAAAGTTTAAATCCGGTTTGACCTCGGCAAAGTTAAATGAAGATAGTATAGAATGTCAACGTGAACCTCAAATCCTATCATCACCTCCTTCATATGTAAATTTCACAACTTAACTATTTAGCTGAAACACAATCTGATCTAAAAACCTGTAATGTGTTTCGTACAACTTTAAATGGACTCGTTTGGATCCACCTCCAACATTAACAAAGACCAGCCCACTTTCTGCTGGACTCTGGAGGTCTGAACCTCCGTCTGAGGATCAGTTCACTTGTAGGACACAAAGAGGAAAACCAGTTTGTCTTTTAGACGAAACATGCAATTTTCTTCACTACGGACCATTTCTCCAACCTGGAAAGTTTCTAGAAAACTTCACTCAGCAGCTGACACTCAAACGAGGAACTATTGACCACACCAGCATCACAACTGCGACCTGCAAGCTTGAGACCATAAACGCCAATATTTTCACATCAGACAGTATGTTGACTAACACAGGAAAAAAAAAAAAAGAAAGAAAAGAAAAGAAAATTGAATTAAGACTGATTATGGTGGTTAAAACGCTGCCTCCTATTTCTGTCGGGGTTTCTCACTAACTTTCCAGACCTCGGCTCCATTTCCATGGTGAAAGCACCGCCATCCCTGCAGAAGACGCAGCGGTGGGCTGGTGAAGTTGAACGTCTTTTTCTGCAGCTTCCCAAACTGACTTTAAAGCGCTGCATCTCTTCTGTGTATCCCAGCATGCGTTTGATCCTTTGGACACCTGGTTGGTACCCGTCCCGGCTCCTGCTCTCCTGTCCCGCACTGGGGAAAAATCCCGCAACCCCCACCATCTGTCATCAGATGCACAAATGGCTGAAGCCGCAGTCTTGCCAAGTTTGGATTATTGAAAGCTAGATCTCTAGAAGACTGGACTGTCTGAGTGATGGTGATGGGTCGCTCTCATACAGTCAGAAATATGCTCCTTATCAGGATAAACTCTCTTCAAGGAAAACCAACCAATCAGTGCACAGCTCATTCACCACCACAACAACTGACAGGAGTGTAGCCTACTTAATAAAAAAGATAACAAAAAACAACATTAAATCCCCTATTTAGAGACATCAGAAAACCAATTTTCAAAACAATGCAGTTTATGGGACCTTTAACAGCTTCACAAAAGCAGAAAAGAGAATGGACAAATCCCAACATAAAACATTATCATCATTAATGTATTTTCTTGTTTTCTTTCTGCACCTCTCCAAAGCTACATGCAGTGTTTTGAGTGTGTATATAAACAGCCTGATCTTTATGTTCAGGTGTTTACTGTGGAGCTCAAGCATACCCACTGAGCAACAGCACGATGCTGACACTTACAGCCACGATCATGATGCAGTTGTCCAGGAATCCAAATCCAACAAAGGGGAGTGCGTTGTGGAGGAGGACTGCGGCGTGAAAAAACAAACACATCCAATCACAATCAGAAAAAGTACAACTAACTAAATATTTCAATTGAACCTCAGTAAGCAACAAGCATGACTTGACCTGGAAGAGCAGAATGACAAGCACAAGCTGGTCACCTCATGTTTCTTTCCTGGCAGTTCAGCATTTTGATATTAACTACTAATCCAAATCATATTAAATATATCTATATATATGTATATATATGTGTATATATATACATATGAATATTAAGATACATTATTCTTAACTCCAGTGAAACTGCCTTACACGTATGGTTGCATGGATAGAGACGTTTTAAATAAGACCATTTTTCTTGAAACAAGGCTTTATTTTATTTTCTTTCTAACTCTCTTACAAATCCATTTTTGCAGTGTAGGGGCTGTGATCCAACACAGCCTTCAGGATACAGTGTTATGGCATCACTTCATGTTTTTATAGCTTCACAGGCTTCTCCCTGGGAGGTAGAAATGGACGTAACATCCAACTCCTGACAGTGACAAAAAATTCTGTAAACTTGTAAGCAAGTGTACCTTCATTGAAGAAAAAATGTTTAAAACATGCTACCTTTAGTGTAATAACATATAAAGCATTTACAAGCTTTTTAAGAGTTGCTGCTGATAGTTGGAAGTACTAAAGTGTGTATATAGTTATAATTTTATCTAATTAAATAGCCATATTAACTCACATCACAGAAAGTTATTTCATCATTTTATGAGAAATGTCATTCACATCCACTCAGTTTGGGCAAAAAAAATCTGAAGGGTTTCAGTGTTCTAAAAGCTTTGCTCATTTTGTGTTATTTACACCTTGATGTTACTATTGATGTTACCAGACACACTCTCTGGAGGGAAAGGTGAGGTGACAATGCCAAACATAAAGCCTTTCTGTTCTGAAGGAAACCGTGAAACTGTTGGTTCAGTGTCTGCAAGCGGAGTCAGCTTCAGCTCTCAGCTCTGTTGTCTTTAATGACGCGTCAAAGCAGGAAAAACATCTTTTCAGCAAAACAGGAGCTCAGCACTAGAAAGGATGAGATTTCTCACATGAAGTCTCTGTTTGTTACACACTGAGCAAAGGACAAATAGAGGTAGGTGTGAACTACTTCAGATGAACCTGTAGGGTTTCAGCAGGAAGATGGGAGAACAGAAGACCAAGGGTACATTACAAGCTGAGCACGTCTAGCTGAGCAGATATTTTCACCAGAAAACAGACAGGGATACAACATCATACATGACAAACCAGCAGCAATACTTCATAAGACAAAGAATGTTCTTTTCACCGTCATTTATTTGAAATTGCCTGAATAAGACCGTTTACAAGTGAAAATTCCTGCCTTGTCGCTGCACAAATGAGTTTCCATGATTCCATTTATCCATTTACAGGAGATGCTCTTCATATGAGTCGAGGGTCTAATTAATGAGGTACCGTAGCTCTCTGCATACTCTCTCTATCTGGGGATAATTCCTGTTACTAGACAAAGTTCACTTCTGAACAGACACTTGCTGAAGTTTAAGTTTACGTATGTCATTTAATAAACGCATCTGCACTGTTACATGTTTTTTTTTCCTTCTAAGCATGAAATGGTAAAAATGACATTAACAGAGGTTATGTTTTCTGCAGTTGTTTGTTTAATGCATACGCTGTACTGCATTTTGTCCAAATCAGTATGCGTCTCAAGTACAGAGTGTGATTTTGAAAACCAAAGACGAACAAAAACAGGGAGAAGAAAACTTAAAACCATACATCATGACACAGATTTAATATGCAAGTCTTGATATGTGACCTTTTTTTCTTTTTCCTCAACCATGATAATGTTGTGTTTAATTATTAATTGTGTCAAGAAAAGAAGCAGATCGGCGTGATGGATCACAAAATATTAAATGCCTACATGATTGCAACTTCATAATTTATCACATTCGTACAGCTTCCTGTACATATTTGATAATCCCGTGCATGATAATTAAACTACGATTTCAGCCTCAGCGCTCCACATTGCTCGTCTAATCCCATAATTCAGGTTTATAATCCAGAACAGCCTCTCCTGTCCTTTGAAGAGAACATGGGAAATGTACTTGCTCATTAATGAAGTTGTACTGGTTGACTGACAGTCAACTAAGAAAAGTCAGTCAAGAATGTTATTATTTTAAGATAAAAAGGGCACTTTTCAAATCTACTGTACCTATGCATTCAGTGTAGAAACAAAGTTAGAAGCACATTACTGAGAAAACACACACACAATAGGCTTCTTACCATATCTTAACTGGGCTGCAGTAGGTGGAGCGACTTCCAGCTGTCCTGGAACGAAAGAAGGAGCAAAAAGGGGATTATAAAAGCTACCAAACCTTCTCTTGCTCCTTATTCTGAGGGGGAAAGTCAGCATGAGATATATGACACATTTCTAAACGGCAAAGTCCATCAGTTGGGACTTTTGAGACACAAAGGGAAGGTGAAAGCAGGACAGGGAAAAAAAACGTAATTGCCGTCTCCTGTAAGGGAGACGAATGACGACAAATCAGCACCAGAAAATAATTCTGCTGTCCACAGGTCCTCCGGGGGATGCCTGAGTTTATGAGGCCATAGAGACAAACAGGATCTGATACGAGCAGAGGATGGAAAGTGGAAATACTAGTCAGTCAACTTAAAGTGACACGAATTGCTTAATTTAAAAGAAAAGGATGATTTTTGTTGAGATATACTGTAATTGTGTTGGTTTTTTTTTTTATATGCTGCAACACTTGGATTGAAACTGATGTTGAGGGGCTGTAACCTTTAAGTGGAATGAAACATTACTGAACAATCCTTTTTAATGAAATTTTAATCAAATGTCAGACTGGGAATGCAAGACTGAACTCAGTCAGCAAGCAGTGAGGGAACACGAGGACCTGCTCTGAAACAAGAGATAATTACATTGGTTTTAAGGCTGAAGACACTCGACTGGATCAATTCTTTTGCGGGCTGACTGAGCTCATTGAAAATGTAGGTCCACAAAATAAAGTCTGTTTTATCACCAAGTGTGGTTGCAGGACTGCAGGGCATTTCATTTAATGGTGAAGGTGCCTGGACCAGCAGGGTCAGCTGCTGCACCCACGGCACAGATGTGCATTCACACAGACGCGCTTCTGTTCCCCACATCCAGTTTCCAACGGCCCGGACAGAAGTTAGAGTGAACGGGGACAGGAAGAAAGCTATCATAGGCGAAAGTTCACGCTGAGAAATGACGAGCTTGGTTTTTAATGTTGCTGATGAAAGTGTCGGGTAGGTAGCGCTACATCTATCTGCACTGAAACTGTGGTGCCTCCGTTAACACAGAGCAAAATAAAGCAAAGAACAAAACCAGTAAACATATATCTTTTTCATTGTGCTGTGTCTGCTCACTGTATTCATGCCTCTATGACACCAATTTACCAGAATGCCTCTTTAATAAATATTGACACTTTTGAGTGGTGAAACAGTTTGTGCCAGGTGCAAAGTCATGATAAAACTGTCCCTAAGTGTTCCCACAAGAGCTTCACTCAGGATCTGGTGACTTTAATCCTGCAAGGAGTTCCACCCACCCTAAAAAAACACATCTGCCTTCTTTACTCCGTTCTGCCTGCTCCTCTGTTTCCAGCTCCTCTCCTCCGACTCAGTGTCAGATTACCAGTCTCATACTGAAGTGTTCAGTTCAACCACTCAGCCAGCTCATGTTGCTCACGTAACTGTGGACAGTCTTTCATCTGGGGGCTGGACCTTTTCCTGACATTGTAAAACGCTGCAGTATGTTCACTAGAAATGATTTGTATGTAGATCAGACCCAGGTCTTCATAAGAAAGTATAATTAAGTATTGTCAGTTTCAAATCCCCTCTTGAGTATTGTTGAACTAATAACTCATGTTATAATTTTGGGGGTAAAAAAAAGACTTTGCAGCTCTGTCTCGTACTGGAAAAGTTAATTATCCCATTACAAGACAGAAACAAAGTGGCAGGCATGAAGCTCTTATCCTCAGAAGCAGGTTTGCTTTGTATTAGAAACCATTTCCATCAATTTATAGCTCATTCAGGGGTTGCTTGAGGATTTAATTAAAGACTTTCACTGAGCCACCTGTGCTGATCTGAGAAGAAGAAAAAAACACATCAGAATAGGTGCCATATTTACAACAGTTTTTCACGCTGAAGACTTCCTACCTTTCCTGCTTATAAATTAATTTTAGTCACATTTTTCTATTCTATGTGCAGAAAGAAGGTACTGCATTCTTACATTGTTGAATGTTGCTGAAATGGAAGCCTGATGACTCAGTAACTGTTCAGCTTTCATGGGAACATCAAGATCCATTCATTGAAAATCACTTGAAAATCCATCCCATCCATGATTGGTTAGTAATCAGCACTGTGATCATTAAATCTTAGGTAGCTTTGAGGAATTTTGTGTTTTAGTTATTTTTGTGACATAGTTTTGTTAACAATTTCAGGAAATTAGCAAATTAGCACTTGTAGCTTCTTAAAATAGGTTTCTCTGATTTTATATATATAGCTTTCATTTGTTTTTATATTATATCCTATTTTTATGTATGAAATTGTATGAATGTTTGTATCTTGTGTTTGTTATATGGGACTACGGATGGAAATTAGCATTTTGCTAAATCTGGTATATTTACGACAAGATTGTACATTCATTAACATGCACTGTCCCATTCCAATAAATCAAATATATCAAATCAAATGATGAGGCCGGAGAAAAGCTCAGCTGAGTCACTGTGCCATCAAAACAAAATACACAGTCCCTTCCAGACTTTTCCCTGCCTGCCTGCAGGACTTCATCCAGCTATTCATTAAAACTAGACAGTTGGCATGACTGTGTATTCGCCCCAGAGGTTCTCTGGTCATCAGATTATTGATTGCATGAACTCGTATATCCCCCAAGGACAATCAGGAGGGCTGAAAAATATTGAATAGACTGGGGTTTTTTTTATAAAGTTTTTATTCTTCACAACCTTTTTTTTTATTAATATCCTAATGCTAAAGACCTTACTTACAGATTAACAAAACATTCAGCAGCACCAGTTTGGACACAGATTTAAACTGCTACTCAGAAGAACATTTTTGTGGAATTGACATTTCTCAGACTACACATCTTTGCAATCTAATCATGACAGAAAAGCTCACACTACTCTGTAACCGAAGTAAAACAGAATTAAAAGGACAAAGCAACCAAGAACACTTGAAGATAATCTAATATTTCACATCTCAGTATGAACATTCACATGCAATATCAGGCATTTTTGCAGGAGTAAATCTCAAATGGTACTTTGGGTGAACAAGCACAATCTGTGAACCCCAATTTCAAAAATCCTTCTGCGAAAAGGCATATTTATGATAAAAAAAAAAACTGTTTTGTGCCATTTACATTGTTGTCTGTGGGTTCCCTTTGACAAATGGCTCATTGCTTCCTACTTTTGGGTTTTCTCAACAGGGAGATAAGTCTGAGAGAAACCAAAGACCACAGCAAAAGCTGGGGATGTTAAAAAAAAAAAAAAAAAACAACAACAACAAAACCTGTCAGCTGATTTTGAGCTTCTATCACCTCAATAAAAACGAAAAATATGGGTGGTGAGATTTTCTGCAAATTCAGGTACAAGTGTCAGAGAGGCAGAAACAAGAAGAACTGCTGCAGAGGCGTTTTTTTATTATCAGCCTGTACACAGCAGTGTAATGCATTTGTGTGTGTGTGTGTGTGTGTGTGTGTGTGTGTGTGTGTGTGTGTGTGTCTGAATATTATCCTAAAATGATTAAAAGAGGAATGCCTGTTTTCCCATTGGGGATTGTCAACATTCTATAAGTATTCTTATTATTTGAGAGACTGTAGATGCAGACATAGTGATCTCTTTCTGTGTGTGTGTGTGTGTGTGTGTGTGTGTGTATAAAGGGGTTGAGAAACAACACAGAAAGCTAAAACCATACATCAGCTGCACAGCATCTTGCGATTCCTCTGTGATGTAGGAGACTGAAAAGAGGAAATTACACAGCACACAGAGGTGTGGGCCTAATGGAGCGGACGCTCATCAGCAAACACTAAAAGGGAACAAATTTGTGAGAAGAACTCAAAGCTACAGGAAAGATAGATTTTACTAGTCTGGTGGTAGCGAATTGAATAAAAAAAAAAGAAAAGAAAATGCATAAATATCAATACAACTGAAAAGCCGAGAACATGTCTCAGTTCCTAAATATTTCATACCCAACCAAGAGCCAGGATTAATGACTGTATCCCCTTCTGATTTACATATTAAAGGTCAATTGTGTGCATGTTTTTTTTAATTGAATTCACTGAGTTCAACGTGGCAGGAGCCAAAATAACAATCGCAGCCTGCTCACTCATTTTGACAGCTGTGGAGCCCCTGAAACAAGACAAACACAACCGCGGTCCTTGAAGATCCCCAGAACAAATGGCAAACAATAGCAGATGGAGTAACGAGGAGAGACGCAAGTAGTCATGTTGCCTGCTGCGAACGTGTAGCAGGTGTGGTTTTCACCTTCAAAGTCTGTTTGTGTGAGAGTCATCAAGTGAAAAATGGTACAGAGCCATGTCACTGTGACAAACGCAGTCTCACAAGCTAGAAAATTTCACTTATTTCTGCTTCTGCTGTTATAAATTGCTGGAGAACTTGCTTCAGCGTCCTGGTATCGTGCAATTTAGCTCACAAACACGCTGCTTGCTAAAACACTGAGATATATTATGATGAGCAGATATATTATGACAGGTCAAAATGTATAGTCATTCATCAACTTGGCAACTGTTTTTGCAGTCATTTTAGCAGCTTCGATGGGGAAATGTTCTTTCTGGAGTCTGACATCCATTTTTAGAAGAAGCTCTTGCAGGGAGAGAGAGAGAGAGAGAGGAAGAAGACCGCAAGGTAGAGTTAGTGGATGGGTGGAAGCTGGGCGACAGTTTGTAGCTAACTACTGGTAGTACCAGTGCAAAAGCAAAGTGCAAAGCTGTAGTTTCCTGGATGTTCCCTGCCGTGTTTCAAGATGGCGATCACCACTGAATACGCCAACGCAATGTATATAAAAATCGCAAATTCAAGTACATTGTGATTTGTTGATGGAAGTAATTACTAATTAATAAGGTCATATTTTTGAATGAAACAGTCCATTTTTGGTAATAGACAACCTGTAATATTACACAGTGTCCCTTTAACGTGTTCTTTCTGTTATGTGCTCATAGTAAACCAATGAATGCAAACTAGGAAAGATACGTCTGGAGGGAAATTGTATCCTTAATATCTCTGTAGCTACTGGTAACTATGAGTCTGAGTTAGCAAAGGTCACATGTAGGGTTCCTCAGGGGTCTATTGTTGGACCACTTCTGTTTATTATCTACATGCTCCCACTTGCTCAAATCATGGAAAATTACAACATGTCCTACCATACTTATGCAGATGAGACACAACTTTATATTTCAGTGTCATCACATGACTACAGTCTCTTATTTACACTACGTCATTCAACAGATCAATGAGTGAATGATGTGCCAGAACTTTCTCCAGCTCAAGACAGAAGTTGTTGTTTTTGGCCCCAAAGATGAAAAGGTCAAGTGTCAGTGTTCACCTTGACTCCTTGTCACTAAAAGTTTCAAATCAAGCCAGAAATCTTGGCGTAATTATTGAAGTTTAACAAACATGTAAAGACTGTAACTAAATCTGCTTATTACCACTGAAAAAACATTAATGTCCAAACAAGACACAGTTTAAACGATAATGCTCAGGATGAAAAATCCAAAATATTTTATCAGATGTCCATATTGCTTAGACGTTGCTTAACGGCGTTTTGGGGTGTTGAAAATACAAAAAATACTGGCCTCTAGATTCAGCTAGACACTGCTGGAGACATTTGGTCCATATGTCCATATATTTAGACTGGCAGGGCTCCTAGTCCACATTATCTTGTGCCTTTGTAGTCTAATGTTATGTTTAGCAACAGTTCTACCTTTTTGTCTGTGCAGACAAAACTGTCAGTTTTCACCAGTTATCACACTGGTCCTCAGATCTTGACACTGGTATTCCTGTGAGTCAAAGGATAGATTTTAAAGTCTTACAACTGGTTTATAAAGCATCAAATGGTCTTGGACCAAAGTACGTGCAAGATTTATTAGTTGTATATTAGTTATGAAGCACACAGACCCTTCAGGTCATCAGGGACTGGTTTCCAGGAGTGTTCCCAGAACCAGAACCAAACAAAGTGAAGCAGTTTTCAGCTATTATGCTCCTCACCTGTGGAACCCACTTCCTGAATGTCTGAGGTCTGCTCAAACTGTCGGCACATTTAAATCAGGGCTCCAGTAAAATCAGTATCCATGGGGTCTGTGAGGTAAAGTCGGTGACAGAGACCTCTGGGGGTCCAGGTACAAACCAAGGAGAGAACAGGGTGGTAGTGTGTTGCAGCCCATGTCATGTAAGGACAAAATGTTATGACAGAAAAGCAGAGAAAAGTATGACAAAATTAAAAAAAGAAAGACAAGAAGACAAGGAAGAGGTTGTAATGTAACCAAATATCCCCTTGAATATAAAGCACATCCTGCTGCACATTATCAGAACGATAAGAATACTCAAACTTCATCAGCACCAGTGTAACTTGATTAAGCCGACATCCATCTGCCTCACTAGACAGAAGGACAACATGCAGTGATTTTCCTTTCCACATTCATAACTGATAAATTATGATAAAATTAGTGCCAGACTGAATATGAAAAACAATGTTGGAAGTCAACCTGGTTTAAAGAAGAAAAGAAAAGAACGAGCCTGAATGGCACAGGAATAAATCAGGACGTACACTGAAATGATGGGTTTGAATACGAATACGATCTAATGACAGATGTGGACAGGTGTTTGTAACAGGACAGGGAGAGATAGTGGCTGAAGGAGAAAAGACAGAATGGTAGGATCAGTCCCAAGAAGGAAAATGTGCAAAGTTGTATCTCAACTGCTCAAACAAACAAATACATAACTATATAAAAGTGAACATGGCTGGCTGATATGTTAGTGACTTTACCCAGCTTTCATTTAAGGACCAAAGACTGTTTCATTCAATCACATCAGGTAACCATGAACAGTTTTGTTCTCCCTTTCCACTGTTATAAATGCAGTTGTGAGAAACTGGATTTAACTGGAGTACAATTGTATTTTAACAGAATTGGACTCTATATAATTGGACTTCTACTAAACTTCTTTGCATTCTCCATAAATTTCCCTGAGAGGATTTTTGCTGTGAACTGGAAGTTAAAAAAAAAAACCTGAATTGATTAGGCTACATTTGAAGTTACATTAAAGATTATCATTATTCACAATACCTGTGGTGGTGATTCCCCACTATGGGTGTGTTGGTCATTGGTGTTTCTCAGCCAGGTTATATACTGAAGATATTCAAGTGGCAAGAAGCTTACAAGGCTGGATTTAATTATCAAGTATGATGCTTAATTGACAAACACATTGAGTTCAGTTGGCATACTGCCACAGAGCCACAGGTGAGTGTTTAACAGCTGGAAAGACGAGCAACTACCTTCTAGAAACTGAAAGTCTGATACTCAAATCACCTGGGAAGAAGTTAAACAAAAAGAGAAGTGCATCACCCTGCCTAATCATTTCATCAAAGACGGATGGTAACTTTTCAATCACATGAAAATAAGCTGAGCATCAGCTGCAGTTCAGACGCGTTTCCAAGTTTCTCTGAATAGTTGAACCTCATTAGATATTAATGGTCGATTTCCAGCAGAAAAACTGCACTGCAGTATGCTGTTACAGTAGTTGTGTGATGAGTGATGTGTGTTTTTTTTCTACAGAAATGTCCAGACGAGTCACAGGACAGCAGCACAAACTGGCTGTTCTTGTCCTGTGAGCACAGCAGGTAAATCAGAGAATGGCTTTTGTTCTTCTGAGAGTCAAATATCAGCATGAAAAGCATCATTTTTTGCAGTGGTGAACAAATAAGCTGCAGGGTTAATGCCACTACTCTTGTCAGCATTCAGTGGAGTGATATCTGACTGAAAGCATTTTAGCAGTGATGTGCAAATGTGCTGCACAGTTGATGCAACGACTCTTTTCAGCATTAAGGGGAAAATATATACATGTTGGTCAAAGACAGTTATATTTGATAAACTTCCATTCTGCAGCAGCGCCTTTGTGAATTAGCATGACAATGACAGTGAGCTGATGAGTGTTGAGGTATGAAAAGGTTACTCCAGACAAAAAGGTTTTAAAAGGGGAAATAAGGGTGTATAGCTTTCTCATTTATCTCAAAAGGTGAAATAAAATTTTTTTAAAAATCATCACGCATACTGAGCAGAGAAAATATTAGCTATTCAATTCTTACATGTATAAGGACAATCCTGAGAGAAGAGCAGAGATGCCAGGTTTTATTGTTTCTGCTGAATCTGTCAAGCAAGTTGCTTTACAAGAACAAGTTGAGAAATCTTAATTTTTCAATGCCATAAAGTTTTTGCACTGCATAGATTCTGAGCAAAGCAGTGTCCTTAAGAACATGCAGATGACTCCTTCCCTCCTGCCGCACCCCTTTAGCATCTCCAATTAAGACTGCCTCTCTCCATCCTCAGAGCCAGAGTGGAAACTTGCCTCCATCATGTCTCGTCTCACGCTTTCCTCTCACCAGCAGCCCTGTGGGGCACTCGCATGTGAAGAGGATGTCACTCTCATAGTCAAACACAGATGATGACAGAGGTCCAGATGAAACAAAATCATCTTTCATCAAACCTTCATTAATTTCTCTGTTTGTTTTTCTTGCTTCTTTTCCCTGCTCTTGCATGGCTGCTGAATATCTGTGTTGAAATACAAATTTAAATTATATATCTACAGTAGTGTTAAAAAAATAGCAGTGCGTTTATGTGTGTATATATATATGTGTATGTGTGTGTGTGTATATTTATATATGTATTTTTTTTTTGTAAGGAAAGCTCAAAATACTTACAACAGCTTCTATTTCCAAACATGCAACTGCATTGGGAACATTGCACATTCTATTTATTTATTTATCGTTTATTTGACAGGCACAGATACAAGAAACGTAGATCAAAGCAATCTAATGCCTGCATCACAGTGTATATAGCCATAGCTAATTCGCAACAGCCGTCCCTAGAAGGGCCTTTAACAAGTAATTAAACTGAAAAGTTAAGATCAGCAGTAAATACAATAAAATGATGAGGAAAAAATAAAAAATAATAAAAATGTGGTCATAAAACAACTACTGAATCAAAACAATTACAATCCCAAATCAAACCATGAGGAAAGATTTTTCAACTTTGTTGCTCTTAGTCATTTATAGTTTTTGTCAAAAATGAAGAAAGATTAAAATATGGCTGCTCACACACAAAAAAGCTAGTGAAATAGCTAGCTAGATAATTTATTGGAGAGGAGACAACATATTAAGAACAGTAGAAAATGACCAAAACTACAAAGCTCTGGAAGAAAATGGAAAACTACCACTCGAATGGATGGAAGAGTAGCTAAAATGGCAAAACGTCAGCCAATGATCGACTTCCCTCCTCTTCCTCTTCAGACTGTGGTTATTTAGTAGCCTGGCCAGTCATATCCATTCATTTTGCAAATATTGTCTCTCATGAAATCACTATGGCGATCCCTGTCATTCACAGCCATTACTGCTGGTATAGAAAGTACCAAATCAACTGCAAAAGGCAGAAGCGGGACACAATCACTCTCCACAATCGCGGTCTAAGCCACCAAGATGGCTGAAGTGTTGATAATAGCGCCTCAGACCAACAAGTTTTTACATTAAAACTGACAACAGTCATTCATCAGTGTTCCTACTCTACTGCATGACATTCTGGATGTGTTTTGTTGTACATGAATGTTGAATATGAATATCCAGTGGTATCCAGATGCCATTTCTACAGCATCCATTGGTACCGTCCAATGGAGTCCAAAGTGAAGCCCACAAGGAACCAGACAAATGCTCTGGTTGATTGTTAAATTATTCATCTTATGAACTCCTGTAACACAATTATTGTATATATGGTGTTTACAGCTTGAAGTGCTGCCCCCAAGTGGACAAAAAAAAATAAAAAATCAGTTATTGTGGGTTTGGCTCGAGTTAAGATTTCTGTTGTAGACATGAATTTCTTAGACTAAGTTCGATAAAATAAGACATATGAATGTGCTTGTTATTTTACAACAGGCATTTTCTAATGTAGCATGCAGATTGATTTTCTTCCTGTCCACAACAGAAATAATGTGCTTAGTAAAAATCTTCCCAGCACCTCCATGAATCCACTGCAGCGCACTTCATTAATCCACTGGCCAATACTCAGATATGCCAGCGATATCAGTCACTTAAAGTCGTGCAGCATCTTCACCATTCAGCACCTGAAGATCGATGTGAAAAAAATAAATAAATAAGGGTTTGGCTTCAAATGTCTCACAGTATCAGGGCAGAATGATGGTGGACGCTGATAAGGCTGTTAAAAAAAAGAAAGAGAGTGAGTGAGAAAAAAAGAAATCAATCTTACTGCCAGTAAGGTAGACACAGGGATAGTCAGCTAGCCCAGCAATCTCTGATTCAGGTCGTCTGCAGGCAGCATGTGTAGCAGTAAGAGAATCCTTCAGAGCTTTTACAGCATGAAGGTGAGCATGTCAGCAAGCTCCAGGACGACCCCATATGTGATCGCAGAGGGAAGCAAATGTCCTCTGCATGGTGACATCTCAGTGCACTCACTAGCCTATGCTACCCTTACATTTTCAGTTGTGTTATTTATGGTGATTATGGAGCTGATAGTCCAAAATAACCATAATCACCGTTCAGTAAACACGACAAAAAACACAAAGCAGGCCTGTTTTTCCAGATTTGGTAAACGGTGAAATAGTTTTCGAGTCAAGATTTTATCATTCCAGTGGATAAATGCAATACGTTTCTTTTGGCAGAGTGGGAGCGTGATATGAGAAAAATGTTCCTGAGGGACTGAGCACCGTTAGCTCCACGTTTAACTTTGTGGGTATTTGTGGTCCACAGAGTACAGCTCTCAGAAAGTGCTCACGGTGCAATGATCAGCATCTATAAGGGAAATAATATGTGCTTTTAGGATGAAGGGGTGAAAGAATGCCTTCAGATTATGGGTCGGCTTGCTTTTGAAATTCCAAATCAATATTCACAGACAGGACCAGTAGAAATATGCAATATTGAAATGGAGAAAACATACCCAGAGGACAGGAGGGGACAGAGATTCTTACTTAAATCAAGTGTTGGACTAAATATTTTTTTGTAAACAATTTATAACGTGAAATGCAATTCTTCTTCTTCTTCTTCTTCTTCTTATTTTATATTGTCAGCATCATAAATCCAGCATGGATGGCCACTACAACCCACTACAGGCTTTTATGGAGACACAACTGTGATGCCAGCAAAAAGACAAGTACTTTGTTTCAGGACTGCAGTTCACTGTCATTTCATCAGAGAACTGGATATAAGCGCAACAGTCACCAACAGTACGTGCAATGTCACCATTTAAGATGAAATTAAACATCTGACTGCTCTGAGAATGAAGGAAAAGTCATATAGGTACACAAGGCACTTCAGTGCGAGAGTTGCTGGAAACAGCACATCTCTCTTTTCCTTTGCTGAAAATAAAAAAAACAAAAACAAGCGGCTTTCCTGTGTTAAAAGGAGGAAAAGAACAAAGAAAGAAAGATTTGGTGCAAAAAAGAAATGCAAAATCAGAGGGTTGGAAGTATTTCATGTATGGAAGTTAAAATATTGACTGCAAACATGTATGTTAATGAAGTTCCTTACAATTGGAGTCATGACATGTTCAATGACAGACAACTGTCTGAGATCAGACGAGATTGGGCCTGTTCAGGGTGGCAGGGCCGTAAGCCTTTCCAATGATGTTATAACTGGTATTTTATTTACAGATTTTGTTTGTTTTGTCTTGTCTCTTCTCTTTCCGCAGGTTGAGAGGCAGACTTCGAGGGTCTTCTCTACTCTCTCCTTCACTTCTCCGTTTTCCAACTTCTTTCTTTTTTATGTCTCTGTGTCCATTGCATTCATAATAAACCCACAGTAAATCCTAATTAAGTTTCATTTATATATCAAGTGAAGCATCATGGCCAGCCGTAATGCTTTGCTTGTGAAAGTAAAACTGTTGGGCCTCAACTTGACACTTAGATAACATTCTGAGTGCCACAATGTCGGACAGGACAAAAGAAAAAAGACAGACAACTGTCTCTACAGGCTGAAAAATAATTCATCAAAACAATGCTGCCATTGTGAGTCAATCATCCCCTCATCCTCCACTCTCTGGGCCTTGTGCATTGATACCAAAGCACAGATTCTATAGCACTGTAGTCATTTATTTATAATCTTTGTTTTCTGTCTGGATGCACTTCATCCTTTCATATCACAATTTCAAAAGATATGCACAAAAGTATTGTTTGTATGCAACATAGTGCAGAAGTTTCCAGTTTGAATTTTTCTTTTTAAAAACTCCTATGGAGAGTTTAAAGTAAAACTGCATCTGTTCACATCAGGATTCCAATTTTTCTTCTGTTATTCCCACTTCGTGTTTGCTCGTGGGCCTGCTGCTCACGTCGTTATGACGCTAAATGTTAAGACGATCTTAGGACGGTTCTCGGTGGAACTCCCTGTGAGTCTTTGTTTCAAACTCTCCCTCGTGTGTCAGCTTGCTCCAGTCTCCAGCCATCTTAATTCCAACCACTCATCCTCAGCCGCTGCTCTTCCTAAATCCTCAACCATCCTGATCACCACTCACCCTCTTCAGCAAACAGGCCTGCCCACTAACCGCCACCAACCCAAGTGTCATTTTCCACCTGGTCAGCCACCGATTCACTCACTCCCGATGGCTCGGTCTGCTCTGCCCGTCTCCACTGCTCTCCAACCCCCCCCCTGCCCTTCTTCTCCCTCATGAACCAATACAGAAAACCTCTGAAGCCCTTCCCTGAGTCCCTCTGCAGCATTCAGGTCCACATAGTCCTACTTTTTTAACAAAAATTGCTTTTTTTACTGAGATGCTAAAGCAAATTACATTTGGATTATTAGGCCATGATGCGTGAGTGCTACTTATTACCTCTCACATCATGCACAGATACACAAAGCAGTATGGCCTATTCATAGCTACAGATGCATACATGTTCAACATTCAGCGCTCCGTTGCTATATTCCTCAAAGGGGCCTTGTGTACAATACTTTGTGGGTCAAGAAAGTCATTAGTCCAGGGAACTAACAGGTCCTGATGGATGAAAATACAATTGTATATATTTCTAGATGTTTTCAGTGGGATTTTACAAAATATTTCACTTCAAAAGTATGTTTGAACTTATCCTACAGGATCCCATGATGGGAATTATTTATCTATCATGTGAGACGGGAGGAAACAAAGCTCCACTGAAAACAGTTCCCCTGCAGTGCTGCAGGAATATCAAGACAAGACTTTATTTGTAACCTTGCAGCAGTGCATCTGCTATTTATATTTTTACAGTATTAAACAATATCACCGAGGAAAAAGAAAAGCACATTTTCACATTTCCCCCCAGTTTTTTACAGAAAAACAAAGTAATTTATATTTTTTATTTTGCTTATATCAGAGTACTTGTATTTATATTATAAAATCTATATAAACGAACAGACTGGAGGGTGACATCAGCTTGGAGCTCATAAATATTCTTCATCATCACTCCTGTTGTTCTCTGTCCCCTCGTTCTATCTACCTTTTTATTGATCGACTTCTTTCTCTCTGGATGTTGGAGATCCTCCGGGGCCACAAACCTCTCAAACTCTCATGATCTCTGCTGACTGTCATGCAGCCCATGTAATGCCTCAACGTTGTATCCTTACCAATGCTTAACTGAAAAAAAAAGTAGGCAGTAAGGAGGTACAAGCCAGTAATTTGAGAAGCAGTTCATAAACAACTAAGAAAAGACATGAAGACAGGTCCAAAATGCAAAACAAATCCTTTACATGATCCACATATGTTCCTTTGAATAACATAATTAGTCAAAATAAAATGGTAAAAAGCATATAGAGATAATAACAAGAAAACGAATATTCAGCTGACTTCACCGGAGCACAGTAAATCACCTTTTTTCTTGCAGAGATAACATGCTGGAGCCACAGGCTAAGATTCACACTACGCGTACTTTGTACTTTGTAATAGACCGGACTGCTAAATCACTGGTCTGTGATTTAAACAAAGGAAAGAAGCCTGCGATGTCAGAGATAGTTCTAGCTGCAAATGATTTATCCTACTGGTCCAACAGACAGAGAGCGCAAAGGTATATTATCTACGCCCGCTTAATCTGCGACAAGCTGAGCCAAAACAAGATGACACTGGGTGAGAGCCAAGTTGCTTCCTGGACAGACCTCAAGTCCAAGACAGGACCAGCTTGGATTTGTGCTTAAAGCTAAATTATGATAACTGGTTAACCAGACATATGTATCTGTGGGTGTAAATCTGAGAACATCTGGAATCAACCTGCAAACTCCACACACACATTAACCAAAGCTGACCAACAGCTGACTCAGAATCCCCAGATGGAGGCGACAGTAATGCCCACTGCACCACCATACCTCTACAGCACATCCACACTACAGACTTATGAACACAAAGGTGAGAACAGAGATGCGTGTACCCACGCCTGTAGTAAAATCGTTGAGAAATCCATTGTACATTTAGTATCCATTTTTACACAAGTGGCTAATCAGACAGCAGTGAACATATTCAGTACTTAAAAAGGTAATATTACTGACACATGTCTATAGATTGAAAGATGAAAGTGAGTGACTGGAGGCTGAGCAGCAGTTGGGGATTAACATGTTTTTTTTCTTTTAGGATTCTAATCAGATTCTTCTGATCATCCAAAGTATACCAGACCTCCGTGAAGTTTCAGAGGATTAAAGCAAAAACTATGGCACCCTAATCTTCTTTAATAGACCCCAGAATAAACTGACAGGCGACTCTTTTTAAGGCCAGAGTTTGCAGTCAAACACTGCCGGACAATAGATGCAACAATGACCCGCCCTGTTTGGTTTCCACAATGCTGAAATCACTCATCTGACATAAGGTGAAACATCCCTAATCTTATCTGATTACTACCTGTGCCGTATTAAGGTCAATTGTGTAAAAATCCAGCATGGATGAAGTGCATTTCCCTACAGTATCACTGCACCCACCTTGAGCGATGGCAATGGACTCAAACCTGTGCAGCTCCCGCAGCAGGCAGGTGCGCTCTGATGGATGAAGGCTATAAATAAACTCCTTGGCTCCGCGTGGTGAGTTGAGGGGCTCCACTGGCTCTTTCAGGGGGTGTGTGCCCAGGTAACACCGCTGCACCAGCGAGGAGAGCGGCGGCTCCGAGCCGAACCGCACCGGGGAGGCTACAGCGGGTGTCTGGTGGCTCCTGAGCCCGGCTCTGGCCAGCCCACTCCCGGCTGTCAGGGAGAAGGCGGGCCGCAGGACCGCTCGCAGGCAGGGCAGCATCTCAAAAACGGGTGTTAAGAGACACGGTAGACAACCTGGTGGGGAGAAACAATTACGAGAATTATGGGAAAGCAAAACGGAAAACAAGTTCACATTTAATCAAACCTGCAACTTGACTTTAGTGGACGCACCTCAGTGGATGCTCTGCTGTCCTGTCCGACAACCTCCAGCAGGGACCTTGAAAATTCCGCAGCTGCTACTTTATCCGCTCTCCGAGTTGACACAGAAGCCTGACACGTCCAGCGGGCTCGTGTATTTCTACAAAATCACATTTTCGCGAGCGTCTGGCGTAACCTCTGGCTGTCAGGGCGGTGTAGAGCGGATGAGAGGACACGGGAAGCGGCCAGTAGCCCTGAAATATTTTCCAATGGCAGCGCTGCTTTCCTGCGTACGTAACGCTGACGTAACGCCAGACGTACGCACATCACATTAGGCAGGACAGATGTTTCTACTTCTGCGGACTGTGAATGCTCTGATATGATCGACGAAGCGTTATATTTGTTTTCTATTTATTTCTGTTATTTATAATGCGTGATGGAGTCTTATGTTTACATTCAGGCTGGTATGTGAGGAAATAAAACAAGAAGAAAATCTATAGCCTATTTACTGCCCCAGTCAGGTTTGTTATAAAGCACCATATATGCAGGTGTCAGCTGGGTGTGTGTTCATTCATCCTTCTGTTTTCATACCAGACCAGAGTCCACTCCCAAAGGAGGTATGAGACGCCTGACAAAGGAAGTCTGTTCCTAAAACTGAAGAGACATAGCGAAGTGTTTATCTTACTTAAAAACTAAGTTTAGTTCAAGTATTTTGTGTTACAGTGAAAGAGTAGCTGTTTCATTGATCAGAGGAGTGTTGAGTTTATCACCAGAAGCGAAGCTTTATCAAAGATGGTAGAAGTCAGATGGTCATGATGCTTTGCCACCAGCGACCCCTGGTGGTCATTATACAGCACATCATTTGTTACTGTGGACCTGTGCTGGGGTCATATAGTACTCAGATCATTTGTTTATGTGAAAGAGCTAAAATAGTACCACCGTGAAATTGGGAAATTAACCCACGATAAGTACAATTCCAGGTTGAAGAAAAAAAAAACATACTTACTTAACTCTGAGTAAGTACAGTTGTGGCCAAAAAGTCTGGCAGTGATTTAAGTAAGCCTATTCTTAAACAACATTTTTTCCAGATTTAAAACTTCTGCAGTGACTACTGAAATGCTTGATATTTATATCCAGGCTGGACAAAAGCAAGGAGGTCTCATTTCAGACAATAATTGTTCACCAGTCTTCTGCCATACAAAACCTGGACAGCACAAGACTGGTGCACAGTTGCTTTGGACAAGTAAAGCTTTCCAAACTGTAATAGCTCAGGGCACTAATGAAGCAATAATGGATCTCCATCTGTCAGAATGTGGCCTAGAAAGTAATATTCAGAATGCCTGAGCCGGTTACATTTGTTTTCTTCTTCTTTTTTATCACTTCTTTTTGAATCTATATTTTGTATTTTCCAATAAGCATATTTTAAACATATTAATTGCTTATCAGTGTTCTTCATTAGAAAGCAAGTGATAAAATAAGAACAGAGAAACGGCAAATTTAAACCAACCAACCAGCCCAACAGTTAAAAACAAAATCCAGATAGGCTGTTTCATTAAAGTCATTATATATATATTTTTAAATATTACGTAGTTTAAAAGATTTGTACACTGCTGTGTATATGACCATAGCTAAACAAAGACTAAAGGTTCATATAAAAGGACTTAACTTGAACCTAAAACAAAATAAAATTTTGATAATCTAACTTGATTAAACAGTGAGTAATCTCAGTTGTCATGATGTTATCTTCACAGTGATAAAAAAGTAAAGTTAGGATGAATGGAATGAAAAACTGAGAAAAGCTTGTTGGTGAGTGACGTGGTGTCACTGGGACCAGAGAAAACTGATCTCACCGCTGTCTGCATGCACATCGAGTAGAAACCTCAGTGGAGGATGTAAGGAACTGAAATATAATAAAACAAATTCTAATAAATATAACAGCTTCTTTTAGTCTAAACAGGAAAAACAGGGGTTTAAAAACATCTATAGAACCTATCTATAGATGTA
>JBAMYA010000013.1:8638792-8656216 GCA_037176975.1 Arrhamphus sclerolepis
ACACACATATATATATATTTTAAACTGATATTGTGTTAATGTCAGAGGTAGAATGGCATTGATGTCCAGTGTGTTATAGCCTGGTGCCATTTATTAAATGAAAGTGGGAATCTGTTATGAGGTGAAATTTTATGCCTCTGTCTGCAATGTGATCATTGCAGCAAAGCACAGTCATAAATTTCTTTTTGATATAATTGTATTAATGCAGCAAGTAATGGATGAGCATATGTTTCATGCTGATTACTATCCCTCTCTGACTGTGTTTCCTAGTTTCCTTCCCATCGGCCGACTATCGGAATGAGAATATGTGCCTTGAGTTAATGCTGATTGCAGCAGCTGCCAACACATGAATCTCCATGGCAACAATAATGGTTGCCAGGCAACCATGCTCTTTTAGGGACACTGAAAGAAGCCCAAAGGCTTACTAAAAATATATACGGGTATAGTACTTCTCGAACGCCTCAGCCAAATGCACGATATGCTCAGAACGACAAACTGTAAACGCTAAGATGCTATTTTCTCCCGTTCAGCTGCAGTGTGTGGGGACTCTGATGTTGCTCTACTTTGACATGAACACTGAGCTCCAAATGGCAGCCACAAATACTGATATCTTTCATGACATTAGCACATAGAGGCATGACTGAGGATTGGATGCTTTTTTTTTTTTTTTTTTTTTTAGGTTATGGAGCTTATTCGGGGGCAATGGACAGCCTGGTTCATAGAGATAGTGAGTTTAATTTTCATACACACTTGAAAAATGGGGCAACTGTCAGCCATCTTGGCTCCTGCATCAAGCTTTCCCCTTGCAGCTCACACAGACCCAGGTGGCATGCGCACACACTGTGGAACAAAGCATTCCATCAGCGCAAGTGATATCACTGCAGTCAGCTCAGCTGTTCCTGCCTGCGCTAAAAATAGTGTGGTGGAAACAGTGGATTGCCTATGCAGAAAATATTTAACTCCTGACCCGAAACCTACCAAGAATTTTTTTTTTCTTACATTGAAGTGGTAAACTGAATCTGTGCCAGTTCAACAATTATGAAACATTTTATCACATTTTCTTTTGGTAGTATGCCTCTGCACTGTATTATTTTTTTATAGTAATTTCATGTGTGTTGAAACAGGAACTGTGGAAGTTGTAGATAACATATTCATAGTTTTTGTAGGCAACAGAGATAATGCTGATTTTGTATTATTAGACTCTGCACATTTTTCATTCTTGTTGT
This sequence comes from Arrhamphus sclerolepis, assembly GCA_037176975.1. NCBI lineage: Eukaryota > Metazoa > Chordata > Actinopteri > Beloniformes > Hemiramphidae > Arrhamphus > Arrhamphus sclerolepis. The sequence continues at coordinate 8,640,019 of JBAMYA010000013.1, forward strand.
TTTCTTGTAGAAATGTGCATTGTAACCTCTAGTTGTAGAGAATGAAATTACACATGAGCAGTGACATTTAAATAGTTTGCAATAGCTCTCATTAATTAGGTCATACCTGAATCTAGGCTGATAAAGCACCTTGTATCACAGACAGGAATCATGGCTTCCTCACAGCACTTCAGTCATCATGTCACACTAATTGGATATCCATGGGGAAGACAGCAATTGTGCTTTTAAGATGATTTGTAAATATATTTTGGTTGTAACCTTATTAGTTAGGAGCTTTTGAACAGGGTAGTTTGCTTAAAAAGAAGAAGAAGAAGAGGGAGCTTGGTTGTACTTGTTACAATAACAAGAAGAACCACGTCTCAAACACACACGCATGCCGTGACCATCGTAATAATTGGCTGTTCAAATGTCTCCTGGCTTCTTGCACTGGCTTTTACATGCACACTTCTTTCTTCAACACACACACACACACACTATCACAGAAGACCGATGAAGTCTTCTTTCATCCCAGTGTTTATTCGCTCCACAGCAGCTTCCGGGTCCAGACATACCACACTCGGGTCATGATGTGGCTGGCCAGGTGCCAGGACGTGTGCAGGGGGCTGTGCCATGGCGTTGGCCCTTGCATGCTGGCAGCATTGAGGAGCGTAAAGGCATTCAGTGGCGTGAATGTCCCTTTGTCTCAGAGCAGCATGCCAGGCTAGCTCTAATGAGGCAGCTCTTTGTGGCAGGCCTCTCAACATCAAGTGGGCTGGTGGACTCATTAACCTGACTACTGCAAATAAAGCAGGCAGGCACAAGAGACGCCTATGATAGCACACTTAAGGCCCTGATGAATCCCCTCACCACTCCCCTCTCCTCTTTTCCCTCTAGTCCCTCAGGCTTCCTCTGATAGGAGGAAACCAGCCTCTGGCCTAGTTCAGGTGTCCCAAATAAGGGACGATGGTGATTTCCACTTAAAAAAAAAAAAAAAAAAAATTCTGTGTCTTCTGCACCTTGAGCTTTAATCGGTTTTGGTCTTGCAACCTAGTTTTTGCAAAAAAAAAAAAAAAAAAAAAAAGAATAAACTAGCTCTGTTTGGTCTCACATTTTTTCCCAGCTTCTATAATTTACATGATAGAATCATCTTTATGAACTGGTTGAGACATTCCTATTTCTGGTCTTTTTTGTTTGTTTGTTTGTTTGTTTTCCCCAAAGCATCAAATCACATCTCAGGTCGGTATGTATTTAGTTGTCTCAGCAAAAGAGCCACAGCTTGATTAATGATTGTATTTTCTGCATTTTGGTTTTGTCATAAGTAAAAAGGGAAGACAAAAAAAAAAAAGAAAACTAAACTGAATATTAATGTAAGGAAATACATCAATCTGTCCAGTGATTATTTATGGTGGTCCTGAGGTGCAATATGCAACAGCGTCATAAAGACACAACAATAATACCAAAAGAGCTGCTGTATTTCCAGAAAGTACAGTAAATATAAAACAGAATGTTTCAGACAACATGAATACAAAACAGAACACACACAAAAAATAATGATACAATCAAGGACGTTTTTCTTAAATATTATGTTTTTTTTTTTAATTTTTTAATTTTTTTATTTGTTTCTTTCTTGTGTTATCTACATAATGTTTTTCTCTGTTATTGATCCATTTTTCAAATCTTTTATGGTTTCATTGTTGCAGTTTGTAAAATATTGTGTTTCTTTTTAATTTTTTGTCTTATTTTCTAAACCATAATTGTTTTTTATTCTTGTTGCATTTTCTGATGTGTATTTTCAGTTTTGTTGTTTTGTTGTTTTGGAACCCCACTTATTTTCTGTTTTGCTGTTGTTCCTTTTTTGTCTGTGTTATACATTTTCAGAGAAAATGACTTTAAAAGACATACGGTACACTTTCCTTATTAGGTTAAATATTTCCTTCTGTATTTGATGAGCTCCTCTAAGCCTGATCTTAGTTTAACGGTTAATGAATCCTGTTCTCTCGTCTTGAATGTTTTAAACTCATCAGCTTGCGCAATGCGTTGATCAACTTGACTTATTTGGGTCAGGGAAGCTTTTATGACTTGTTTCCCCAGCTGATGTTTGATTGTGAGGGAGTCAGCTGAAGTAGATTTGCTAGCATGTTTTGATGAATATTTTTATAGTGGCATGGATGTTGTGTAGCTTACAACTGAATTATGTATCCAGATGAAATTGGGTCATGAGCAGTTGCTCTCTGCACGCTGACAAGGGCAGGTCACATATTCATCTCGCATTATGATTGTTTCATATTTCTCCTTTTTATTTATCTCTCATAATCCTGCTGGTCATTAATGTTCAGTACTATTCCTTATCGGTGTGACCTCCCAGATATTGATTCCATGTTAATATCATGTACTATTTGATTAACTGCCTCTGAAATCTCTGAAAAGTGTTTGATCAGGCTGCTTGTATGTAGATTAGATTTTAAACAGTCCCTTCACTGTTTTTCATGATGTTTCTCCACACTCATTTTACAACCTCCCATTGTCCTCCCTGCTCGGTAAATGATTTTAATCTAGTGATTCTGTGTATTCTGGATAAGCCCTGTGCAGATCCAGGCAGCACCACAGAAGGCAATCTGAGGCCAGCGCCACAATAAGCAAGTGCAACTGTGCAAGTGCTTCATTTTTTGAAAAGGAATATTCATACCAACATCAAAGAGCTTGGCACCTCTGACTCTGACAAATTACAGACGAGGTTTCATTAATTAAGTAGGCCACTGATGTTTATTTAAACAAAATCTACGGTTGCATTATTGATTTTTCACCGCAAAATTGTCTGAAGCGATGCAAGTGGATTTTGAGCCATGTGGCTCTCTGTAGAAGCAGATAGACAGCAGGAGGTTAGATGGTAATTTGGAGGGGGGTTGAAAAAACGTCAAAACACAGTTAGTAGTCTTCAGACATTCCCAGCACATGCATGTCCCTACCTATATGTTCAGAGAATAAAGTCAGAGTCTGTTAACAATTTGTGCTGAAAATGTAAGGATCTAAGGATTCCTTACTTCCTCTGTTTCTGCTTTTGTAGGACATGCCACAAATGAAAGTGACATTAACTATGCATCCTTTTCACTTTACTCACAGTATTAGCAGAGGCTCAAATGTTCTGCCACAGTTTACCAAACATCATCATTATCTAACGTTCAATTTATGTGCTTTTCTAACTGGTGGCTGATTTGAATGTGTTGTTGGGATTTAGAAAATCTGCATCAAGGAGACAATTGTGTCCTCTGAGTGTTTATGCACATTTATGCACATGCACACTTTTACGAGCTGCTCATACACGCCTGGCACTATTTGTCAACACAACACATGTAGACGAATTGCTATTGACAAGTGCACACAATGCACCAAGGGCTACAGAGAAGACTCAATAAAATTGAAAGATAGGCTTGTTGAGATCCAAGGCCTTTCTAATTTCCCATAATAGACTGCTCTATGCTTTGAAATGTGATTTAGGCAAGAGTAGTGGGTTTCGGTAGTCTGTTAGCCCCTCTGCCAGTTTCTCCTCCCCGTAATGGAGAGCACTGGAGTTACACGCAGGTTTTGAACTGGAGAAGATGGACACACACTGCAGCATTTCTGCCACAGCCTCCTGTCTGTCCCACAGTAAAACTCTGAGGAAAAATCAATCGTAATTAGGTCAGATGAAATTAATTTAGACATCAGAGTTCAAGTTGAAAAAAAAAAAAAAAACAGAACTATCTACTGACAGTATGATTGCTGATTTATCTGCAATGATATAAACTAGAATTTATTTTGTCTAAACTGATTATGGAGTGTAGGTTTTTTTTGCTTGTTTGTTTGTTTGTTTAGCTTGTTCTCAAAATCTCAATATGTATCTTGTTAAATGTGTGCAGCCAGTGGCCAATAAAAACATGTAGTTTTTAGAGGTTTCTTTTTCACTTGGAAAAAAAAATAATACGAAAAAGACAACAGTCAAATATGTCAGAATCTATGTAGTGGACCTGCTTTGTACAAACTGAGATCTCGCCCCCTCTCTCACACTTTGTGTGTGTGTGTGTGTGCGTGTGTGTGTGTGTGCGTGTAGAGCAGCTGAGACTGTTTCTGCCTTGCTCTTCCTCTCAGGCAGAGCTCTGATGGCAGGTCCAACGGGATGACTGCCTGCCATCTGTCCAGGTATTCTCTCCACACGCCTTCGCCGCGGAGCTCTGAATTTGTGCACATGCGTGAGTGTGTGTGTGTGTGCGTGTGCCTTTTTTACACTTTTCAGTTATCTGTCTTCCTCAGAAACAAAAAAGCATAAAGCTCCCACAACATGAATTATTCCCCAGAAATTTCAGCACCGTTATTGTTGACTGTGTGTTTGCATCTCCTCACGTGCACACGGTCACTTGTTGAGCACAGACTGTATTAGTGTACTGCTAGCATACACAAGGCCTCTCTTTACCAAACTAAGTGCTGAAAGAAAAAGAAGATGCATTGAGGTGGACCTAAGACAGAGATCGACAGCAATATATGAGTGTTCGTGTGTGTGTGGGTAGGTGTGTGTGTGGCAGGTGGTAAGTGACATTGCAAGCCAACAGGCTGAGGTCAACCTCACCGGGCAGAAGCCCAAGCTATATTATCAACTGGGTATCTGGCAGATTGCTCTGCCCACACCCACTACCATCCATGACATATACACACATACACACACACCCAAGCATGCACAGACAACTTGCTTACATATTGATTTTTAAACAGCATGAAATTCTAAAGAAATGTAACGATTTTGCTGCTGAGAGAAACAGCACTGCTGCTGAAGCACCAATTTAGACCAAAAAAGACAAGAAAAAAAAAAAAAAAACATTGCCAGGGAAAATGACAGTACGGTCTTTCTGTTTCGTTGAATGGACATTGAGGAATAAAAGAAAAATCCAATTTTCATTTTAAGGATGTGATTTAAATTATCTGAAGCAATTTATTCCACCAAAGAATATTATTTTTATGTTTTACATTCATACTTCATTTTGAACTTTATGCTAAATGCACATTATTTGCATTTTTTTTGTTTCAGTCTCCAATTGCAAGCGACTTTCATGCAAGGTAGGGTAAATTCTAAGCAAGGACATTTTTGCTGTTCAAAATAAATCGAGTACCTTTGGTTCATAATGCTTCATGTTGCCCGATGTACATCGCAATCTCAAAGTGACAGAAAATTGCTAAGATACGCTTTTTCTTTTTTCCAGCAAGTCATGCTTCCTCAGAGTGCTGTTGACCCACTTTAGTTCAACATTTCATCCTCTGTTGTCTCCGAAAGAAACCAAATACCATGATGCCTATACAGTCAGTGGAAAATGAGAGTGCACCACTAAAATGCTTGTACAGCAAATACCATGGTCACTTTACATATTGTGCATAGTGACAAGATACTGCCATTAATTTATTTTTTGTATGATTCTATATTGATTCATCTCAGATCTTTCCCAGAAAACATGACACAGTGTGTTGGCTTGCATGTGATAAAATCTTTCCTTCACTGGTGATGATAAAGAAGTCTGAATTTCCTGCAGCTGTTGGTTACATGGGTTATCTGTCTCCATATGGAAGGAAGAAGGTCATAAAATGTGACAGCAGCATTTTGCGATATTGCTCCTGTTGTTACCCCGGTACATATCGGCGGCTTGCTGCCCATAGGAAACATCCCAAATTTACATGTGAGGAGGCAGGGATGGATAGAGAGATGCTGAGGAGAAGGGGGAAGGGATGGTATGAAGGTACGGAGGAGGGAGGAAGGGAAAAAGAGAGGAATAGGGTGGGGGGACACAGCAGCTGGCTCGTTTTTCCCTGTCATTATCCTCGGTTGCTGTTTCAGTCAGCCCTGTTTGATGAAAGTCAAATAGTACACTAGCCCTGATTATGTGACAACTGGAATTCACCTACTTAGTTAATCCTGCATCGGGGTTTCAATTTCAATTAATTTCTCTCTGGTTGCTCCATCTTCCCAGGGGATGGTGAGAGCAAGGTGGAGGAGGGGAGCCTGCTGTGTGGGTGAGGAGGATACAGTATGATGGAGAGGGTGGGGGAGGGGAAACCATACATAGAGAACCAAGATGACGAAAATGCCTGCACAGCACAATCAGCTATACCATGCAGAGCAGTGAGATAGAACATGCCTGGTTTTCTTTCTTTAACCATGTAGCCTGGAAGCAATCAGCTGAATATTTTTTTATAGCTTTTGCCTCCTTTGCAGGGGATTCATGGTGTGTGCATGACTGCATGTCTTTATGCCCTCCTGCGCTGAGCTTAGAGTGATGTCTGTTATTTAATGTGAATGCCTATGTGCTCTGACTGTTTTTTTGCTCATATGTTTGTGCATAAATGTGACCATATGTGATGTACATTTCCAAGCATGTCTGCATTTCACACACACAAAAAAAGCTGCATATTAATAAAGTCTCCAAGGCCCTTTAGAGGATCAAACCCCCCAGGTTGTGATTTTCCGCCATTAGTCTTACGAGGCTGATGGGACTGGGGTGGTTTATGCCAGCTGAGCCTTCTTCGCTGACAGAACAATACCTCTGTATCACTGCTCTCCTTCTCGCTCCTCCTCACGCCGTCTTCACCCTGACATTCCTTGACATTCTGATGAAGGGTTGAGTTAGAGCCGCCTGGCCGTGTCACCATGGTAAATCTTTTGCCATATGGCGTTGGGTCGTTCTTGTTGTCTGTGATGGAGGAGGGAAGGCAGAGCGCCTGGTGTGATGCTGCTGCACATCCATTTAAGACACACCAATTTCAAAAAGCACCATAAGTGAGACAAGCCTGTTTATCAGGGTTTCTGTTAGAGACTTGATTTAAAATAAAATAAATACAGTGATGCTTCTGCTGTGAGACAATGATAATGAACAAAGTGTCTTTTTTATGGGGGGGGGGCACTACTTGTGATAACTTTAATCAACATTGTTGTTGATTTTCTATTTCTTTTTTCTTTTTTTTTTCAACAAATACGAGAAGACATATGTCAAGAAGCACAGCAGAGTTTTTGTTAAGACTACCAAAGACTGCTTTTAAGAGCACACTTCATTTCAGGGAATTCAGAGCAAGCATTTTGTCAATGCACCCCAGGTTAGTTTTAGCTCTAAACAACAGTATTTACAGTGATTGTAATTGCCTCCACTTTTGCAAAAAAAATTCTTGAGTATCCCCAAGAACGTGCATTACAAACACACTTCCTTTTCTTTAGCCTTTTTTTAAATTTTTTGAATAAATAATTTATCTTATAGCCGGGACAGGCTCCAGCAGATACCCGTGACCATGCACATGAATTAGCAGGTATACATAATGGATATGATGGATAATTCATCTTATCTTTGATGTAACAATAGCCATAATGTAGTCTTATACAGCAAAGCTAACGGTGAAGCTAATGTGAGAAATAATGAGTGATGGTAGTTAAAAAGAACGCCTGCATCTGAAGGGAGTCCCAGCTCTTTGCCAGGTTTTGTTAAGAAATAAGAAAGCTTCTGTGCTGTGGTGTGAAACAAGGCTCAACATTGATATACTGCCAATCTGCTGCACTGCGCTTTCACCTGTGCATCCTGACAGTGAAGCTGGATAGTTACCACAGCTGCGTTCCTTACCTCACCTCCGTCCAGGCGTGTACCTCCTCATTATTAACCTGCAGTTCTGCCCCACTAAACCCCCCCACTGGGGTGAAGCCCTTGGAGCAGAGGATGCTGAGACACTAATGATGCTTTGGATCCAAGCTCACTTACAGCATCTCTAGATTATTCAGAATACTGCTGGGAAGAGTGGAAACATTCCAACAACACACAAAATCTGCGTAGAGAGACAGGGAGGCATTCTGTAACATTCTTAGAAATATGCACTTGCGTATATGTTCAAGTCTGAACCTGTGATAACAAGTTACAGCAAAGAGCTTAGCTTAGCACTGAGACTGAAAATGGTTTATCAGGCTCTGTTCACAAAAAACAAACAAACAAAAAAACCTTTGAGCCCTTCTAAACCTAGCTAGTGACCACAGATTTCAAATGTAATATCCAAATACAAACTGAGATCTCGCTTTGCATGACCTTAGTTCAAATCAAAAGTAGTCTATGAATAAACAGAAAAAAAACATTCATAGTACTGCTCTTCCATGACACTTCTGGGACAATGATGTGTGAACAAGACAAAAACATGAGCTACTTTGTAGTACTGCTCAAAGATTTGCTCGGTTTATCCATTAAACCGAGCAAATCTGCGTCTGGTCACAAATCATACACAATGCTGATGAGGCTCAGCAGCCACAGTCCTAAAACTACTCAATCAGCTCATTTCAGTTGTGTTAAAAAAGACTCTACTGAGAGCAGTGCAAATTGGCAAAAGGTTTTTCAGCCAAGCCTGTAGCTAATCAGGAGTCTGTAACGGTTGCTTTTCTGTTGTTACAACAACCCATATCAGCATGAGCTTGATTACCTCTTCAGGTAAATTATTTGAAATGTTGTTATTCAGCTCCAAAAAAAAAAAAGATTATTTACTGGATCCATCGAATCCATCCATCCACACATACATACATACATATATACATCCATCCATACATATTTACCTCAGCTCTATTTAGGGTCATGGAGGTTTGCTGGAGCTGATGCTTGTTGGTTCTACATTGATAACAACCTCATCAATGAGTGTTGTAAGACGTAGGCTGAACTGCATTCAAATTTGTTCTTTGCTTTATGAATTATAATCGGATTGCACACGTGAATGAAATGGAGTCATGAAGCCGAAGATGTAGCCAAATAACATTAATGAGCTTCCATTTGACTAACAATGAGATTTCACTACAGCCTACTATTCACTCCTGGGATGTCTGTAAACCACTATAATTGCTGTTTGGTAACATTATATTCCTGTGTACTCAGGGTTTGGTCAGGTAAAAATGTGAACATCCCTGTTAACAAAATGACAGTCAAGTTCTGCAGACAACATGAGGTATGGTCCAAAATACCCCCTTCATTGATGTGATGAACACGTAAAATATTAATATGATGTCCTGGACATGGAAAACATCATACTGTAGGGTCTCTGGAGTCATCTCATTTTGAACTGCCATTCTGCCCTGGTTGTCTTATGGTAATGTTGACAATGTTATCTTGTTTTTGTTTGTTTGTCTTGTGTGTGAAATGTTTACTTATTCCTTTGCCTTCTTTAGCGAGACTGATAAACATTTCTTTAAAAATTAGCTTACAGCCTTGGAGGCCAGATAAAGATAGAGGCCCTGTTCCACCAAATAGACCATAGTGTGACAGCTAGCCAGGCTAAAGAATCGGTGGACCAGCCTTGTGTAGTTGCTGGTATCTTTTCCCCTTCAGCACCCGAGCAGTTGGTTCAAAGGAAGTGTATACTGAAACAAAGTCACATGGAATACCTCCACCTTTTCCTGACTCAGTGACACAGCTGCTGAGAAGCTGACCCTGATGACTGGCAAACCTAATTTGAGACACGTGAGGCCACCTCCAACGACCATAAAGAAGGTGCATTCCAGGGTTGAGAGGGCAACATAGAGTCTGAAAATCTGAAGCTCCTGGCAAAGAGGAGATGTAAATTCAGTGAGGTTGTAATACACGTTGGCACTAATGACACCTGGCTACACCAGTCAGATGCAACGAAACAAAATATTGAGTCGGTGTCTAACTACACTGGTCCACTTCTCAATCTGGCCAGTGATGATGTTTTCTGTGTGGTTGTGTCCAGAAAATGACATCACTTCTACAGACAATGGGATGATGTTCTGGGGAGAGCTTGGTCTGGTTAGAAGAGATGGCATTCATCACACGCAGGATGGTGGAGCTCTTATCCTTTAGAAATTTGGCTGATTTTGTGAGACACTCCCCTGACAATCCAGGGTCAAGGCCAGGAGGCAGAGTTGCAGTCTTACATGCGTCTCTGCTGCTTCTCAGGGACTGTTGCCTGCCAGTAAAAATATGGAAATTATTTATGTAGCTACATATTTTGTCATGTGTGATGTTTGCTATATATTTGTACTCTTCCTTTCTCTGTCTTTCATCCTCATTGTCCTATTGCTTCTCTTATCTTCCTTTGCCTGGGCATCTCCCAGGAAAGCACCTAGAGACATTTTGCATTGTGACAAATCTACAAATAAAGTTGAATTGTACTGAAATGAATTAGAGTAGTGAGCCATGTGATCAAAGACAACATAAGGGCTAAAGCAGCACAAAGCAACTTCTGTCATTTTAAGTGCAACGGAGCCCCTATAGATGTGGAGGTTAAATCAGTTTTACAACAGTGTTCAATAGTTCCTCTTTTTTTTCATCTCTTGCTTGGTCACTCTCGCTTTCTCATCTGTTACTACTTTCTTGAGGACCTTTGACACCTCTGATGCAATGTCCAGTGAGCTAGTTTCATTGTTTTTGATGTGTGACGTAGCGCTGTAACATTATACGCAGCACAACGAGAATCCACAGTTACCTTGGCTGGTTTTTGCTGATAGTGCTGATATGGCCTGCAAGCTCATCAGAGAATTCTACTTGAATTTTCATTTGCAAAGTAACTGGACCAAGTAATGTCCTACATTGGCACCCATACAGCTTTCTTCATTGAAAATATAGAAAAGAAGTTATCTGAATGGATTTCATTCCTTCAAATTCTTTGCCATCTTCTCTCCACTGCCATTGGCAACAGTTTAATTTTACTCGTTTTGTGTTGGTTATTCATTTGTCAGTTAAAGTTTTTGAAAATGTGCCCTTTGCCAAACAGTTTCCACAGATGACTTCCAATGTGGCACGGTGTAACAAACCATCTGGTGTGTCAGATTAGGTTTTATAGGTTATTTCAAAAACTTTAGAAACCCCAAAGCCGAGTGGAGCTGCAGTAAAAGAAGGTGTAAAACACAAGTGGTAAGAAGAGACAACCATTGCTGGTGTCTCATTGAACTGGAGTTCTTAGTTTTCCTGTGCTCCATAATACTTGGACCATTTAAAAATGCCTAATGTTATATGTAAAATCTACAGGCAAACGGGAAAGTCTAGAGTTTTACATTTAGTTCTAATTATGTGTTCATTATTTTAACACATAGCTCCTGCCTCTCAGCTACAGCTCATTATATTTCAGACCTCGTTTAAAATAAGCAAACAGAAGGCTTATGAGTGAGTGTGAAGAGGTGATGCAGATTTTTACCTCTGGACAGTAATACACAAGCAATCAGTCATATGTGAGAAATCAAAATGCCAAAAAAATATTTTAATAATTATACATGACATAAAGAAGCATCAGTTACTCAACCATAAACAGATATACGTATGTGTGTGTCTGTGTGTGTGTTTATATCTCTGTAATGGCTGCCGTCCTTTAACCTTCCTCCTCCTACTCTTCCTCCTCCTCCATGGATACACTGTGCCCAGGCACACTGTACTGAACATGCATGGCAGTGTGTTTCCTCCTGTAACAGGCTACCTTCTGCACCACTCCTCTCGCTATTTAAAGGAAAGTGCAACCTTTGCCTTGGGCCTTAATTATGTTCAATTTGCCAAGCTGGGCCTGAAACCATTGGGGGGTGGAAAAGCTCTCTGACCTATTTATTAATGCAGCTTTTTCCTTCCACTGACTGAGACTGAACCAAAAAGACACAGCCAGAGAGAGAGAGAGAGAGAGAGAGAGAGAGAGAGAGAGAGAGAGAGAGAGAGAGAGAAAGAGAGAGAGAGAGAGAGATCAACGAAGATAGACAGAGATGTGTCAGTTTTTGTATAAAAGGGGTGTAGTCAGAACATAAGCTGAATGGAAGAACAGGGGTAAAAGTGGTGCACTAAATATTTGTTATATCTTCGTTTTATCTCAAGAAGTCAGACTTTTCCTTAAAGTAAATGTCATTACTGTTTTAACAATGTCTTCAGTAAGCAACTAAATAAGCTAATATCTACTTTTATTGACCCAACTTATCAGTCAGGTCAATAAAAAAATCAGTCAGGTCAATAAAAAAATAGAAAAAAACTTGTGTTGGTTCACCTGCAGCCACCAATGCTGAGTTATCTCCAACATAGAACATCACTCTCTCAATCGAGACTGTAGAGGCTTCTTCTGACTAGATGATTGGAGGTAAACACTGAAGATGCCACTGACCTTTTATTATAGCTTCTGATAAGGCCAACTATCTCCCCTCTCAACACAGCGAACCAAATGTCAAGTCACTGTATGTGTTATAATTACCCTGAGTTGGTATTTTCCTTCCCTTTACATTTCAATGCATGGAGCTGAAGATGGCTGAGGACATGTCATACCACATCAGACGCGTGCGCTTAATTTGGCTTTTTCAGAAGGTTTAAAAAGATGGAAGGTGATCTTAACACTGAGAAGTTTCCTCCCCAGAATCAAGAGCTTGTTACTCTCTCATTAAGAGTTTTTATGCATCGCCAAATAAACTAATGCTAATAAACTCCTCATTATATTCTCACAGAAAAATTCAGGAATTTTGAATATGCGTCTTGGACTCATGGTGCATTTATTTTCCCTTTGCCTGGATGTTACTGTGCATACTATTTTGAAAAAAAAAATGTTACTCAACTATGTGACAGTGAGAAATTGATTTCCACACTTTAGAGGTAACAAAGTCAGGAGTTGTTCTCTGTTTCTGAAAGGATTTTAAATTTGAGGAATTGCTGAAATAATATTTTGACTCAACCATTAATGAGTGATTGTTAACTGTTGTTAAGTTCCACCATGCTCTTCCATAAAAGTAGATTTTATTGATTAATCGTTTTATTTCTGCAATCATTTTCAGTGTTTTTGCCTACAGTTGGACGGCTTTTATTATCTTGTGAAAGATAATGCCAGAGTCCTGCATTTTCCCCATGAAAGAGGAATGCCCTCAAAGCACTGACTCAATACAATGGACCATATTTCAGCTCTATTGTGAGTTTCTTTTTTTTTTTTTCCTGTGAAAAATTTGTGCATCACTAATGCAATTTGACTTGCTGGTGCAATTGTGTGGAAGAAGGTAGACCCATTTTGCTGAGTGTCAGGCAAGGCTTTTAAACTGTCACCCTACTTTCTCTTTCCTTTATACAGAAACCTTTTAGAGGTTTTCTTTATCGGACTGGACAATCATCGCCGTCATCGCCATTTCCCTGTTCTGGGTTTTGCGGCTGAATTATTTGCTGGTCTAGAGACTGATAGGTTATCAGAGACTTTGTCATTTTTAAAAATGTACTTTTGTTGATAATCTGAGTTGTGATATTTTAATCGTGGTCATAGAGAATCCAGTCCAGTTGTGTGTCGACAGACTGCCGTGATTCAAGATAGCACATGTCTCGCCCATGTCTTCAGCATTGCTGCTCTGAGCCTTCTGCTGCAGAGAAGCAGTCAGAGTCCTTGCTGACATGAGAATCCTCTGAACCAGAGGCGGAATCTAAGATTAGAAAAGTTGTTGTAAGCATTAAGAGGCATGAATCTTGCTTATAAGGACAGGGCCCCGTGTTAGTTGTTAGATTAAAAACTGCGGGGTGCTGAAGACTTTAGTCTCTGCTATGATATGCTGCATGCCTATAACAAGTACAGCAATCGCTTGCACATGCCAGAAAATCAAGTGGGGAGAAAATGCAATTATGATTTCCGATCGCAAATCTAAGACGTGTGCATGATATTACAAAAACAGCAACAACTCATGAATAATGCATGCGGGCCTTTGGCTATAGATTAAGTGTGAATATTCATTAATTTGCTTGCCCTTTGGGAGGTGATGCAAATTCTTACAAAGCCACACTGGCAGTGGGTTATCAACCACTCTTCACAGCAAAAAAAGGGTAACTTTGAATGACACGTGTGTTTCTTCATAAATACATGAGCTGCATGTAAAACTGAAGGACATAAGTGACTCTGTTAAGAAGTTTTAACAGGGTTTCCCTGAAGTAGTGACCCCCTCCTTCCTACTCCCACCTCTTAAGTGCTAAGTTACCAGAGCAGGGAAAGCCCATTAGAGAAAGGAAGGTGGGGGAAGGCAGAGTTTGAGTGATTAGACTGATTGGATGTAGCAGCACTAGGTTGCTCAGGTCAGGCCTAATCAGCTTCAGGATAGAGGGAAGGTCTCTAATGAGTAAAAGAGAGATAGATGGAGAGGTGAGACTGCTGTCAGGTGTAAACAGGCGTTATGTCATTTGCACACAAATAAAAATAGTAAGAAAAAAATTAAGAAGGACGAAAGAATCTGTGGTGCACAGCAGGTCCACACTTGGGATTGTTAATTAATAAAAACAACTTTAAACAAAAAGAAAAAAACTAAAAGGACTACTCACACTTTACCTCCACTTGCTCTTGACTATAGCTACTCCCCAAACTTTGTATCTCTTTTCGCAACCCTGAACAAAGCATTTCTGTTGAAGATAAATTGAATTTATTTAGAGAATAATTTACCTACCCTGTGGAGGACATTGTATGCACTTTCCCTGCAGCAGAGCTAACACGAAGAAGAAGAGGGATTGGAGCAAGATAAACGACTCATTAACCCCAAATTGATCATGAGCTGCACACTTGTGAAGATGTTCCATCATTAATATTTCAACTTAATTATTTGTGCACGTGTTGACTCCAAGGTCCTAATTTGCACATCGTGGTGTGATGTATGAATTACTGTAATGGACAATATTCAAGCAATTATTTTTCCCACAGCTGCATTTTTTTTTATTTTCCCTTCCTCTTTTTGTTTCCCATATCTCACAGCTGATATTTCTCTCTGTGATTAAATTATTTGGTCCCATAATGATCTCATGTCGTAGGGGCTTAAATCTCATAGACTGTCACTTATAAATCAAACTCTGCTGGCTGAGAAGATTCTTCCCCATGCAGACATCTTTCAATTTATGCTATTTATTCTGTATTCTTTTTTTTTTCCTTTTTTTTTTGTAGTATTGCATGACATATTCTAGACAGAATCGCTAACAAGAGTTGACAGTAATAAAATAATAGTCATGAAGCCTTGTGTTCATCTTACCTGAGCACACTTTTATTCTGTCTGAAACATAATTGAGAGTAGTGGTTTGCTATCCCTAAGACATGAAATGAAATATTTTACAACTCTCCCTGTTGTCTCCACCACTTGTGACAACAGGAAGAAATTTTATTTATGGCTAAAGTATTGCTTTCGGTGCACCAACACATTACAAATAATTATATATGTTTTCACGACAATATGATAGCAAAGACACATCAAAGCTAAACAGCAGTGTGGGTTGAATCATTCAGATTAACATACCAACACTTTTAACAAGACATCTCATTCCAGGCACGAGCACTGTTGCCACTTTAAATGGACTCATCTCTCTGAGGTTTGAGGTTTTGAGCAGAGTGCCAGATTGAGGGGTCTGGGGATTGGAGGTGAGTGCAAACCTGTGCATCAGCATGTCTTAATCCCACAGAGCCATAATCTGGGATTAGTGATCCTCTCCTCACTGGATCCAGATTAGAGCATCTGCTCATGCAGCAGCCTCTGCACCAACGACTGGCACCACCTCCCCAACCCCAGTGGGAGGAGCTGAGCTGTGCTGTGGTGCTCTCTGATTGGAGGGAGCTCTGGATAAACTATGTGGTGACAGGGGTTGCCAAGGCGATCATGCTGGCTTTGCAACGATTGGTTGTGTCAGAGCTCAGCATGTCTGCATGTCCTCAGACAAGCATTAGATCAATTACTGGAGAGGCACTTGTATAAACGTACTTATATGTGCACACTTTTAAACATGCATGCAAACTAAAAGCTGTCTCCACTCTTCACACCAAAAAAAAAACAGACGACAGAGTAATGTTGATTTATGGATCAAATAAGTGAGCAGTGGAAACAGTACTTCATTTTGAGTGTGGGTTTATTTAGTTTTCATATATACAGCATATATATACAGCAGCCGCAGCTCACATAGGTCAATCTCATCACCCTGCTCACTGGCACATGGTGGAACCATAATCTGAGGGGTCAAAGGTTGGCTTCATGCAGCTTGTCCGGCTGAAAGGGCAGATGGGACACACACGCACATGGACACACGCAGGTCAACCTCATGCTGCCGGGTTGGCTTTAAGGGCAGATGGGTGCATTGTGTCATTATGGCGGCTAGGGTACAGCTTGTGGGGGCAGCCATGTTGTCATTGAGAGGACACTCACTGGGTCAGGCATGCAGAGCTGAGCACTGAAAATAGTGTACTATGTGACTTGTGATTGCAGATTTATTTTTATAACTTCTCT
>JBAMYA010000013.1:8656540-8666869 GCA_037176975.1 Arrhamphus sclerolepis
ATTAAGAATCAGTGTGTATGTGGAAAAAGTATATTACATTGATACAACTACAAGTACCATAAGTCAGGTCAAAAATGGTCCTTTTAGTACAAATGTTTGGTTCTGGGTACAGTTAATTACGCACCTGCATACACTATATCATATATCAACAGTAGAACCACTGACAATTTTTGCTCTTTGTGGTTGAATATTTTCTCTGTTCTGTTTTATAAATAAACATCATCACTGTAGCAATCTTTTTGGGAAAAAAAGTTGTTTATGTCACTCATTTTACTCATACTTCTCAAGCCCATACAGTGCAGCAGAAAGATACTTTTGAAGGTTTATGTTTTTTAAGCTGCTTCCATTGCATTTCCACTGCAAATGTAGTATTAAAAATACTGCAATTTTAGGGAATTTAATACATGTATAATCTGCTTTTGCTGGATTAAGCTTCCACATTAGAACAAATCAGGAAGAACACAAAGGGCAGCGACATGGGGGTCTAAATATACTCTCTTTATCCTCTGCAGCATCAGCCCCATTTTTGAAAGATGCGCTGCTGGTGATGAGAGCTGGTGCTTTGTTGTTACAAGACAAGCATTAGATTCTCTACATAAAAAGAAGGACCATCATTTTTGCTGTTTACACAGAATATTAGTGTCCTAATATGTTGGATTTTTTTTTCTGGAGAGAAGAGATACTTGAAGAGGATGAATGCATAATAAATAGCAGCCAGGTAGCGCTCATCAAATGCACTTGGTTAGCTGATTATCAGCAGGTGTGAGCACCTGCATAAAGGGAGAGGTTTTGGCATTCAGGTTTGCGTTCACCTAATATAGATGAGGAAAAACATCAGCAATGATCTCAGAGAGTCAATAGTTGCTTCCCATCAATGGGGGAATGATTATAAGACCATTCCTAAAGTAGTCCACCATTTTACAGTGAGACACTTGCTTAGTGTTAGAGTTCATAGTACATTAAAACAAACAAAAACTTAATGCATCATGATGGTTTCCTGGAGAAAGGAAGATGTCTTAAGGAACAATTAGTTTTGCAATTTTTTATTTGGACAAACTACAAAAAAAAACATCAAGCAATGTCCTTCAGACTGATAACAGCAATCAGACATGTTTCAACATAGTGTGCAATGTCCCATTTGACAAAAATGAAACTCTGCATATCACCAAAAGAGAGAGAGAGAGAGAGAGAAAAAAACTCATACCAATTGTCAAACATAGTGATGGAGGGATGATGATTCGGGTTTGTGTTGCAGCAGTGACTGAGTCAATCATAAACCCCTCTATATATATTTAAAAAATATTCTCGAGCCAAATGTAAGGCCATCTGACTGACCCCTACAGCTGCAATGAAATGGCTCATGAAACAATGATTCAAAGTGTACTTGCCAGTCTACAACACATGGATGAAGAAGAAATAAATCAAGGTGCTGCAAAGGCCCAAAGTCTGAACATCATCTTAGGGCATGTTCACACCAGCCATTCTGTTCCATGCATGACGGACCCCCTGGTTCACCTGGCCAGGGTGAATATTTCATTCTCTGGTCCAGCACGGCACGATTCCTTGTTTCTGGAGGAAATACACATGGCCATATATATACATATATTTAGACCAGAAAACTGCTTACATCTTTGTAAACAACGTATGCAGAGTATATAATAAGTGTTACACAGTTAACAAAATACCATCTTGTAGAATCTGAGAATTCAAAAATTTGAGATTGCTGTATCTGATTGGATCAACATAAAAAAAGCCACACAGTCAGAAGAGTTCCCATCATATATTCTCTGGTTTCATAAGGACATGTAATGTAATAGTGGGCCAAAATTGTTAACGAGGTGATATATAGAACCAGAGGATCTTTTATTATGTCCTGATATGTAAAACATTAGAGGAAAAATAGACCCAGTTCTTTTCCTTTTTACAGTCCTCTTTTTGATAGCCGTTGGTTAGGTCTGTCAGGGCCAAGACTCAGCAGGCTGTCAGTCCCAGGACAGCAAAAAAAAAAAAAAAAAAATTGAATACATTTTACCCCTGGTCAACTGTGACAGGGTTGCCCCTCAATTACTGAGTATCAGCACCTCTTGTCACCTCCCCTCTCACCTTTTTTCTCTACTTCTCTCCCTCGCTGCAGTATGTCTGTGTGTGCTTTGCAAGAAGCATGCAGAGGAGGAATATTGCAGAGGAGAGAGGGGGCAGGGTGTCAAGCACCCACAATGGGCCGCCTGGTGATTCCATGGAGCACAACAAATTTTTATGTGTTGATTGTTGATTGTTTGGATGCATTTCCTCCACAACAATGGAGATTTGAATGCATTCACACAGCATAACAATAGACTATGTGTTTTATTGATCACATTATGAACACTGAGCATCCATAGATATTGCCGCTATATTTACTGTTAGGCTTTAAGTGGACCTCGTATATCTAATGATCCTAAACTTCATGTTTTATGTATCCACCTTAGTTAATAAGGTCAACTAGCTTGAAATGGCAGCTAGGAATCTATGCATTTTAATGCTGCGGCAGAACAATAGGCACGTGCCAAATACAATAGGGTGCATGAGGAATCAGTCAATGAGGTAGTATGACCAGCTGGAGCCCTCTACCCTCTGACCCCAAGATCACCAACCGCTGCACTTCTCTTTCATCCACTTCTTGTGGTTGACTCATGAAAATGCATAGAAAACAAAAGTTGCTTTGTCATACAGATAACCTCCACGCGTGGAGGTCTGATAGGGCACCATTATGAAATCACTTCCCTGTTTTTAGAGGAGGGGATTGCTCAGACATCCAATGACTTGTCATTGTGTGTGTGTTTGTCATGGAAAGCGAGGTCAGACCTGCGCAGATGGAAGAGGCTGGGGTCTTGGAGTTGAACAGTATAACTGGACACCCTTACTCGACCTTGACCCCATGTAAGCCCAAATTGTACTGCCTTGAGGTCACCGTGATTTTAAAGTTAGCATCAGGAAAAAAAAAGGAGGTGGCTCCCATTAACACCAGCTACACCCCTGTTTTGATTCCAAGCATCTGTGAAGCTGCAGGCCTAACAGAGTGGGATTCTAACTGCCTTCTGTATGTCCTAATCCTTCTCAGAGCGATGACTCAAGCTGTCTCCTGCTCCCCTGTCCTCTTTAGTATCAGGACCTGTCTGCTCCCAACTCCCAACTTGCACACTGCTGGGGTCTCACTGACAGTTAGATGCCAAACAGTAAGACCTAACTTGCAGAGCAACTGAGCTGCCAGCCTTTACCTGCAACTCTTTAATGGCTATGTGACCCATTAGCAGGAGATTGGTCTGTCACAAAGCTGGGACCTTGGAGCTTTTGAACACCAGTTTGTTCTGTCAGCCTGGGAATGAGACTTAGGCCTCACTAGAGCTAATTACCACTCTTGACAGGTGTGTGAGACTTCTTCACTCTCTTATTTATTTGTGGTTCTAGAGCACCGATGAGATTTGTCATGAAAAGCTTTTGAATGAAAGTTAAACCATCAGACTCAACAGGGAAGCTATTTTGAACTTAATCAGGTTTGTGCTTCATTGTATTGAAATTACTGGATACAGTAGAAATATTGACCCTTCCCAGAGTTGGATTCAGGGTCTGAATTTTCAATCTAGTAGCTTGTCTATAAAGCTC
This sequence comes from Arrhamphus sclerolepis, assembly GCA_037176975.1. NCBI lineage: Eukaryota > Metazoa > Chordata > Actinopteri > Beloniformes > Hemiramphidae > Arrhamphus > Arrhamphus sclerolepis. Next base: position 8,660,183 of record JBAMYA010000013.1, read on the forward strand.
ATCCTTTGTGTTAGCCAAGTATTGTCAGACAATTGAGAGAGCACTGGTTTGCTCACACTCCCAGGAAGGAGGCAGAGACAAGGGAGAGATACAGATAACCAACCCAAACACCCAAGGATATCTCTGAGGCCGACTTCCCTGGTCTTATATTTCCAAGGTTTAAAAATCAATAGAGCTACTGCTGATGAAATTTACTGCATGAGTGCATGCCGGAGTCTGCAAAGTAGACACGGACCAAGGCATTTCTCTTCACCCACCCGCATTGTTCCATTCTGTTTTCAAATGCAAAGGGGATTTCACTTCATTCTCGCTCTTTTTTTTGCAGTATTATTTATTTATTTTTGCTCTAAATCCAGTTTTTGGAAGGCCCAGGGGCTGAGTTAATGTGATCGATTTCTGCAGAGTGTGTCATCCAGGCCACCCTTTTAGGAGTGGTTTTGTAACAGAGGCACAAAGGCGCGTGGAGCCATCATTCAGCCAACTCTTTCATTGTTCATTTAATTCATGCTGAAGGATCCAGGTCAGACCAGCACAAACCCTTCACAGGTTAGAAGTCGGGACTTCTTTCCCATAAACCACAGGCATGAACAAAATCCCAAATGTCCAGAGGTGTGTTGTATTATTATCCACTAGAAATATAATTCCACATCTCTTTCTTTTCTATTTGTAATATGACTGTGAAACTAATGAGAACAGAATGTGCCTGAAATTATATTTGCTCAACGGGATTTGCAGAGCAAGGAGCTGATATGAAAAAGGATGGGAACATCAAGCATGATTATTATTGAACCGTATTTACTGGAGGAGCAGGTTGGAGATGCTTTTGAATCTATACTGAGGCAGTTTGTCTAACATGGTTGTCTTTTGTGGGACAAGGATAATACGAATGCAAGTCAGCCTGAATTAACTATAACAACATGTCATTATTGTATATTAGATATGGCTATAGCTGTTCCCTCACATCAGAGTAAGTCCACAACAGTAAGCACCTTGTGTCTTAACCCCCCTCACCTCAAAAAAAAAAAAAAAGAAAAAGAAAAAAACAATCTTCTCCCCGTCACTGAGAGAAGACTGTGCATGGCAGCTTTGCAGCCGAGCTCTCCTGTGAAGGAGAATTAATCTGCTCCAAACAACCTTTTATTTTCTCTACACAACTACTTGTCAGCCGCTACTAAAAGTAATTTGTTTTTGGCTCCCTTCTTCAGGCTCATGTAGCAGGACTGAAAGAGCGGTGTGGCATGCTGTTTCAAAAAAGGAGGGGGGGGGGTGTGGGGGGGTGCTGTTGAGGGGAACAGTGCTTTAATCTGATTAGACTTGGCTAAAATCCCAAACCGGGGGTGAAGTGCAGTGCTTGTGGTTTCTGAACAGCTTACGCTAAGTCTGTACCATGGAAATAATCTACTCTTAAAACCCAGGAAACAAATCAACTATGGTAAGGACATAAGTCGCTGTCATTACGGAGTCATTAGGAAAAACATTTCCATGTAGTGTGCAGGCCAATACTGCTGGCAGAAGGGGGCAGTGTGTGCATGTGTGTGTGTATGTGATTGAGCACACTTTATAATCATATTTCCATATTCAAATGTGTCTACTAATGCTTTAGATGTACAGCAGAGGTATGATCATCTATTTGTTTTCATTTTTTTTATTTCTGTTTTGAAAGATTTGTATGTTTGCATTTGCTCTCTCTTGTGTGTGTGCGTGTGTGTGTGTGTGTGCATCTGTCTTCAGTGCATTTATATCCGAGTATGTGTGCATGTTTTTCTGCGCTGCTGTGGGATTGCAGGACGACTTCTCGGGTGCTGAATAATGAATCAAAGCATGGGAGAGAAGCAAAGTCACACTGCAGCAGCTTGTCTCTCAACACTGCTTTCACTTTAGCTGAGCTCGATGGCTCAAGTATGTAAGAAGCTACAACCCACACATAGCTGCACAGCAGTAAAACACAAAAATCTTATTCTTTTGGAGCTTCACATCCAAGTTAAGCTCCCCATTTCCAATTAGTATTTACTGAAATATTAGCATTTACTGTAAAAGTGCTATTTGTTGATTAGAGGAAGGTTCAGTGAGACAAGAGGAAGAGTCCATTTAGGAAGATCAATGGAAAGCGATCATAAACATCATCAATCACAAAGTATGTGAGTATCTAAGAGATGGGTTTAGCCATCAATAAAATATATAAAAGAAAACCAACTGGTGATCAGCATTGAGTGATTATTGCAGAAACAAAGAATAATAAGGCAGAGAAAGTGGAGAATTATAAACCTTCACTGTCATCTGCTTGAAGCAGTAGCACAAACGAAGATGATGACACTGTTTTACCGCAGCATAGCATGTTGTTAAGTGCAGTGTTCCATTGTTTCATTAATACCCTCCCAAAACAGTGCAGATTTCAGTATCATTTAGATCTCATTATCTCTTTTCTCTGATACTGTTTCATTTTGCAGGAGCAAAATTAAATGTAAAAACCATAATGCAATTTTGCTGCAGGAGGACATTGTACCTAATTGCATTACGTTGTACTGTCTGCAGCGTCTACAGCTACTAGTCCCACGTCACTCTCTAACAATTAGCGCCGGCTACTCCCTTTCAGCAGAAGGTGTTGTCTGCACGAGCCAGCATTCCAGCTGATTACTTAGGCCTAGCACTGCAGCCGCTCGCCATCCATCTAGGTTAGTGCACCACCACAGCTATGTGCAGATACTCAAAGAGCCTCAATTACATTACTGTGGAGCCCGCGGATACAGATGGGTGGCTGCATGCTGTCACACTAGAAGCAGAAAAGGCTGCTGAGTTGCAGAAAGGACTGATGTGGCGCTGTCATGTTGCAAGAAGAAGAGACCGGTGAGCTGCAACCTTGGGCTTGAAGGTGGTGTTGTGTCATTGTAAGAGCCTATCAGGAGGAGGAGGATGAGGAGGATGAAGAAGAGGGACTATGAGTGAGGCTCAGGGTGTCAGTCGAGGCAATGAACTCACACACATACTCACATGCGGTGGGAGGTTGGCAGCATTCCAGCACACTCTGAGAGCAGTTGGGCTAACCAAATTATAAATTTAGAAGGACTAAATTACATAGCGAGTGTACACACATACTATCACATCAGGGACATACACATACTCCCTTCTTCTCTAACTGCTTCTTCCCTCTCACACACGCACACATGCACTGTACATAAACACCAGGGACACAGAGATAACTAGGATCAAATAACTGGATTTGAACTTCGGGACAGGTAGTGAAGTGGTTGGGAAAATCTCCAAAGATGTGTCTGAGGCTTTTTGTTGGCATTTAGTTATCCATCTGTGATTTATGTCTCTACCCAGCCCCCAAATCAAGACTTCTGTTTCAGAAATATATCCCAGTGTAAGAACAATCAGAAAACTGAAACTAAGATTTGATTTTATAGATGAGTTTAGATATACTAGATGTATATGCATCAAGGGACAGGCAGGAGACTGTAATAAGCTGCTTTAATAATTGTACATGTTCATTATTTGTAAATCATTGTTGGCTCTGTAATGAAATAATAAAGGATTCTTTTGTGCCTCAGAGTTTTAATATACACATGGGGGGAGTGAAGGCTGGCAGTAAATGATCTGATTTTTGACACAGCCAGGAGTTAAAATGTAAAACTATTTACAAGATGACTACATCATCACATGATTACAACAGCAGAAGTGCATGAGGTCTGTTTTTATCTTGTAATAATTTAATCTTTAGTTACCCGCTCTAAATGTTTATAGATGTTTCTCAAAAAGAAAAAAAAAAATCTTTGGCTCATACTAAACCAAACTGAATTCATAGTTATAGTTATGCTGTGAACAGTGGGTTACATATGGCCTTCACTTGCCTTCCAGGAAGGGGTTAATATTTTATTGACTGTTATGATGTTCCTGCTGTGCTGTTGCTCACAGCCTAAACTATTAAAGAGACACTTCATTCTAGACATAATTTACTCGTTAAATTTCCCCACTCATATGTCCTCATTGAGATGTCAACCCACCAAAAATGTTACATAAGTTAGACGCAACATTTTCGATATATTACAAACTATAATTAAATGAACAGCACTTTGAATCACTGCAAACTTTGTTTTGCCATTATCAGAGGACCGCACTTTCAGTTTTATGGCGTTTTTTCTTTTCTTTTGAGCATGAAATCTTGTCTCAGATCTCTGGCTGGATCTCTCCATCACTCTCCGTTCTCTTAATAATAGGGAACCACCGCTGGTGATGGGCTACACGGTTCAAGAATGGCCCTGCCAGGCCCGCCGCCAATTACCCACAGAAAAAAAGAGGGAGAGTAAACGTACAAGCACTAAACACATTCACATATGTGTACACAAGCTTGCCCAAACCCTCTTTTCTTTCCTGTTGTGCCTTTGTTCTTCTTAGTGTTTGCCAAAAAAAGAGCCGATTGACTCCCCAAAGTCCCATTAAGTCTGCAACCTGTTTGTAAACATCAGACTTTGTGTTGGGAAACCACAAGCCACAAACTATGGGAGGTCCTGAATTTGTCAGTAGTGACTGAGATACAGCAACAGTTATAATGGTGAACACACGTGTCATTTCAGCACGCCACAGTTATGTTGTTTAGATTTGTAAATGCATGCTGCAGATATAAATCTTGTAAAGCTGTCTGGCTGAAATGGCCACATTTGAAAAACCTGCTAAATGTGCTATTAAAATACCAGGCGTCAGTGTAGATGGTTAAAAAAAAAAAAATCAGTCTGGACTTGCCCTGGTCATGCTTTCGTTGTATTCTGATGATAATGTTGTGGCTGGTGGAGCAGCTCGAGCTCACATCCATGGAGACAAAGCACACTTGTCTCTCCCATGCTTAATTGCTGTTCATGTTACTCCGAGTGAGGCAACCCTCCCCTGTATCAGCCCTCAGCCAATTTACATCTTATTATATCTATCTGTGCTGGATCCTAGCATGCGAAATAAAGATAAAATTGCCCTCTATTTTCTGGGAGAAGGAGTGAGTCGTCCAAGTCAACCCAAACACTGAAATGCTCTGTCACTGTGTCAGAGGCGCCTATGAAGACACTGTTTGGATTCTGGCCATGTAGTCAGCTCATTCTTCCACAATCGCACTCCATTATTATGACTCTAACACCATTATTAACTGCACAAAATAAATAACTGAATGTTGCAAGCTTATTTTAACTCCTGTTTTCAAAAGCCCAGAGAGGAGCTGTGTAAATATTAAATGTAAAATCATTTGGATGTATTTAATTTGTTCTCGTGAAAGTAAGTGAATGGTGCTAAGAAAGTACATAAAGATGAAATATTATAGTAGAAAAAAAAAAATACAGGAAATTAAAAAAAGTGTAATAATATTGAATTTGCTATTATCGCCTCCACATTTCCTGTATCATTTAATTATTATTTACACATCCTCTTGTCTAAACATAGTCATCCGAGACTATTGTTCTTATGAATAATCTCCTCTTTAATCGATATTGTCTCATTAAATTTGAATTTGGAATCAAAGAAAGCTGGCATCCTGGGTCTTACATGCTATGTGTTAGAAATCAGTAGTAAGGTTTACTAGAGCTTAGTGTTTAAGCATTTGTGATGAAGTACTTTATTAATAAACTAGACTGAGAGACGAAGGGCCTTCTGATTGGATAATTATTTTTGTTACAAGCAGCTTGTGTGTGGGAGGAGAGCCTGGCTTCCTGGGTTACCAGCAGCGAGTGACAAAGCCTGTTTTTTAAAGCAGCTGGAGCTGAACTAGGGTTCAGGAGCTATCCACTGCCCTGTGCTTCTTTGAAAATAATGCATCACAATCAGTAAATGTGTGTGGAGAGACAGCATTGGTGAATTACAGAAAAAAAAAAGAAAAAAAAAAAGATTTTTTTTCTTTTTAATTCTCCATTTGGGTTTAAATATATGATGACCATCAAAACTTGTTATTTTGCTGTTAATCCTAAAATATTGGATGTTTGTCTGATATATGCCAGTATTGCATATTTGTGTTTCTTTACTTTGGAACCATCATTTTAACCAGGGTGATGCTCAAGTAAAAGCTATGATTTGAAGCTATCCATGGAGACATGGATAGCTTCAAATCAAAGCACAAAGGAATCTGACACACAGTTCCTTTGTGTTTTGTCCGAGGTGATTAAGTTGAACAAAAAGCTTCAACACATTTTGCAGAATTGATTGTCTTCTGTCTTCTCTTTTGCTCTCCATATCAGACATTCATGTAGGCTGGGGTGAATCAAAGATAATGTGTTACTTGAGAGTTAAAAGTCACTTTTCCTGATGCCTGCTAACTACAGTATGCAGTACTGAATTGCATTAAAATTGCATTAAAATGTTTTGTGCTGAGAATTTTGTTGATCCATATTAGCACCACCCTGTTCCGGACATGATAACAATATAGTAACAAAAGCACATGAAGACACTAAAGAACCCTAAACAAAGTGATAAAGTTAATCAGGAAAATAATCGGCCTTCCACACATCTCTTGTTTTAAAATAACATATATAATGGATGGCACTTTTACTCTGTAAACCATATTTCCAATCAGGGATATTATAATGACTGAAGTGAATTGGCTAACTATGCCTCTCTGACTATCCAACTGTCATCTCGCCATCCAAAAAAGATGCAGCATCTTTGGTGCAAAAGATGTTGGAGTTTTCATATATACATATATATATATATATATAT
>JBAMYA010000013.1:8678712-8688764 GCA_037176975.1 Arrhamphus sclerolepis
AATACCAACACGTCTTATGTCGAAGACCTAAATTGAAGATCTTCTGAGAACCCTTTTATAATGTCTTAGTATGTAAATCCATACATTTGAAAGAAAGGGTACCTTAAATCTTGTTAAAAGCCTTCCAGTCTATATTTGTAAAAAGTCATGGTATGTTCTTTCCCTAGTATCTACAGTGTTAGTGCTGAGAATGCTTCCTTCTGGTGAGTTTTTTTTTTTTTCTGACATCAGCTGTCTATGATATTATAGAGAGCAGAATTTCCTTGTACAGTCACTATCTCCAGGCAGTGTGCATCTACAGAAGCAATTTTGCTTTTCTTTTCACAATGTCTGTTAAGAAGTGTTTTTGGTTGTGAGGGGAAGTTGGCTGTCCATAGCTCCGTGGTTGCCGTTTAGTTTTCCAGGTAGCAAAAAAGTACATTTATTTGTTTTCCCAAGACGCAGCAAAGAAGACTGTTTTATGATCAAGGCCAATTATGAAACTGGAGTTGCAGCAAAATTAAGCCAAAATTCAATGCAGTTCTGACTCTAGAAGTTCATAAGTCTGGACCACAATTTGTAAATGAACTGTCTATTTCCTAATGAAGACATTGTGCAGACATTGTGGATGTAGTGACCATAATTACTGAATCTCGTACTTTCATGCCCTGTCTCATTAAATCAAGAAAAAAAAAAAGAAACAATTCTCCTCCATTGGTGCCACCTCCTATGAAGATGCCCTATGGTTTGTTTTCAGACCCTACATCTGTGTAGATGTAGGGTCTAACCTATCAGGCTAACAGGCTACCAGATTTCCTACATCTACACCTATTAATAAAACTAAAGCTACAGAGCATGTAAAGAGAATACAGAGACTCCCAGTTGTCCACTTTATACTTACACTATACTTAATCTCATTCTGAGAAGAATTTGAGGTGTTGACTTCATTTACAGCTAATTTTGAAAAGGTAACATTGAGAATCAGGAAAATGTATGTGACTGAGCAGTAAAATGAGTTGTGTGAATACCTGAGCCCTTGGCTCCACCCACTGGCAAGTCTCCAGGAATCTGACCTATCAGAAAATACTTAAGACAAATATTTTTATTTTCTAGAAGTACACTCCCCACCCCAAGCCCTTTGTTATACAAGGTCTGTGTGGTTCAGAGTCAATTACAGGCTTTAGGTCCAAAGTTACCCTGGAGGTGTCAGAGATTAAAATTAGATGGCTGAATATGAGCATAATACGGCCACTTTAACTTGCTGAGCACGCCCCATGTTTACAACACGAAATGCAGTCATATAAAATTATAATCTGTTGGACAATTATATTAAATTCCTCTTGGAATTTTATCAGTCATTATGAACACGTATTTTTATTTAATTGTTTTTGCTCACTAAAAATGCAATTGGAGTATAGTTGTCCGTACCATAAAATGTTATGGCTATTAAACTGATGTGATGAGTGTAACTGAGTGTTCTATCGCTCTGTAGCTCATCAAAAACTTGTTATGTAAGCTTTTTTTCTTTTTCTTTTTTTTTTATTTTCTGTGTGCTGGAATCCCTGTAAGCCTTATCAGATTGTGCTACCTCATCTGTTGGACAAGAATCGAAAAGCTTTCAGGCAACACAAAACTGCGTCCATTCATCACTGCATTCGCTACCTGTGAAGGAAAGGACAGTGTGAAGTGAACGGTGAAATCTTGGCCCTGTTATTTAGGCGCTGTGTCTCTGTGTCTCCCTCAGCTGCGCTATTTTCTGCTCTCCCTCTGCAGCGCGGCCCTCGCTCTAGCGGGCTTCAGCTCTCAGCTCTGATTCTGTAGCACTCGCCCACGTCCTTCAGCTGACCTTGCCGCTCCACCATGCTGCTAGCCTCACCGTGCCCCCTGTGGCTCTTCAACGCATGCCCAAACGTACACACACGCATGCACACACTGCCATCCCACTAATCAATAGTGTGTCAGGCTTCAGGTCAACGGCAGGACTTTACTGAGCATGCCCAATCACGTGGATAGGGCCTCTGGGAAGATTAATCGGCTTGGTCACACACGTGGAGTGATCTTTGTGTGCACATTTACTTGTATTTTGTCAGCACTGAGTGGGGCGCAAAAGGTGAAAGCGAAGTTTTGATGAAGACCCATCTCTACACAAGGATGTATCTGTCTTTGTGGGTTGTTTTCACTCTCGTATATGGTTAGAACACATTGCAAACCTTCTGCATAGAGGTTTAGAGTGTGCCTCTTTTTACCTACCTTAACTGCAGAAAGACTCCAAGAGCTGGATAGTTTCTTGCAGATTCCTTTTGCAACAATGAACTCCTGCTTGAAGTTTTACATATGCTTATATGTCAAGGTTAGGTATGTCTCAGTCATAATGTTATATGTCATCGTACATTTTGCACTTTAGCTTACAATATTAATGGTGGTTTACTTGCACAAAGTGACCATGCATGACATACAGATGTGTGAGGCATGTTATCTAGAGCATAAAAACCCCTTTCATTTACGTAAAAGAACATGAGTCTACATTTTAATAAAACTCATTCTGGACCTGCATCTGTATAAAAGGATGACCAATGAGATAGAAAAGTATTGCGAGGCATTCTGCTCTATCTGTACTGCTCCATTCCACTCATCTGTCCCCAGGGCCAGAGTCAGAGCACAGGGATCAAAAGTAAAATCAGAGCGGAGAGCTGTATCCAATTATATCAGTCGGAGAGGTCTCTCCCTATACTGTAGTCTGGCAACGTCCAGGGCTGAGGGCACTGATCTCTATCAACGAGGATAAATTCAGTCAAGCCTCTGAAATGTGTGGCGGTGGACCTCAAGTGATTTAAATCATTAAAATGAGGCCAGCTGCATCATGCAGTCAGAGCACGCAGTGGGGGCATCCAGCAGGCTGGTACAGAGAGAAGAGTGCCATCATCTGGCTCCCGCTGATACATCCATCGCATTACCGAATGCCTGTGTGTGGAGAGATGCAGCAGTAGATCTGTGTAGGCTCTAGTGTTGGTATTTCTGTGTGTTTGGCCCAGAATGTTCACGTCCACCTCAACAATACAGTGTGAACGTTCGAGAAGAGTGCTCGCCGTTGTGGTGTGGTTGTGTGGGTGCTGCACTACAGAGAACAAGCATTTGCCATTTCGTGTGAGGCCTTTTCCATAAAATCTATGTAATAACACAATTATGATGTCATTTTGAATGTGGAAGAAGAAAAAAATGATGCACAAAACTTGGTAGCATCTTGAGGAGGTACCAACAACTTTTTAGTGCAAACAACAATGACAAATCAGCCGGTGCATTTTGCAAATAATAGAGCACTGCCTGCTGCAATCATTATACACCTCAAAGAGGGAATGTGTGTGTCTTGTATAATTGCAGGGTGACAGGCATATGTTTGTGTTCATTCTGCTCATTGTTAAAATGCTGTTAGGTGATGATTTACCTTTCAGCATGTAATTGGAAAAGAAAATTGTTACAAGTCACTTATGCTCCTGGTCTTCAAGAAAGAAGCCCTTTTAATCGACTTTCGCTTCATGCAGTTTTTTTTTTCAGGCTTTTGAGCTTGCAAATGTTTCCCTCACACAACCTATGGATTCAAGCTGAGACACTCTCATGAAATGTAAAAATTATTTTAGTACTTGCTTTTTACATGTAGTTGCATCTTTTTTGTGGCACTTACATTTACATAAACATACACTCCATGAAAAAAAATGAACATTAGCAAACTGGTGCGTACTTCAATGCAACAAAAAAAAGAAAAGAAAAAGTAGCTCTTTGAGATCTCAGTATCAAAAACACACCAGCATCTTGATCAATCAGAAATCACATCCATCCCCGGCATAAACACACCTATTATACACACCAAGTGGTCTCAGTGTAAACAGTGCAGAACAATACACTTCTATGCATTTCCAGCTGTAGTGGCTCCTCTGATTGGTTGGATCGATCGTCGGAGGCATTTGATGTTATAGGACGAGAGGCGAGGCATATTGATTGGAGGATAATCAGAGTCAAGCCAGCTTGGTCCTCTTCAATAATTCAAAGGAAGGATTTGGGTGAGATTCCCTTAGATCGGAGGTGTGATGTACATTTCATAGCTTGAGAGTTGGGGAGCTGCAGAGGAGTAGAGAAGATGTGTGTGTATGAGAGCAAGAAAGAGAGTGGAACTGAGGTGTGTGTGAGGAGGTAGGATGAGGGGTGGAAGTCACATGGGCTCAAACATGAGATTTTTAGTCTTTTTAACCAACAAACAACAGAGGTAGAGCTGTTCTCCATCTGTAAGAAATATGAAAATGTGGGGGGGAGCACACTTATTATTGCTTGTGTGTCTAATGCACATGCTTTCTTTTCAGGAAGCTTTTTGCATCATTCCTGGGTCAGAATGTACAGCAAAGTGTGTTTACCTCACCCAGAGGACCTTACACCGCAATCAAGCATTGATTTTCCTCTAACACTTGCAGCTCTGTATGTGTGACTAAGCCGGTTTTACTGGCCATAACATTGCAGTGAAAAAACAGAACAAGCATAAAGATTTTACAGTCTTTTCTCTCTGTCTTCGCTGTGTTCAAAAGAAAAAAATCTGGATCAAAGGTCTGCCTTTGGAAAGTGAATTCAATCATTGCTTAACTTGTTGATGCATTCGTTCATGTCAAATCAGAAAACCTTCACGCAGATTTTGTCTGATTAGTTGCAGACACTAAAATACATGCTCTCAATCTCAGATTTGTTTTTTGTTTTTTCATGACGTGTTCCCTTTAAACAATGTGTTTCTATGCCCGCCAGTACATTTAGAGTCTAAATATATTTGTTTTATGAAGTGAATGAATTATAGACTTGTGCGCTGAAAGATCTCTGTAGTATAATCATAAAAAACATGTCTTTCACTATTCAAACAGTAACAAAAATTTGTACTAAGTACTTAATTGTGTTAAATAAGAACAGTCTGTCCAATTTTCAGTCTTTTGTTTATTTTACTGTGTACAAATATGTAGAACTTACCAGTTACCAACACCTAAAGAGAGAAAGATCCAGAATACAGTCAATATTTTTTTAACACAGATATAAAAACAGTATTTTGAAGTTTTAAAGATTTCTACAAGTAAAACCAGCTATTTCTCAACTAACAGTACAAAACAAATGTCCAAATTGTGTGTGTGTGTGTGTCTTTCCAATTGAAAAGTTGATTGTTGATTCTGTCAAGAGAAGAATAAATTGACTGGATGAGACAAATGTGGTTTGAGCTTGTCGTCAATAATTTAAAAAAACAAAAACAAAAAGGCATGATATCCAAAGGAGTGAACGCGTTGGTAACTTGCTAAAAAAAAAAAAAGAACATTAAAAATTAAAACTGAACATCACTTGCATGTCCTAACATGTAAATAACTGTACTTTTTAATACACTTTGTTTAAAATAATAACCCATGCATGAAAGGATTATGGCATCAAAAATAAACTACTTTGATTATATTTATTTTAATCTATATTTTATAGGTAGAAGTGATAAATTTGGGCTCATGTTTTGTTATATTGATTACGTTTTGCATCACCTAAATGGTACAGCTTCCAATGTACAGCAGTTTGAACCATTATAATACAATATATACACAATCACAGTCAAATTTGATTGAGCCATACTGTATATAATGAATACACATAATGATACAATACTATAAACAGCAGATAAATTAATTAGTATATAATTTGAGTTGTTTATGTCTTGTGTGAAAAAAAGATGTATCAAGAATAATTTTTGGAAGATGTGAGTAGCAACCACTTGATAGCGATCTTCCTTTCCTTTGACAGTATTTGGCCTTGCAGCGCTGCAGAGTTTAAGGTATTCCACTGGCGCCTGCATGGAATGAACTGTTAAAGCTAAATTCAGCACAGTTTCTGTGGGGAAGTTAAATAGTCTGCTTTAGCATGTTTCCTGTCTTGTTGACAAATCAAAGCACTTTTACACTACACACCACATTCACACATGGAACTTCTTAGAAGCCAAGAGTCAAAATATTAACCTACCAACCATATCTCATGCTTCACAGCCAAGGCTGCAGCTTTTCATATTTTATAGTGACATGACTTGTCCTTTAGATGCTTGAAGCACGAGTCACACGTATCTGGAATCAGGCCGCATCACTGCTTCTGTGAAAGGTCACTCAGGGTGCTCCCACTGTAAAGAGAGGTTTTCTACCAGCGCTTATCTCCTAATCACTGCAATTACCACGGCAGTACTTGTTTGCTTGTTTTTTGGACTGGCCCATTAGTGTGTTTGTATCCCGCTGACCGGTGCAGACGCAGACATGTCAGGAGGGTGTCTAGGGAGGGACACTGCAGTTAGAGGGGATGCTGACTGCAGATATGTGATCTATAAAGCGGTGCATCGTCACATTGCTGTTGCTCGTGTTGTTTTTAAATCTAGTGTTTGCCTCCTGTAGAGGACAGGACCCAAGGAAGAAAGTGGGAAAAGGCATCCAACATAGCTTCAGATGTTGGATCTCTTTTCCATATGAACTGGGTTTGCACTGGGTTTAGGTGCCTTACATCTTCATCGTCATCATGATCTTGAATGTTTCCTTATGGGTCTATCTTATGTGTCTGAGACTGCTCCACAAGGTCATTTGTGAATATGTGTCTATTCTTTACACACCAAACTACAGTATCTCTTTTAGGTCTACCTCATATTGTTGGCATGATGTCCTCATTTGTTTGCATCAACCCCATGCTGTTCAGTCCTCTTTTTAATTATGATGGCTGTCATCCTGGTTTTAGGATGTTAAATGAGTGTCGTCCACCCCCCAACTCTCTTTTCTTTGTTTTATTCCACACTGGAGCCCTGTGATATCTTGTTCTTCTGCTGCCACCTTTGTCTTGCTCAACCTGTGACACAAGACCATGTCTATTCACTTTTTGAGAAGAGATGAGCGTGTAGACAAACCTCCTCCCCTGTGCTTCCTGTCACCCCTTACATGGAACCATATTACATTTCCACTAGTACTCTAATTATCTTGTTTGATGGGAAACTGGGTTCCTCCAGCACCACAGCTCTGCAGGTAGACACAGGGCTTTCCTCCCTCTCATCATTTCTGCAGAATATACTTGGCTAATTATAACCCCACACTGCTATGATAGAGAGGGACCTGAGGGACAAGGTGGAGGAGCAGACACTGCCAGAGACGGAGAACATGGACGAAAGAGGATTTGAAAATACATAATTTTGGCTCAAATTTGTTTTCGTAGTTCATGTTTGACATTTATATTTTCTCACGATTGCCTCAATTTTCACAATATTTCAGTCTTGTGTGCATTGTGAGAAAAGCAGGTTTAATCTTTGCTTCCTCATAAACCATTATGAGATTCAACACGTGATGTAAAGGACTCCAGAGCCTCTTTTTTCTAGTTGAAGGAGGTGGTGCCAATATTAGCTTTAGCATTTCTCTGTTCCAACCTACACACTGAGGTTTAACACAGATTGACCTTGATCTGAAAACTGTAGGTGAGCTACATGGCAGGCTCAACACACACACACACACACACACACGCACACATGCACACACACAATGTACTGTGTGTATCAATGTGATTGTGTGTGCGCACCCGGCCTCTCTGACCCAGCATGTCCTCTTTCCATCATCTCCAGTTTTTTTTCTTTCCTCCCATCCCCATAATGGCTCTCTCTAATGCCTCAATTGGGTTTATGCAGCATCATTCACAAACACAGTGCAGTTCCCTTCCTTGTCCTTCCCCTCACTCATCCTCCGGTGCTTTCATTCTTTTGAAGTCCTTGATTCACGTATGTTCCACTGAAGAGCTGCTGCATGTCAGCGCAGCAGCCAGAGAGACAAAGACAGGCCTCAGTTAATTACCTATCATTTAGAGCAGGTGGCTGCAGATGATATGTAAATGTGTGTGTGCTCACTTGTGTGTGTAAGTGTGTGTTATACCTGTAGATGTGTGTTCATGTGATTTTTTAAATATGACTGCATGTATGCAACACAGCACTTTATATCAAGCTTGCATAGTCCAAAACACAGACAAACACATGTAAAGGAGCCCATGAATATCTCTGAAGCAATTGAAATTGTTATGAGAATCTAAGATGAAGTGTTAATGACTGAAACTATAATTATGGGTTGAAATTTTTTTTCTGCAATTGCTAACAGCCACCTTTAGGATGCATGTATGTTAATTTAAATGTATATCTCAGAACCTGTGTCTTCATTTAGAATTAAACAACACTGTAGTGTACTTTCTTTAAATAATTTGAAGCCCATGTTTGTATCTTCATCCTTTCACACTTGACTAAAAAAAATTGTATGAAATATTTTACTGAATTGGTTTAGTTTCTACTTCAGCATAGTAGGTTAAATCTAGGCCATATTTACTTTTTGTTCTTTTACTCTGACAAATTCTCCTTAAGAGATTGTTCTTTTCAATCCAAGTTGGTTTGGTACCAGTCATAAGTTGGCATGTGTTTTGTGGTAGAATGGCGGGTCAGTGATGTGAATCTGAGATATATGTAACACAGGAAGAAGTCTAACCACAGATGGAGGGCAAGTGAAGTAGGAGTGAGGAACAATCAGATCAATAGTACCCCAGAAAAAAAACATTTTTTTTTTCTTTTAATCACTCTGTAAATTAGATGTTTCTGTGCCAACATTCTCTCAACAGCAACGGTGTGAATCGAGTAAATGATGCTCTAGTGGATTCTTCTGTCCTTTGTACGGCTGCTGCTGCAATGTGTGCGAAATAATCTGTGTATGTTTATTCTGCACCAACACACCCAGCAGGAGTCTGTGAATATAGCCAGCATGTGTGACTGTAAGTTTGCAATACCGCAGATGGAGACCCATTAATTTACTCATTATGGAGATTTAATATGAGAAAATACTACTGCTGTGATCAGCTGTAACTACAGAGCATTCAGTGTGTTTCAGTGTTTCATTCAGCTTGAACTTTATTCCTATTCAGATACATCCGCTCTCTGCGACATTTTACGTGAAAAAGTCTTTTTTATGTATATATTTGTACAGATTTTTTTTTTTTTTCATGCTCAGACATGTCTTGATCAGAGCAGCAGCAGGAAATGGAGCTCATTCACATGATGGTTAGTTTTGTATTGACCCCCTGGTGGGTAAAGCTCTTTCACAGCTCCAAGGAGATAACACTGCCTCAGATCTTTTATGGCATGAGCAGTTTAGCTTCATATGAATAAAGGCCTATTTACTAATTCAGCTGGTCCTAAGAGCAGTCTACTTTTCCATCCTGTTAATGTTGTTTCCATCCATTTCTCATGTTCAATCCAATCAATCCTTGAGTAATATTTAAAAGACATATTACAGCAGGAATTGTAATTATAGTTTTCATTTGCTCAGAGAAAAAATCTTAAAATGGCCAATAGTAGTATTGCAGAATTATCTAGGGAGATATTAGCCGAGTATTCTGATTTTGACAATTTACTAGATGTATTACATAAATCAGCAAAACTGGCATATTTTGTTTCATCTCCATTTAGACAAATTATGAGGTACTGATTTTTTTTTTTTCTGTTGAGGATTTAAGTGAAAATATGGCTGCTTTAAATGGAACACAACATCTTTGGCTCATATGTTGTAACAATAATGCCCTCTGCTGGCAACAAGGCTCTCTACACAAGCGGCTCAATATCAGAAAAACAAAGTCTTCTCAGTTTTCATTGCAAATCCGTAGTTTGGGTTATTTATAAGTCATCATAATGATGTGGACTGCTGGCTGGAGAAAACACTGGTGATATTTTGATGATAGACTCTGATGATATTATTACTGCCGTTCTGCTCTGTTAAATGCATCTACAAGAAACACCAAGATACACCCACACTCCTGCAAATAGCTACAGCTTGTGTCTCTTAATTAAAATTGTTTAGTACTTCTTTTTCCTGCAGTGATTTGGATGCAGTGTTGCTTAAGATCTTTCAGGTGATGCTGTTACTTATTATGAGTATCCATGATAATGGAAAAGTTGTTTACACGTAGAATGTGATGCCTGAGCCCAAATAAGACCTTAAATCTAACTGAGCTACAGAAAAATGCAGGAGAAA
>JBAMYA010000013.1:8697882-8719858 GCA_037176975.1 Arrhamphus sclerolepis
ATCTTCAGTACTGAATTGGTTCACAACAATACACATTGCCACTGTGACTGTCCATCCTAGATGCCTCCAGGCACAGGTGTCCATGCCACCTCCGGACTAGACTAACATAAAGCTTCTTTCTTACTAAGCATGGTTTTAAGTGGCTCATAGGTCTGTATTTTAGTGCACGGCAAAGGTTTCTCAAAGTAATCCTTTGCCTGCTTAGTTATGGTGAATAACAGCTCTCGATGAAGTGCCACTGAGGGATGATATCCTGTACTCTCAAGGGAGAAATATGTAAATTCCTCCCAAACTTTCTTTTCAAGAAGATTATTTTAAATTACTTCAGTGATTTCCTCTCACAATTGTTGATAAACTGAAGATCCCTTTCCCATCTTTTCTCTTTAAAGACTCAGTCTTTCATGCTTTTTTGCTTTGAATTTAAATTTCTTGCTTTACAAGTACCAGCATCACTTGGTTAAAATTACATGATTCGTTTTATTTATTTATGGTTTATTTTATCTCATTGCTAACCCTGAATTGCTCCTTGCTGGCATTCTTTGGCTATGCTGCAAGCCTGAAATGCAAGTTTGGAAATATAACAAAATTAGCACATGAAAGCAATTCCATGTCATTCTGGGTGGCATTACTTTGGTTTCCAGTAACAATGAAAAACTTCTGATTATAAAAATGATAAATGAAGTTGTATAAGTCAACATAAGGCTTCTTTTTTTATAATTCAATGTCTAAAGGCAACATTTAAGTGGCAAACACATTCATATTTCTACTGCATTACTTTTGTACATCTACACAAGTCATGTGTAGAATTTATAGGTTTTACTGGTAATAAATTAGCGCTTCCACCTTGGATTGCTGTCCTGAACTCATCCCAGAAATGTGAAATGGAATTGCTGTCTGGTGTGCAACAGATACACATCACTTCTACCTGAATGTCTCTCACGCTGCATTTAATCCATCCTTGCACTGGAACATCCAGGTGTCCCCCCACTGGTGGTGCAGTAACCATGCATAATCAGCGCATCACCTCATTTCTTTGAGCCCAGCCAGAGCCCGCCATCATTTTAGTGTATAGTTGAAACCTAGACTCATCAGGACCAGACAAGCTTACGTCAGTGATTGACATTACAATACACGAGGCATGCTGCATGTAGAGGAAGTACTCAAAAGTGTTTGCAAGGCATGAATTTCAATTTTCATCTGAGTAACAAAGTATTATGAGAAACATGTTTTTGAAATTTTAATATATACCAACAAAGAAAAGGTTGCATTTGGTTAATTTAACATCAGTTTATGTCATGATACTGCTGTAACAGGTAGATGCTTCAGTCTCATCCTATAGAGGCTTTACACCTCCAAAGGGTCACACGATGATACAAGGAGAAAGGATAAGAAAAAAACACATTTTTTTAAACACAAATCTTTATTATTATTATTCATGAAATTATCTGATGTGGCCAATTAAACAGTCTAGATTTTGAGATCAAATGTCTCACATTAGATAAAAGCTGAAACAGGAAACCTATTGGCGAAACAAATAGGAGACAGCCATCATATTGAACCAGACCATGTGGTTCACAAGGACCATCTGAATTAGAGTCATGAGCCAAAATGGCCACAAGTAGTTAAATCTGCAATAATAGTATGGCTTAGAATATAGTGCAGTATTCTATATTATTTTTTTGTGGTGTATGTCTATAGGTAAAGTCTTTATTGGCATGTTTTCAGCTTAAGTACGGTGAAATTTATTTATAAACTAATATTGAAAGGGTAACAGTAAATGTACTTGCTTCTTAAGGGCCTGCATGCTCAAATCAGTGCTGTTATTCCATAAAGTTGATATTGCACTTTCCAACGCTGGCTACCAAGAGAATGTATTGACCTGCTTTGGGCAGACCGTTTCCTCCATACCCCACATCTTTAGGTTTTGTCCTCTTCATTCTGTTAAACTTTTTTTTTTCCATCATTATTTTTATCTTCAGTCAGTTATATGCTGACACGGTGTGGCGAGAAGTTCCCGTCATCTTCTTTAATTAGAAGTTATGCAAACTGAAGCTGCCTATGCAACAGTTTTGGTTTTTTTTCTCCAAATAACTAAGATAAGATAGTAACATATATGCTCACCAGTCACTTTATTAGGTACACCTGATCAATTGCTTGATAACACAAATAGCTAATCAGTTGATCACAGGACAGCAACGCAATGCCTTTAGAAATTTAAATGTGGTGAAGATGACTTTCTGATTTTCAACATGGCATGGTTGTTGGTGCTGGTCTGAGTATTTCAGAAATTGCTGATCTACTTGGATTTTCACACACAACTATCTCTAGGGTTTACAGAGAATGGTCCAAAACTCACTAAACATAAACATATTCAGTGAATTGTGTGCCTTGTTGATGTCAGAGACTGGGCAAACTGACTCAGGATGACAACAACTGAACTTACCAGTCGTTACAACAAAGTCATGCAGAATATAATGTCTGAACAAACAACACTGGCCAATAGAAGATTAGAAAAATGTTGCCTGGTTTGATGAGTCTTGATTTCAGCTGCGACATTCAGCGAGTAAGATGAAAGCATGGATCCATCCTGCCTTGTATCAGTGGTTCAAACTGGTGATAGTGTTGTAACAGTGTCTGGGGCTTTTTCTATTCACACTTTGGGCCCCTTAGTACCAGTTGAGCATCATTTAAACACCACACACTACCTGAATATTGTTGCTGAACGGGAGATTCACATCATAGATGTGCAGCTGACAGATCTGCAGCGACTGTGTGATGATGTGTCAATATGAACCAAATCTCTGAGGAACATTTCCAACGCATTGCTGTACCTATGCCAACAGGAATTCAGTTTGTTCTGTAGGCATTTCTACAAACCAGAAATGTGTACCTAATAAAGTCTCCAGTGAGCGCATCGTGTAAGTCCACATGAACAAATTCAGTGAAAACACAAAAGCAACATTTGCGCTAAACATGAGTATGTTTTATTTAGCTAGTGAATTACCAAGAGGAGAAAACTGTCACACCCTTGCAGTTGATGTTTCACCTTTTTGGGGGAATCTCAAGTCAAGTCAATTAAGGGGGTTGGTATGGAGGTTCTCCCCAAAAGTGCCGAGAGCTATTGAGGACAGACAATCTGATTGAGCCTGAGGTAAGATTAGAGTACATCAACATCAGAGCAAAGACAGTCACCAGCGGGGCCGATGAAGGCAACCGCTGGTTCTACCAGAGCAGCAGGTTTCTCCTCAGACAAATGCACTTCAGAATGACAGACTCACAAGAAGTAAAGAAAAAAACAAAAAATAAAACAAAGATGACCACAAGCTGGTTTTCACCAAGCTGCATGACTAATCTTTTGGTTTACAGAAACAGATGCAGAAAGAAAAGGAACAGGAAGAAGGGTAAATCCTATGATTGGCATGATTGTGGCTGTTTCGCAGTTATTCCATATCCCCCCGTCAATCATCCACAGTCTCCGTCAGGAAGGATCAGATGACTGAATACAGATTCAAGTACAAGATAAATTTATACGTACTTTAATTCTTACCAAGGCCTGATGAAGTTTACCAATATATCAGACAGTTGCAGCATAGAAAAATACAAATAAGCTCAATGACATTTTCTGACTATTCTGGTTAATAGGTTAGTGGCTCACAAACAAAATCAAAGAAGAACAGTTAGAGAGTTAATGGAGTTGGTAGAGGCTGTTTAGAAGGACTGAAAGTGCTTTAAAGACAGTTTAAAAGTGAGTTATGCTGTTTTGTTTTGTTTTTTCATGACACAGGAACACAGGGTTTGATGCACCAGTCAACAGATACAGATGAGTCCACCTATTATCATATTCAAGTGTCAGATACATTGTCATCTTCAGCAGAAAGCTGTGAGAGGCTTTCTTCCTTGTGGTTAGGCAAATTTGATTTAAGGTCCTACATCATTAGTGTTGCAGTTCTAGCAGAGCTTGCTTGAAGGTTATGGTTTATTTCTACTGCGCTCCTAGCAGGAGAGAAAAACAAACAAACAAAGAGATCATCAGGAGATGGCACCAAAAGAACAACAATGAGGGAGGGAAAACAACTTTATACCAACCTAGGGAGCAATAGTACACCTGCTCACCAACTGGCCTTAATGAATGGGGAAAAGGTATATTGAATTTAAATATATTTAGTACTGTCAACAGAGATGCACTCCTTTTGATACTGAACTTAAATGCTAAAATATGACACTTATGTAACAGATGTGTTAAAAAAAAAAGAAAAGAAAAAAAAAAAACATATGCACACACAAAAAAACCTGTAAGCCAATGAAAACATGCAAACTTAACTCATTTTTCAGACCATGCGTACAAACGTTCCTGGAATGTGAATGTGCAATTTATTCTTATTTTATTTTGTGTGATTTTCACCTGGTTCTGTAGATTTCTCCCAGTCTCTGTGTTCATTTAATTGATGAATTTAAATTGTCCTTTCTTTGTGCATGTCTGTGTGTGCTTGAAAGAGTGTGTGTTACATGACTGTATGACTCATTTGTCTTTATGTGGCGCTGTGATGGAAAGGTGACCTGTCCAGTATGTATCCTGCCCAGTGAGAGTAATGACAGGCTCCACCACCCTCCACCCGCCACGCCCCCCAACACCCAAAAGGATAAACTGGGTATAGAAAGTGGATAGAGGAAAAATAATAATAATTGTGGGAACAATAAATAACAGTTGTGCTATGGTAGTGTTAGATCTTCATACAATTTTCAGAAGGGAACAAGCGTTCAGAAATCATACAAATTTTCTGGCTTCAGACAACAGCAGGTTCATATGCAACAAAGTTTCCATGACTTATTTTACAAAAGAAAGAAAAAAGAAAAACACGCACACACACACACACACACACTTGACTATGTTCCATTTATACATCTGCATCTACCTCCTAATCATATCCATCACCAAAGATGATCCAAAATACATGACGTATTTTGGATCATCTTTTGGTGTCATGTTTTGAATTTAAATAGCTATTGGAGTATGTCCATATCCAATCATAATCAGGCTTGTGTACTTTAACACCTTAAAATGCAGGTTAAAAGCTCCAGTCAGCAACAATCAGGAAATCTATTGACAGAAACAGAATACTACTAAATGTTTTCATTATTCTACAACTGTGCTAATTTACATCTTTGAGTAGATTATACCCAAAGACTTCGGTCTCCCTGTTTCACGTGCAACTACAGTAGCCCAGATGGGACAAGCTAAACACTGGCTCTAGGCCAGTCACCTAACCAAGCACACCCCTTCCATGGCAACAGCATCAGCCTACCCCGGCAGGACAATTTACCCTGCAATACAGCAAAAACTGCTCAGAAACAGCTCAGGGAACACAACAAAGACCCTGAGGCACTGACACAGCCTCCAAACGGACCATGAATGTCCCAAAAGAAGCCTAATCCATGAAGACCCCCCTCTGCAGTCTGTACCGCCATGACAATGGCTGAAAGCCATTTCTGTGGCATAAGGGGATGTATATAAAATTAGGAAAAAAGTTTAATGCTGTGGCTGATCAAAATAAATTAGTATTTGCTTTCAAAAACAAACCCTCTCTTTAGAAGTTTAAAAATAAAACACTGCGTCTCATGCTTTGCTTAGACTTTTTAACATGGATTCTTTATGAAAGGAGCTGTTTTATTACGTGGTTTCAGAAACAAACATTTAAAGCTTGTTAGAAAAATGCCACATGATGTTTAGCACATAAAGACAACTTTACTCATCACAACAGTCCTGTTGAGATAAATGTAATGGCTAATGATTTACAGAAGAAAAAAAATCCCCACAAAGTATTTAACCCTCATAAACTGCTCTCTACTGGATAAAGCTACTAAGCAGAAAAACACTTGCAGGGCTTGTTGGTTGTCATGTTCATCTCAAATGCACAGCACTGAAAAAACTAATCAGCTGCTGAGGACAGCGCTTATCCTGTTTAGTTTTAAAATAAGAAAGACAGCAAGCAACACAGTATCTTCAGCAAGAAAAACAAGAGAGAAAATTAGTTTAGAGGTCCTAAGGAATGCACTAACCAAATAGCCAGCTATGTTTACACTGGCATGAGACTGCAGTTACTACATTGGTCTTGTAGTTAGAAGTCTCAGTCAGGGGTGGAAAAAAAAGGAAGCAGACATACTCAAAACATAAGCAATTACAATGCCCCTGTAATGTCCAACACTCATGGGTGTGCTGTAGATTATGCAAAGAGGAATGCTGTGGGTTGTCAGTTAGACACAATGGCACAGGTTTTGTTTTTTTAAATAAATAAATCACACCAAACACAAACCATGGAATTCAAATAACTGATTTTTCATGGACAGATACTGAAAAGGCTTTTTTTTTTTGGCTGACTCTCTTCCCCACTTCTCAATTGCAACAGTGTCCTCTTTGTGGCTTTCCATGTCAGTTCTCTGGGAAAAGCACTGAGACCCAGGATGCCAGAGTAACTCGATCCCAAGTGGGACCCTCACAAACTTCAGTCTAAGTAGGACATGGGAGACGAATCATTTTAAATAATTTATGTTTGAATATGACCCGTCTACGCAGTTTAAAACTAAAATAATTAACTAATTTATTGCCTTGTCAACTTTTTTGCAATACAAAACACTCCTTTCTGGTACACGAATCAACATAAATAACATATTTACCTGATAACTTTAAAATAAATGTAGCCACTACACGAGCATGCAATGTGTCCTCGTATGTTGACTTTTCTTTTTCTAGCATATTGAGGAGAATTGAGTGAAGCAACCTCTATGTATTAATTACCAGTGTTATCAATATGACCGTGAAATAAAATTTAGATACCAAATTATCTTTTCAAATAACACCTTGAGAATGTGTAATAGTGCGGGTAGTTCTGTTGGTTTGACACCTCTCAAAGTTAGAGGAGGACAGGGCAAACAACAGACAACAATTAACCTTGTCAGGCAGAACAGGGCGAGGCATCAGCCCGGCCAAACCTGTCATGTAGGAGGTCAGAGCTGCGAAAGCAGCCTGGCATAACGTCTTCACAATGTAGGATGAAACTAGCTTTCTACTGACAGGTTGTTTTCAGAAGCCTGAAAACATTGACTTGAAATATTTATGAGAAAGTAACCCAGTGCATATTAACAAGGTCAGTAGTGAGGACTCAATACAGCATCAACAGAGTATCAGCAGTTAAGGAGGAAAACAAGAGAGCAGGTCACACTATTCATCTAAGAATGGATGCAGCAGAATGCCACCAGTGATACCAGGTTTATCTCTTTGGCTGCATTTCTTCACAGCACAATCATCCCTCAGAAATTTTACTGCTTAGACTAACACCACTGTTATTACCATTGTGACATATTATAGTTTCTCCACCAAGGGACTAACTGTGCGCTGTGTGTGATTCTCTCTGTGTACAGACAAGTATAATCATGCATTTCTATCATGTTTTTTTCTGGGAAACCTCTTAGAAATCAAACTATGGCAACTTGTGTCACGGCATGCTGCAGCCAGTTTTTAGACCGAGGGCTTATGTTGTTAAGGGCTAATAAAGCATGAGAAGCCTGTGGAGACCAGTGAGGCTTGATGTTCAAAGTAAGATCAGAGCCTGCATCTGCTTTTGTCTGAAAAAGGGAATGCCAGGAATGTGGGCTATTTCAGGAAACCCCATATGCATCCGACTCCACTTGAGCAACTCATCACAAGCTTAACAGCATAAAATGGCTGATGAGGACTCAAGGTTTCCTGAACAAACTTATGAGTAATGGTGGTATGTCAATCTGCTGACAGGCATCAGGGAACTTCTACTTACTGCAGACTGTTGATGCAGCCACAGGATATTACAACCTCAGAGCAGGTGCAACCAGATCAGCTGATTAAAGTCTGACAAGAGCCTGCAGCAGTGACTCAGTGAAAAATGCCCTCCCTTTAAAAAAAGAACTGCATCATGTCTTCTAACAAGATATTTACAGAACAGATGGTCCTTCAAGTGTATTTATCTCACCTTCCTCAGAGCATCCTCCTCTTCTTGACGTTTCTCATAATGTGCAAAGTCATCAAAAATTGAGGTGGTATGCTTGTAAGTGGCGATAACTTTAAGCACTTGTTTGGCCTTCTCCAGAGGCACTTCCTGAGTGTCCCTGGAATTGGTCACTGGCTTGTTGTCATTGTTCTCCAGCCGGATGTGACGCAGCTGGTTGTTGGGCACGTCTTTAATGAAAATCCACTTCACCTCAAACTTGCCCTTCCATTTGTCCTGAGACCAGACGCCTGCAAAGGCATTGTAGTCCACTGGTGAGCGCATTTCGGCCACGCCACAGAAGTGCCCACTACCATTGACACTGAACAGGAGGTACAAGGGACCCTTGTTTCCCATAGAGCGGTAAGCACTATCCAGGCGCTTGTTGCCATGTTCTGTACTGCACCAGATAGAGTACTTGATTGAGCGGTGGATGTCATCTTCTGAATAGCTCTTGATGATGAAAACACGTCCATTTTTCAAATTCCAGTCAAAGTCTTTGGGGTTGTAGTTGTTCAGGGCACGAAGTTTCTCCAGGACAGGGTGCACTTCTCCAGAGCATGGGGAAGCACTCATTGGGATTCCAGCCCCCAGACCAAAGCCCTCACCCCGGTTCCTGGGAGCTACCCAACGGTTGGGGGGTGGGCCAGGCTGGTGGGGTTGTTGCTGATGTAGGGGCTGTGGTGGACCAGGGTGGGAAGGGAGGTGTAAGTTTTGAGGACCAGGGGGAAGAGGCTGAGGATGTTGAGGGGAGTGAAGGGACTGGAGTTGGAAGGGCTGATGTTGATGCTGGGGCTGGTGCGGAGGCTGATGGGGCAGCGAGTTCTGCAGTAAGGGCTGTGGCTGAGCCAGGAGAGGCTGCTGCACCAGAGGTTGGGGGTGCATAATAGTCTGAGCTATCGGTGGCTTGTTCAGTGAACCCTTATCGTCCCAAGTACCAATATTTATATTGTGCTTTATGGGGGGTGGGGGGATAGTGCTTCCTCCCCCCATCCCCATGTTGGCTTTGGGTTTGACTTTGGGCTGAGGCTTGGCCGGCTTCTTGGCAATGGCTGCCCAAGAGGCGGGTTTAGGTGCGGATGAACTGACAGACGGAGGGAGGTTATTGGCCGCCATACTGCTCATAACTGCTGTACCACCTAAGGATGAGCCCACGGTTTTGGTGACAGCTGCCACCATGTCTGTACCCAGTTTTAATCCCGCCATACCCTGCTCAATACCGTTTAAAACTGGGACCTTACTGAGCTGGGTGTCACTTCCAAAGCCTGCCTGTCCATCTGCAATAGCCCGACCAAGTGAGCTTGGAGCATAGCCATAGCTGTTACTGTAGACTGAACTCTGCGTTGATTGACCCTGAGAGACACTGGTACCCCAGGTAGAAAAGTCTGCATTACCAGGAAAGAAGTTGAAACCATGCTGGCCGAGGAAAGGTGGGGTGTTACCCAGGGCACCTGGTTGGCTGAAAACACCCTCAGGAATAAAGTGCGGTTCGCCATTGCTCATCTGTCCATAGGTAGTAAGGTAGGGCATCGGTGGGTCTCCAGCTGTGGACCAAGCAGCCTCTCCCAGAGAATAAGGGAAACCAATGGATGGAGCATAGTAACTAGGCATGTAGGGATCAGACATTGGTGGATAGCTGTTACTCTGTGTGACAGAGAAAGACAGTAACTAATGTAATTTACAGAATAAAAGACAATGCATAATAGAAGACATCAATCAAACTAAAGTGATAATACAACTATCACATAATATATACAATTAATTTGTCCATAACATGAGATTAGAAGAAGCCCTGTTGAAATTGCTACATAAATGCCTGTCAGGAATTATCTAAAGCTAACTGCGACCATTTTTAAGGGAAATTAAAACAACTAATACTACCTGAAAGAAATTGAAATTTCCACAGCTAGACAGCACATTTGAAAGAGAAAGAAAAAAAAAAGAAATTTCCACAGCTAGTTCCCATTTCTCTGTTCTGGTTTAATAGACAGAGCTGCTTGCTTCACTTCGAAAATTTAACCAAGAGCATTTTAGTGAACATACCTAAGGATATTAAAGCCATGCACGTATTTGCAAATGAAAAAGTCATCACAATACTGCTGTGGGCATTTTTTTTTGTTTGTCTGTTTGTTTTGGAGGAGGTGTTGTTCCCTGTCCATCATTTAGCAATATAGCTTTTTGGATATTTAAAAGGTCTGCAACACAGTGCCAGGAGTTATTCTCATAAACAAAAAGCACACTTCCTCCATTTTCTGAAACATTTCTTATTATTTCTTCTTCTTCTTTTGTTTGTTTACAACTCTGTGAAACTCACTTTTACTACATATGCCTTGTGAGTACTCCGGCTGATGTCTCAGAATAAGAAGAAACTGTTGCCTCTCACTCCATTTTTGACTGTGAAGCTGATTAATCAGAGCAGACTGACCCTTTTGATAACAGGACATTAAGAGATATTTCAAAACTGCGCATGCAAACTTAGCCTAATTATGAACCTTCAAATGGGCATAATATTAGAGCTCAGAGCCAAATCCAAGTTTTTAAAAACTATAGGTATAACAATCCATCGATCTACATCGATTTTAGGATGAATGATCCAATAGTATCAATACAAAATGAAAACATTGATCTGTTATCCGTATATGTAATCCACATCAATATGCATTTAATATATGTGTTTTCAGTTTAGTATTATTAAAGGAACATTTTGGGTGGGTGGGGAGTGCATTTAACAGTCTAGTTAAACCCAGACATTAAAATGACAAATTATATTTTAGCGCCTTGCTGTGATTTTAACTAAATAAACTGCTAATCAAAATTATTTGCATGACATTTTGTTAACTCAAATATGAAGTTAATATTAGCCACAAATACAAGGTGACAGTGTCAGTCAGAGGAGATCATATTGTGTTTTTTTTAATACATTACCTGATTTGTCGGGCCGCTTAAGTAAGGCTCAAAATCATCATCATTCACACCGTCTTTTTGATGCATTGATCTGTTTTGCACTAAATATGGAAAGATAAGACATGAAATAAATTATTAATATGCTCTGGAAACACATTAATATTTAACAGTGAAAATGCCAGAGGGTTACATTTGGTCACAGGTGAAATATGCAGTGATGTTGTGTCAACAATGCTACTGGCTGCAGTTATTATCAGTAAGCAGCTCGATAGCATATTAGCATTTATTAAAGCAACATACAAAGCCATAACGATTAAGACTTGTGTACCATCTACAAATCACAGTTAAAACCTTACCTTTATTCCCCTGTCCTTTAGGTCTCTATGAAATAATGGACAGGAAAGAGAAATGAGACTCATCAGATCACGACAGGAAACAATCACACTGACAGAGCAGGCTGTATCCTACACGGATAAAATAGCACAGCCGACTTTGGTAACCATCAGCCCGGATGTTAACATTTACAGGTTGCATCGTATTATTGACCGGATGTCAAACGCTCTGGCATCCAGTAAACGGTGCCGCATTGGCAGCCAGCAACAGCCAGAGTTGTTGGGCAGTACGGTCGGCCTGTGTTCCAGCTATTAGCTATCAAATATCAAAGACTATGCTGCCTGTTTGATCTGGCATGCCAAACCAGATAAAACTGTTGTCCGCAAACTTTCATTTCGCCGTAAAAGCGATCATAAAGCACCCTTCACCTCGAAGTACACGAACCTGATCGACTGTGGTCGCCGACATCCTCCGGTAACCAAAACTGCTCGCTGGTTGTGAGACTGTCCACGGCTTCTGCCTGTTTGCTTCTGTTTCTGCACTTCGGTGCGTTCCTGGCTCGTCTCTCTGATCGCCCAGTCACTCTGGAAACGCTACGAGGCGGCGTTTTCTTACAGACCTGACGACGACCTGCCTCTTCTAGCGGCTACAGACGGCGACTTTGTCCCAGCGAAGAAGACGTCAGTTCACTTGCGCCTTCTTCCCACCAACGGCGTCTATCAGTCAAACTGAAACTGACTAGTCTGTTACTGGAATATCCCTCAACATATCCCACAATGGCGGATAGGTTTTTACTCCCGCTTCCGTTCCGTTCTGCTGCTCCGTGACCTTCCGCCTGTGACGCTCTGAGTCATGTTACAAACTGACACTTCACATGACAGTCACAAACACTTTGTTATATTCTCCAGTTTTAGCTTCTAAACTAGATACCAGCTGGTACCAGCATATCGCCTCATATGGGAGCCCAGTTAGCCTCTGCCTGCCAACCTCTTGTTTGAGTTTCCATTGTAGATGGAGTGTCCTAAAATAAAATACAAATGTCAGGGACGAATTGCAACAGACCTGTGGACACGGACATGTCAAGGGTCCCCATATTATACAGAAACATACAGGGCTGACTCAGATAATATTGTCATTTTACATGTATCTGTAGCCACATTTTTAGTCTATTAATTTATTATTATTGTTGTTGTTTTTTAAACTATTTGTAATATTTTTATTCTATTTTTTTATTTGTACTATTTTCATTTCTATTTTATTTGTACTACTATTTCATTCGCATATCCGTTGTTGACATTTGTATCGTTTATCATTTTGCACATTTTTATATTTTTTTATATCCCTCTATAACTGTCTCATGCCTCTTCGTAACCATATTTGTTTCTACTTTCCTATTATGTACTCAATTTCTTTGCATTTGCAGTTGTTTTGTATCTCTTTATGTCACCAGCATGTGACTTTTCCCAAGACTCCTGAATGTAAAATAATTAAAAGTACTGTGTAGCTCTAAAGAAACATGAATTGATTCATTAAAAATGTGTAACATATGCTTTCTGAAAAATTATAAATATTTAATTATGAATGCCAAGAGCAAGCTCCATTTTTGTATGGCAGGCCTATCACGGCATAACATAAGGCAGTTCGTTTATATCATATTTGAGCAACTATTTGAATATAGAAAATATAATATAGATTAATATTTTTATGCAGCAGTAGTTTACTTGAACCCAAACGCCTCTTCAGTCACTGTTTTATTGCGGGGTTTGTACAACATGCGGTGTAACGTAAGGCACAGTTGAAGCGACGACTGCATCTTCTCTCGCGATACTTCCTCAGTGGTTGCGGAGCATTATGGCAGCCGTCTCGCTGAGGTCCTGCCGTAGAGGACTTTCACAGTTATTAAGTAATGGAGGACTGTCTGCTCTGTCTTCAAACCGAATGGAAGGTTCGTTAAAGTCTTTGATTTCGATTAAATTAATGTCGCAACGCTCATGTGGAGTTTACGTGCAGTTAAAGCGTGTCAGAGGGGGTGTGGCGACTGCGCCGTACTAAAAATGTAGGGCATGTAAAATATGCAGTGTTTTGTGATAGTAACAGATTTTCTATCACATTACATTTCTTTTTTTTTAGGGTTTGGAACAAGCTTAAACGATAATAAGCTTAACTTTAGTATGTTAAAATGCCGTTCTGTTGCTATTTTTGAGCAATGTTATAAACGTCATCAGTTGCTTTCAGCTCAGACGCTTTTGTTTTTAATACAGCTAATTTATTATACATTTAATAATTTTTAAAATTCCTGTTGCTTCATGACTACATACCAACTATAACAACACTGTTGACCAGGGGACAGGAGACTCAAGTCTACAGTTCAGTATGCTTCACGACCAGACCTTCCCAAACTGGCCTACAGAAGAGTGAAGGGGAAGAGCCCTGGTGTGGTGTTCCTGCCAGGATATGGCTCCAACATGAATGGGCAGAAGGCTGAGGCTCTGGAGGAGTTCTGCAGGTCATTAGGGCACTCATATCTCAGGTAAGCCTTCACATCATGTTACTGTGAGCAGTACATACTGAATTGATCAGAGCAAAGATGATGGACATGATACATATTCCTCCCAGATGGCTCTGCCAATACCTGGGGGCCTGTTTCAAAAAGGGGGATATGTTCAACCTGAACTCAGGGAAACTCAAAGTTTTCCATATCACAAAGCAAGGTAACTTAACCCTAAACAAAAGGGATCAGTTAAGCCGGTTTCAGAAAGCTAGTTAACTGATATTCAGAGTATGTTATAATTTTAACTTACTCTAAGAACTAAACCTAGTCAAGAGCAAGTTTATTTCCTCATACCCTGAGTTTATCTCTGTCTTCACCCTTTCATAAAGCTGAAACAGGCTCATTTTCATTGGACAGTTGACCATATAATGTGCATTTTGAACATGTCTGAATGATTACATGTCACATTTGTGTCAAGAAAGAATATTGGGTGTCTGAATAGATGGTTTAATGCTGTCATTTGTGTTTGGGATACCTCAATGGTTTGGGTAAGAGCATTTATTTCATTTTGGTAGAGTTACACAACCTGCATATGTGATCTCATTCTTCTGTGCACAAATATCACTCATTGTATGCAAGTACTTCACATGAAATGAGTTCTCTTATTTTGTTTATTTAGCCCATTATTATTTGCAGATGTTAGTTTTCGTAATAACAAATGGGGATGTTGAAATGGTATGAAGAGCTCTGTTAAAAGTTATCTGGCTTATAAAGGGTTTCTATTATTATTATTATTATTATTATTATTATTATTATTATTATTATCATCATCATTATCATCATCATCATCATCATTATTATTATTATTATTATTATTATTATTATCATTATTATTATTATTATTATTATCATTATCATTATCATCATCATCATCATTATTATTATTATTATTATTATTATTATTATTATTATTATTATTATTATTATTATTATCATGTTTTGCAATAACATTACAGGGGACTTTCATTGTAGAACAGAACTGGATAAAAACTGAATAAACATAGCCTGCTCTTCCTTTCTTTTCTTTTCTTTTCTTTTTTTAACCAATTTACTGACAAATATCAATACATATCGAGACACACTATAGTTTTGTTGAAATATCAGTTATTCACAATCAGAGTTGTTTTTTCTTGAGTAGTTACAAACTCACAAAAACCACTCTCCCACTGGCAGCATTCTGTTTGATGTTAGGTTGATCGCAGGATAATAAGACCCGAATATGATATAAGAATCACTTTAGGAACACTTTGAAGTCATGATGCTCATATTTGTTTATAAGTGGTTATTAGTAATCAGCAAACCACAAGCCATTGCTACACGCTCATTTTGAGCTTGGCCTTGTATGGAATATCAAAACCCAAGCTCAGTACAGTGTAGTTTTTGTTACCAGTTCAGTGAGGAAAACATGCAAGAAGAACATGTTTTAAAAGGGTTTTATAGACTGACTATAAACTGCAGACTCACCAAAAGATACTAGGGGATTTGAATTGAAACACTGTAGTCACTTCTCTCTAGATGATTCTTTTCTTTGAAAAGAAAAAAAAAACAGTCTGCCTACACTGACATCTACTGCAACTGCCTCGTCTTTTTCTCTTTCTCTTTCAAATATCTTTTCAGGCACCCACGGTCATCCCTTGTGTTTCCACTGACAGCATGTGGGAGCAGCATGAATAGGAGGCCTTGGCGAGGATGCAGGAGGTTTTTTTTTTTTTTTTTTTTTGTCAGAGCAGCAGCCTCTTCCAACAAGGGTTCAGACACCAGGCTGCCACTGCAGGGTTATTATCTGTTAAGACAGATCAAGCAAAAATTAAAAAAAAATTAAAAAAAAAAAAGAGGCATACAACAGGTTATACCCAACTGATTACTTTAAAAGCAGACTGTGACAAGGAGGTAATAAATGTTTTCAGACTTCAAGGATTCTCTGATGTCACATTGGAAAAGCACAGTTTTATTTTGATAATAATACAGTTTTTGTTTTAAAACTCCACTCAAAATCATTTCCATGGACAAATCTTCAAAGTAGCAGAGGACAGAAAACATATTTCAGCTGCAAGATTCTTGCCTCATTAATTTGTTTTACTCCTGCTGAAACAAGGTCACAAGTCAGGGTTAATGTAGAGATGGATCAATCAAAAGTATAAACAAAATTCGAAACAACTTGTATGTGTTTTTGAACTTCCAAAGAGTAAAATTGTGCTCATATTTTGGTCTTTATCCTTAAAAAGGTTCAAATGGAAAAACGGAAATCATTTTTTCAGTCTTTCTTTCCTTTCATCATGAAAAAAACCTGAAGGATTACAACCAGCCATTGCTCTAAAAGCCCTTATTTGAGTATGGCAACAGAAATATGGTGGTTAAGCTTTAAACAGGGATGTTTTTGTGAGCCTAACTCTTCAAAATGCAACACAAATACATTACCAAAAATACTTCAGATAATCGAAAAATCATATTGCACTACTTGAACCTTAAACACCATGTTCCCGGGGATGTGAGTGGATGATGGTTTATTGTTGTTGACTTTCCTTCCTCTAATCCGCAGGATTTTATAAACGTCTGGACTGTCCAGAAGCTGGTTCATCCTGGCTCGAGTGATCCATCAGTGTCAAATAGAAAACAAAACCCCTGGCTCTTCCTCCCTCTGCCAATTGCAGCTTTGTCATCCAGTGGCAGGTTCCTGAGTGTCAATGTTTCTTTCCCCAGCAACAACCTTCACATATTTACTGTTGAACACACTATATAGTCAAAGATGTCAGCACGGTCCATTAGTTTTAGTCGAAGGCTGATCTTCAAGGCTTTGGCACGGCCTGTTTGTTCCCAGGTTTAGAAATCGAATGCCCATTCTGCACAATGACATTTTAAAATGCAAACAGCCTTTGACGAATGCATTGACGGATTCTTTTGACTCTTCAGATCTCTGGCTTCAATCTGACCAGCAGTGTCAGGCTGAGCTGGGTCCAATCCCTCCCTGAAACTAGAGGACTGCAAACAACAGGTCTAATGCCGGGTTTGCACTGTACGATTTCAGTCATCTCAGCTCAGCCATGGGAAAAATCAGCCATCGCAGCTCAAAAACACTGGTAGTAGATCTCACAATGAGACAAGATCAAAGATGAAAGATGGAACCGTCTCGAGGCCAAATAGGGGCTGAGACAGATGTCAGCAGTGTCAGAAATTTGGAGGAAATGTCTCAGAGTGTGACGGCCTGTCGCTGCCTCTACGATCTCTGTCAGCTAGCCGACCAATAGGAACACACCATGAAATAATGTAAACATCAGTGTGTCTACACAGCACAGTAGCCTAGCAACAACAGATACAACGTAGAAACAGGAAGAAAAATGTGAAACTCAAATACAGAAGAAATACACTTCTTTTTCTTGATTTTCTTTATTTTCTTTTCAAAGCACACAGACATCACTACGGCAACACTGTAGAGTCATAGGTGCATTAGCACGTTAGCAACAACCTGAAAATGATGTGATGATTCTGCGCTTAGAGTCTGAAATATCCTCAGATTTATCTCTGTCGTAGAAACGATTCAATGTATGTTCAGTTGTGCAGTGTAACACGTTGTAAATTAATTATCTGCCATTTACACATTGTGCAACACAACTTGAATTAATCTTGTAAGACTGTAAAAATTGTACCTCGTGAACCTGGAATAAATCAGTGTCCCTGTTTTTGGAACAAGATGTTTAGTGTCATATATGTAATGTTTGCATGTCTGTGTAGTTTTGGCCACTTTCCACAAGAGGATGTAAAACCTTTTTATTTATCTATGATTAGACTTTCTTAAGTCATAGTTCTCCTAATCAGCAAAAATAAACCTGCGCTCCCAATAACTGCCCAAATCATCCCAACTTTTCAGGAAGCCAAGAAAAAAAGACTCATAGCTTGTTTCATTATTTGTGTCCCATTCTTCCATTAAAACTGTCAAAATGTGACAGCTATCATGTTTTTTTGTTGGAAAAGTCTTGCCGAGTCCAGTACCGACACCTTCTTCTTCATCACTCTTCAGTCTTCATCACTGGGAAACCACTGGAAAAGATGTGGTCTTGTATAGTGCAGTATATGTTGCCCTAAAGTATCAGTGTACCTTTTTTCATTGATTCTGTCGTCACAGAAGAGTAAATGACCTTGTCAAAGGCACTGATAGAACCTCATACCATCACAGAGCATGTACTATGACTTGCTGGATGCCAGTTGGAGCCAGTTGAGGTGGTATGGGCATCTGGTGAGGATGCCCACTGGACACCTCCCTTGAGAAGTGTTCTGGGCATGTTTGACTGGAAGGAGGCCCCAGGGCAGACCCCGGACACGCTGGAGGGATTATGTCTCTCGGTTGGCCTGGGAACACCTCGGTATTCCCCTGGAAGAGCTGGAGGAGGTGGCTGGGGATCGGGGCGGATCTGGGCTTCCCTGCTCAAGCTGCTAACTTGACTTTTAATGTGTCTATGTGTTTATATTAGTCATATTTTTTATTATATTTTATTTCTTTAGTTTGTTTTACTCTAGTAGTTTGGTTAATTTATATATAATTGTTTATTTTACTATTACTTTGGGATTTTAGTTCAACCTGTACAGCACCTCAACTCAGGTAGTGTTTAAATGTACTCTATAAATAAACACGATTGACTGATTGATTGATGTATATTTCAAATTGTTAAGAATAATCATCCCAGTTTTCCTTCTGATTTGGGGTTGTGTTATGACTAATACTTTTGCCTAATCTAATTATTGAAACACATGTAAAGTAGGACTGTTAGCCACATTTTCATCACACAATTACCATGGTGAAAAAAAAAATCCATTGATCAGGATCCTTAAAAGCAAACGAACTTCTCTCCTTAGTCTTTGAAGACGTTTAATCTCTTTTCAGAGAGGCTTCTTCTGTTCTAACTGACTAGTGGGGATTTTTAGGAATAAAAATCGTAATGGCATTCAAGTCACATGCCAATCCTTGACCCTAATGTCGCCCCTGTGTGTCATTACGGACTGAGGATGAATGTTAAAGAGGAAGCGTGAAGGAAACATCTTCTAGAACCAAGAGAAGATGTCCATTTAAAAAAGAAACATCAGCTGGAACAACATTTGGTCTTTCATTAGATGGCAATAAGGGTAACTTTCATTAGGCGGCAAAATGATTTGAATCAATGTTTTCATTTTTTTAAAGCCTCTGACAGACCAAGCTAATTTTCAGAGTATATAAAAGTACTTGATGAGTTATTTAATCTAGCTGACTAACAATGTTGTGCAAACTATCACC
This sequence comes from Arrhamphus sclerolepis, assembly GCA_037176975.1. NCBI lineage: Eukaryota > Metazoa > Chordata > Actinopteri > Beloniformes > Hemiramphidae > Arrhamphus > Arrhamphus sclerolepis. The sequence goes on from JBAMYA010000013.1 coordinate 8,716,949, forward strand.
AATCGATGTATAAAACAGAGAATTCATGGCCTCTAACACTTATCTATCATGTCATTGTCATCTAAGTACCAGTCCATCTCTAGGGAAGCAGACGTAACCAAAGTTTACTCTCCTTAACACCTAACAATAGACATGGAGTTCTTTCAACTCTGAGATGTTCCTTCAGTAGACTTTTAGGGATTACCATAATCTGGATGATTTATTTGTGATGTATTTGTGTCAGGATCTTTGCGTAGTCGAGATCATCTTTATCTCTGTTTAAGATGTGCTTTGTCTTTGGCAAAGAAGAATTAGAATTAAACATGAGTAAGGGAAGTTGTTTGGAGTTTTGGTTTGGCACTTTCATTAAAATGTTTTTTTCTTGAGCACTTGTTAGTTTACTTCTGTCCTCTGATTGTTTTAATGAAGTGATTTTCTTTTTTTTTTGATATACTAGTATTGATCCCCGTGGGGAAATTCCTTCTGTGCATTTGACCCATCTGGGCTACCAGACCCAGAGCAGTGGGCTGCCATGGTGCGGCGCCCGGGGAGCAGGTGGGGTTTCAGGCGCCTTGCTCAGGGGCACCTCATTCATGGATGTGGATGTGGGAAGCACTTGTTCAGGCACCCCCCCCCCCGCCCACATCATTGGTACCTGCCAGGGATTGAGCTGGCGACCCTCCGGTTGCCAGTCCAGGTCTCTAACCCCCCACAAGGACGTACTTGCATTTTCTTTGCTTTTATTTCCATTCTTCCTCTGTCTTTGTGCTGTCATGTTTTGTCACCCTTCTATTGTTTTTGCATCGCTAACATTCCTTGAAGCGGATCACTTCCTGGTTCCTTGTTTCCTCTGTTGACTTTTATCTGCTCCTTGCTGATACGAGCCCTGCCTGTCTATAAAATCATGATTTCTTTTTTCTTCAAACCAATTCCATGTTTTGGTGTCCTGCGTTTGAGTTCTCGCTCCTGAAATCCCTCATGTAGGATTTTATTTTTTCCATGAAACCTTTTTGCTACTTGAAAAATGTAATTGATATATAATTGTTATTGGAGTTTTATTCCATTTAACGTGCATTTAATCATTATGCCTTCTGATGCCAAGCATAATCTGCTACTTTTGTACAATATTCTGAAGCAGGAATCAGTAACAAAGAACTTAATGTTGCGTCTGACACGTTTGGGATTTTTGTCCTTATTGTTGTTCCTCCGGAAGAAGCCTAGACAGGACAAAAAAGGAGTTTTACAGAGAGTTTTCACAGGAAACAAAGGTCAAATTATGTGTCCAGAAATGTTTCATGATAAAAGAAGCGAAAAATTGTTCAAATCCTGCCATCATAATTCGAGTAATTGGGTTGCTTTTGGTCTGATAAAGCTCTTTGTTTGGCCACTATCCAAACTTATAAGGCTTTTTGCCCTGAAATGTCAAATCCTCCCCAGACCTTTTCATTAGTGTACATTTTAGATTGATAGTTGGCCCCGGGTCCTCGCTACCATCCCATCCACTCTCCTCCTCACCTCTGGGGCTAATTAGGCTGCTCGAGCTGAAAGTAAATGAAACGTGGTGGCAAAACAGCGTTTACTTCAAAAACCACACACTTAATTTGAAGATCTCCCTCTGATCTGAAGTTGAATTAGTGGTGTGATATTCCCTTTGATCTTGTATGGTTCAGTATTTGCTGCCAACTTATTGAGTGGAGACTCCCAGGGAAGGGTTGGTGTCTGAGTGTGTGGTTAAAGTAGGGTGCGCAAAGAAAAAGTTTGAGACACAAAATCATATACAATACCATTTTTACCACTGCCTTTAAGCACCATATATGGGTCTAAACTCTACTACCTGGAACCAAACCCAGTTTTAGACCCTCTGGGATTAATCTAGTGTATCTTAGCTTAACTAAAAAATAATAAAATCACTGATATCACTCTTATGAAGACTACTGCATAGCTAAAAGAAAATCTCATAGGACACTACAATCTGTTGTAACAAGTCATAATAAAAGAATATAGTTGTAATATGTGTTAAAAATGAGAGCTGTGATGTAGTTTGTTAAGTTGCACTTCAGCATTGGAGTCACAAATAAAGAAAACGCTTTTTAAATTTTTTCTATTTTCACTCAAGGTTTCCTTTATGTTGGTCATTATTTGTTTCCTAGAATGTTGTGAAGTATCAGGTCCAAGCCAGCAAAGCAGTTACTGTGGCTTTTGAGTCGGTCCTCGCTGACTCTGAGACTCTCTCTCCCCTCTCTCTCCCCTTCCAGGCCTACAGCTACATGGACGCGATATCGACAGATCTTCTACGTCACATTAGTGCACAGACTCCACCTCATCCTATTGTAAATATGCACATTTATAATATTTATAGCATTCAGCTTGCACTACAGCTCCTCATTTTTTTGAAGATACTGTATACAGTGTACTCTAATACCCTGTACAACCACACCAAGTTAAATTCCTAGTAAGTGCAAACCCACTTGGCAATAAACTTGATTCTGATTCTGATTCTGACTGCTACATGACTTATTGTTGTTTTGTCTGGACCAATGGTGCGTCACAAATCAACGCAGACACACACCTGCGGTTTCAGGCTTCAGCGTGTTCACTAGATGTGGCTGCAGCGAAACTGTGTTTCACGACCCAAAGAAGCTGTACTGACATTGTGGAGTGTATTTTAAATTTATCAAAGCTGTTTTGGTGCATGTTCTCCCCGTGCTTGCGTGGGTTCTCACTGGGTACTTTGGCTTCCTTCCACAGTCCAAAGACATGCTCCTTAGGTTAATAGGTGTTCATAAATTGTCCCTAGGTGTGAGAGAGCATGTGAATGGTTGTTTGTCTACATGTGGCCCTGCGATGGACTGGTGACCTGTCCAGGGTGGACCCCTGCCTTTCGCCCATAGTGAGCTGGGATAGGCTCCAGCAGACCCCCGTGACCCTGCA
>JBAMYA010000013.1:8719958-8752883 GCA_037176975.1 Arrhamphus sclerolepis
AGTAGTATCATTGTTATTATTATTATTACTATCATCGTTATTATCATTATTATTATTATTATTATTATTATTATTATCATCATCATATTTTTTCAGTATTCACAAATATAAGAATCATAAAAGGAAAGAAAAAAAGAAAAGATTTTTTCAGGAATTTTGGGTAGCCTACGTAATTTAAAAGTTGATATTATTAAATATTTAAAATAACTTTTTAACCACATCCTGCTTGAGTGAGTGACAAGCATGAGCCTGTTATGTTCAAGTTACCTGTTTGAATTGTGTTTTTTATACATCATCTTCAACTGCCTCAAATTTTGTGTGTTTTTTTCCAAACAGGATTTCACCTGCCATTTAATATTTAAATTACACATTTACTCATTCTGCAATTACTCCCACGCCAACTGCCTTTCCTTCCCTGCCCTGCCATCTTACGTTTCTGAAGAAAGCCACGTGATTGCAGTAAAAACTCAAATTCACCAAAGAAAAGTAGTAGTAACTCTTCTGTTTACTTGCCATTGCCATGGTGAACCACAGTATCAGAGCTCCATTGATTATGTCTTTGTGTAGTTGCAATAACTCGGTCAACTTTCTCACACAAACTCAGTGTTTCTTAACTCAGGGTTTGTTGACCTTTCTTTCTGAAACATGCCCCTGGTTTTAAAATGCATCCTGAGTGATCCAGTCACAAATATTGTATAGAGGCCACAAAGCACAGGGGCCCAGTTCAGAAATGAGGTTCAACAAACTATATTTTAAAAAAACTACTTCTGAGTTGACAAATCCTGAGATAAGAAACTGAGTTTCTGGTTTCAGATTTGGTGTCCAGAGTTGGTTCTGTCTGCTGAATATGTTGACTGAATTACTGTGACTATAAAAAGACAACATCAATTGAGCTCTATTTCCATGATTCACCATGGTAACGCCAGTAAACAGTAAAGGTCTAACTACTTTTCTTTTGTTGACTTAGAGCTTTTATCACATGGTTAAATTTTAGCAAATCAAGAGAGAGAAAAGAGAAAAGTAACACAACTGCAGCAGTGAAAGAAAGAAAGTTGACATGGAAAAAACAGCAGTGCAAGTGAAAAAAATAAATGGAATAGTTAACAACTTATTATGTTATTATGGCATTACTGACAAGTGATGGAATGTAGGTGAATTGTAGGTAAAATTCACTTTCACACAGGTGAAATGCTGCTAGTGATAAAAACCTTGTAAGCAGTTGCTACAGCAGGATACAGCAACAAAAAAGAAGGCAAAAAAAGAATATAGGAAGGAGTTGTCTGAGAGCCCCAGGCCACTTTTTACGCAGCTTTGCAGAGCATTCCCTTCCCAAAATGGTGTTCAGGATCCTGCCATTAGGAAGAAAACTTAATTTAGTAGTAATAATAATAAAACAACCCAGGGTATTTAGTGCAAAGTGAAGGCATACATACAGGAGGTGATATATCTGTGATACATGGACATATAAGATCATGTATATGATGATCTTAGATTATGTAACTGTCCAGGGCAAAACTATAAAATGCCAAACTAACTATTTGGATCCTTAATTTAGTTTCCTAAAGCAAATGTAATTCCATTTTAACCTGTGAAGCCTCTTCAGTTAATAAGAAGACATGTCATCATGTCTCCAAAATGCCTGTTTCAATTGCTTCAATAAATTAAACCCACTCATTTTTGAGAGGGAGGATGGAACTCAACCTGTTCGTAACTAGGTAGTTTGGAGTAAGTTACCATAGTAACAGATTGTAAGTGTAAGTTACTGTAGTTTCTGAAACAGTGTTGAACTTCACTCTTTCGCAGGATTACGTTACCTCCTTTTGTGAAATGGAAAAATTTCCCTCATTTCAATTTCAACATACCGCTTCCTGAAACAGACCCCTGATGTAAACACCCCCAGGACAAATAGAGATTGAACCAGTCAAACCACATTCAGAGGGTGTATGGGCCACATACACTATTCACTAAAAGTTAGGGATATTCAGCTTTCAGGTGACATTTATGGAAAATGTCAAAAGTTCATGCTACAGTCATATATCATAAAAGTATGGCATTTAAGTAAAACCTCACAATGGTAATTTATTTATCAAATTGTCATTGAACCAGAACATCTAGTGGCCACTTCCTGGACACTTTTGTGTTGGGGTTTTTTCAGGTAATCACATTGTTAGAGAACAGCATGTTATGCAATCAGTACCAAAACACTGACATGTGCATTCAAAAGTTGAGAGAAAGTCAAATTAAGTTCACCTGTAAAAGTTATAGCGCATTTTAGGTGCATGCTGAAATTTCAACCGAAAGCTGAATATCTGTAACTTTTGGTGAGTCTGCATTATTTAAGCAGCGTCAACAATTAACATCCTGAGCTACACTGAAATACTGCAACAACAAGCGAAGCGCGAGCTATAATGGCCAAAAAGAAAAAAACAAACAAACACAATTACAATGTCATGGACCCATTTGTGTTGTTTTGTCTACCTTGGTGCTTCTTTTTTTGAAAATTTCAACATATCTTATTTTCACTTCAATCATCCAAGGCCTTTTATCTTCCATGTTCTTGATATTTTTCTAATTGCCATTATTGTGGTATATGTGCACTTTATCTGTTAAAAAAAAAAAGTACATGAAGGTTGTTTTTATTTATCCTGGCAAGTATAGTTATGATCAAAATAATAGCACTGTTTTTGAGAAAGTAAATAAAACTCAAAATCCCTATGATAACTTTCACTTCCAAATACATCGGGAACGGTGCACACTATTTCAAATCATAACATAAAGAAAGAATGTCTCTGAAAATGTGAGTAAAATGGGCCGTTCCAGACATTGTTAAGATCAGCATACTTTGATTAAGAAGTTGATTAGAGAGGAGGAAGCATAAAAAGAAGTGCAGAACACGATCAAATCTATCTCTCATGGTTTAAAATGGCAACTGAAACCAGGTGATTCCCAACAACTAAAATCAAGCCACACTGAGCGAGCAGCATCTTGGTTCCAGAGCAACAAGACTGTTATGGAGTACCCATCCTCATCCCTGGATCTTAATCAAATAGAAAACTTTGGTAGTGACATCAAAAATGCTGTTTCTGAGGAATGGCAACAAATGCAGAAGAATAGGGGCTACCCATGTACCATGAACATGGTATCTTCTAGATACCAGCACCAGTGAAAACTGGTCATCACTTCTGCATTTTGGATTTATGTAAGAGATGAAAACTTCTGGTTTTGAAAAAGTAAATATGTATGAACTCCCATTGATCCGGAAAAGCACTGATTTAGTGCAAAGATAGTGTCAAAAAGGGAAGAACGTTGATGTGCTGAAACTCACAATAGGTTCTAGGCTATGTTCCCATCGTTTCAGCAAAGAAAATATCAGTACTAGAGTTGTAATCCTGTCTGCTTTGCCTAGAATAACTGCAGGAGGCTGCTAGCTAGCGCAGAAAGGCGCAGGTCTGCAAAGCCCCAAAGGAATGTGAGTTCTGCCCTAACTGGAATGTAGTCCAGTCGCCCTGGACTGGAATACCTGTGGACTGGTGCTGCTGATCTAAAAATTAGCTCCATAGTTCACAAGAAAGAAAAATCCTGTAGCATTTCCTGGTTTATACAGTAAATAAGTTTGTAAAGAGAAGTTTGGACACTTTTTCTTGAACATCCCAATATTCTTTTTTTTGTCACTTTCTGTAAAGCAGTTTCTTTACGTTTTGATTTGGAACAGAATGTGCAGTCTTCCCAGTACTTTTAAGTGTTTGGAAATAAAAGTTATTATAAGGATTTTGAGCTTTACATACTGCTGTTATTTTTGAATACAACTGTAGGGGCGGCTTAGCGCGTAGCTGTGCCCACAGGTTAAAAAAAACAACACAGGTGGTGTTCGCAGGTAGAGGTTAGGTTCCTGTTTATTTGCATATAGGGTGGGGGAGTGATATCATGTAGTGATATCATATTACAAGTTGCCAGGTGTTTGCTTGTGACTAGTCTTGTGATTTTATCGTGTTTTTTCAGTTTGATAACAACATACTGTTGTGTTTTAACTTAAGATTTGTTTCTTACCTGTACATCACTTTGAATTAAAAACAAAACAAAACAGTTGAATGAATACATGTAGCCATCCTAGCTAGGAAATCTGGGGAATGAAATGTATATCGTAAAATTAAAATATTAGCAAAATTCAGAGAACTCTACATATTAAAAAAATAAACAAGACTCAGACACTTGGTAAACTTTGTCTGGGGCCAAATTTTAGGATGGACTGAGTGCCATATTTGGGAGTAACATTCAGCGTGCTAAACCTTTTTTTTTTTTTTTAAAGAAATTTTCTAATTAAAAACAAAAAGAAAGAAAGAAAATCAGTGGCTCCTAAAGTGATCTGTTATCAATTTAAGCCTGTCTCCAACTAAAACATTTGGTGTATGATGACATGAAAATATGACAACAGCTAGCCTCCACTCTTCTGTTAATCAAGAAAAGAGGGACATTTTAAAGTTCACACTACACTGGTCAGTCTGTTAACTTACAGTGTTGTCTAAAGAAGAAATTATAGCAAATCAGAACTTACTCCTGTTCAAACTTTATGAAACATTGCTGGCATCAAATGGAAAATGGGGGAAAAAAATAAAAATCATCCTTCGATATGTTGCCTTTGTACTATGATCATCTAAATATGGTTAAAAGATCAGCAAATGTCTGCATTCACAATGTCTCAGATTTTAAAAGCTGAAACTGTTAGTGGCCTCTTGCACTTTCCCACACTTCTTTTCCTGATTCTCGTGGTCATTCACAGATGTGTTCATGTTTTCCCAGGTTTGACTACACAGGACACGGAGCCTCAGAGGGGGTGTTAACAGAAGGAAGTATAGGTATCTGGAAGAAAGATGTCCTATTCATGTTGGATGAGTTAACAGAGGGTCCACAGGTAAATATTTCTTGTTTTGATGCCCCTTTGTAATCAGGTCTACACAGCAGGGATGCCAACTGAGCTTTGGTTCCCATTTAGAGCAGGTTTCAAACACAAATGTTCCAGAAAATCATCTTGTTTCCACAGCCAAACTAATGAGTTTTATGCATCATCCCAGTGTTTCATTCGAGATTTGTCATGAGCTTGACTCTAGACATGTATTAATGACACCAGTAATCAAAAATACAGATTTTATGAACACAGAAATATTGTTTAAAAGTTTAACTCCTCTTCCATCTTTTTCCATCAAATAACCTCAACTCTGTCCAACAGAGGGTGCTGTGACATCACTTGTGTACATTATTAATGTTTTTGTTTTTTTCAACCACCATGACTGTATGAGTTTGATGATGTAATAATGGAATTTTAACATTTTTGTGGTTTACTTTTCATTCGTCAGTTGGTAATTCACCTAAAAGCCATTTTTGTGCCGTTTGTGCTTCTGTTCAGATACTGGTGGGTTCCAGTATTGGTGGTTGGCTCATGCTGCTGGCAGCCATTGCAAGACCAGAGAAGACTGCTGCGTTGGTTGGCATCGCCACTGCTGCTGATCACTTCGTCACATCGTTTAACGCTCTTCCGTTGGAGGTAGGGAGACATAATTTGATCGCATTTATCAATTCTGCTACAAACATTGCACATGTTTCATCATGTAAATGAGATCTTTTCATATTTGAACGCACAGACTCGCAAGGAGTTCGAGGACAAAGGGGAATGGACAGTGCCCACCAAACACTCAGAGGAGGGATTTTACAGGATTAGCTTGGACTTTCTGCGTGAAGCAGAAAATCACTGTGTGCTTCATAGTCCCATCCCAATCACCTGTCCTGTACGGCTCATTCATGGGCTTAAAGATGAGGACGTCCCCTGGCACATCTCCATGCAGGTTGCAGAACGCGTCCTCAGCAACGACGTGGATGTCATCCTTAGGCGACATGGCCAGCACCGCATGTCTGAGAAGGACGACGTCAAGCTTATGGTCTACACTATCGATGATCTCATAGACAAGCTGACCACCATGGTCTGAGTCAAGGATGAAGAAGATATTCCTGAGAGAAAAAAAGAGTGTGACTGTAAACTAGAAAGTCTATCCTCAAGGAAGCTACCAAACAGTGTCATGTTTCTCTGCCAAATATGACCTTTCTTTCATCGTTTTTTTCCTCCCCTGTATGTGATATGTTGTCATTATTATGTAAACATGTCATGCAAACATACAGTACAAACAATAATGAAAGGAGCGTAGCTTGTAGCTGCTCCCTGCTTTCAGGTTGCATTTATATGTCCCACTGGTCATTGTGTGGAGTGTTACATTGATCAGCTGTTATTAGGTCTGCCATCGTTCTTACTGTTTGGCTGTTTTCCCTCTCTCTATAAGTAGACACACAGTTTTCCTGTGCCTTTTTTTTTTTTTTAATCTCTTTTCACCCGTTTTGACAAATAAAACCTCTGCACGCTTGTTTGCAGGTCTGACGTCAGTAAAAGTGCACACACTGCTAACACTTATCTCAACAATATGTTTGACAGTATAGTATTGACAGTATTTTGAAGTTTAAAACTTCTTACAGATCCCAGTTAAATGGGTTTTTTTTTTAAAAAAAAAAGCAGTATAGTCACCAATGGGAAATATTTTCAGAAACATATCGAATGTGAAAATTCTTTAGATTTTTTTTAAATTATGATTAAACTTAAACCTGAGCTAGAGGTTACACCCCAGATCATATTCTTGATATTATCCAGCTTAATCTCCAGAGTCACCACAGCAATGTGCTGCTGTTAATGGGAGCTGTCTTTGTAGTACTCGAGCTGGAACATTTAAAGTGCTTGTGTGTGGAGAACTGTAGTTTAATATTTCACATTCATTTCTACACCCACCTTGACGCTTTTTGTTGGCTTTACAAATTATGTTTAGAAATACACTAAGGTGCAGCCCTCATTACAGTACAGTTCTGTAAAAAAAATGAACACTTTTCAATTCCAAAGTTTTTCATATCAAGGCATAGAAATCATCTGGTTCTTAAAGCAGCACAAATTGCTGTCTTTCATGTTGAAGTATTAGTTTCTATTTAACTTGAAGCAATATTTACTTGCTTTTAGGGAGAATCATCTAACTTTTTCCATCTTATGTCCCTGCTGTTAGTTCCTTGGGACACCTGTGTATGTCACACATCAACAACAATGAAACTAGCTCAAGGAGCTACAGTGGACATTGAAGAAAAGGTGATGCCGGAGGAGAAAATAGGAGAACGGTGGAGTAAGACAATTACTTAACTTGTGGACCTTTACCCATTGAGCTGAAAATGACAAAGGTTTTAGCAGGTAAATGCAACCTTGGATGAACAAGAAAAGGCATACACATTGTGTTAATATTATCAGAAAAGATGAAAATGTTTTGTTTTCTTTCCTTGTGGGAAAACACTCCATAATTCAAAAGCTCATTTAACCTTCTTTAGTTGCAAAAGCTTAAAAAAACAACAACAAAAAAAATCTGTGTGATGTCATTAGCCTCATATTTGTAATGTTCATAACATTCTTCTCAATGTTGCTTCAGGTTTGTGGACATTGATTTTAGACCAGTTCCCTTAAGATCCCACCACAGCATTGCAAGCAGCCTGAAGCATGGATTTTGGCCATTAGAACTCATTGAAGCCCTCTACTGTAGATTTGTTGGTGTGCTTGAGATAATTGTCCCGTCGCATGACCCAATATCAGCCAAGTGTAGTTGTCACGCAGACGCCTCGCATATGACTCTGGAATCCTTCTAGGTTACAGATGTCCATGGTTAACATCCAAACCGGAGCTAGAAGTCTAGGATATAGTTCTTTGGGTCTTGGGTTTTTTGCAGTTGCTGACTTTGGGGTGAACCTGTTAAGAAATCCACTAATTTTATCTTGAATGTTTTCCACTTGTCACTACCCTTTCAATTCCTCAGTTCCACACACCTACATATGTGTGTATGTATGTATGTATGTATGTACTGTATATACACACACACACACACACACACATAGGCCTATATATATATATATTTATATGTATATATATATATTCTGTATTATGGCTTGATTTTATTAAATAATGACACAGTACTGACTGTCTTTCTAGGAGGCTGTATTAGTCACATTTTAAGAAACAGATTTTTATATTTTTATTGTGCTCTGATATTTAAAATCTTGGACATGAAAGATTCATTCCTTTTTAAAACATAACTGAGTGACTAAGCACTTCACTTAATGGATAAATGCAATGTAAATGAGGAACGCAATTTACTAATGCACAAAGATGGCGAGCAAGTCGAGAGAAATGTGAAAAACAGACGGAGCAAAATGCTGAGCATAGAGCGTACACAATGAATGAATGCCGGTTAACTTATGAAGTACGTAGGCTATAACTCCATAGTTAGACTCCAACTGATATCACCATGAGTACTAAACAGAGAATCTGAAGGTGGAAAACTCTCCACAACAAAACAACAAAAACCTTCCTGTATTTTAGCATGACAGTCAGTACTGAATTGTGGTTCCTACATTGTGCCATAGTCATTTGGGGTTGTACAGTCCAGCAAGCTTAGCTTTATTTTTGTTTCATTATAAAGTTCTCTATACCTGCTGGCCTTTAGGCATGAACCCTGTTGAATGGAGCCACTGGACTGTTGATTATTAACATGAAATTGTCCAATAAGCTGCTCAGTGCTCAATGGGGCGAATCAACCATTTCTCTCTCCTAGGTCCTCTTAACTGCAGCACTGACCTTTAACTCATGGCTGAGCTCTGAATTTTTTTTATTTATTTATTTTTATGCCTACACTGAAATGTCAGTTTATGGCAGCCAATGGCATGATGGATGTAAAGCAAGCAGGAGAAATGGTGCGAAAGGGTGTTGCATGTAGTTACGTTTTACCATGTTGCTCATGTATTTTCGACAATATAAGTAAGCTAGTTGTAGTTGTCAATATGTATTTACATAAATGAGACAGAATACTGTCCTTGCTGAACCACAGGTCATATCCACCAGTCAATAAGTGATGAAATGGCTCTTATCCTTAAAACAATCATGTCTGTGTTGTGTAGAAGCCAAACACACTTTAATAACTCAATAGAGAAAACTTAGGGATGGGATTAGTTGTTTCTTCTTCTTTTTTTTAAAGTTATCTCAACAAGAGAAATCGTTTGCCTTAGAAGTCAATAGGAAAGTCTTTGAATTTAGCAGATAATGTTAAAAAAAAAAGAAAAAAAAGAAAGACAGATGTTATTCTGCACATGGAGTTGTCCAGTACTGGTTTGAAGATACAGCCAACAGTTGAATTGATTTGACACAATCATGTGCATCTGTTTGCTGAGGGTCACTTCACGCTGCTCAGAGCTGAGCCAGCACTACCCTGACCACCATCGGGGAGAGGAGTCACGTCGCAGTCCGTTCTGAGCGTCTCTAGGGACCCCTCCTGGAGGAGTAGGCATATAAAATCAGACACTTGCCCCTCCCGGACAAAGTGAGGTCCAGTCTGGTCGGACGCGCTTGTGCTGCGTTTTATGGATGCTTCAGCAGTTCAGCATCATCCTCAGCCCTGCCCAGCTCAGCGGAATTAACACGGTCACACAGGACGATCGTGGGCGCCCGGTCCTCATCAGTAAGTGAATACAGTCTTTCTAAATAAAACCTATTTATATGCCTTATATGTTGATTTGTGGAGTGATGTGTGCAACGGTGCAGTGAAACAGCTACTGTGTGCGCTTTGGATGCTGCTTCACTTGGTTTGGGAAATGTTTTTATAAGCTGCAGAACGTGGCTTTTTATAATGAGAAAACAAGACTTAATTTTAATTTACTGAGTTTAACTTGAAGAGCTTCCCTCTATTGAATAAATAGAATCAAGTGTGAAATAAATGCAGATCGTATGAATGCGTCACAGAGGACTGACGCAATTTAATTCAATCGTTTTACATGCTGAGAATAGCCACATATGAACTGTAGCATCCTGAATGGCAGTTTGCCTTGTACTGGCATAAACTTTGCTCAAATACGTTTGTTTTTAAATTTGCGTATCTGCCCATTGGAGGTCATAACCAACATCTCAGCGCATCTCGGAGTGCCGGAAACAGGTTTGATTGTTGCCATAGCAATAAGAGAGCTTGTCCCTGCTCGGGACAGCAGCCAAGCGACCACACCCTTCTCCTCTGTGGCCTCCAGTGATGCTCCTGTGAGGACCTGTAAGAGGGGAATATATGTTTTTTTTTTTACCCTCCAGAAACTCTAAAGGACTGGCTTATGCTACAGACTTTGATTACTGGAAATTCGAACAAAAGCTTAACATCAATGGATATAACATCTAACAGGAACAGTTTGGAGATACAGTATGTGCTGAAGAAAAGCCGTTTGTTCCATTTATCTAATTGTTAATTTCCCCCATTTATCACTTCAGGGCAGCTATACCATCAGTGCACTAGATTTCTGGGAGACTTGCCATGGCAAACAGAGGGCCCAGTTATGGACTCAGCCGGGAGGTGCAGGAGAAGATTGAGCAGAAGTATGACCCTGACTTGGAGCAAAGGTTGGTTGACTGGATTGTTGCACAGTGTGGAGGAAACCTGGAGAAACCACAGGGCGGCAAGCAGAACTTCCAGAACTGGCTGATGGATGGAACAGTGAGTGGCTGCAGCATCTTGCTATCTTCTTAAAATAGAAGCACCCTGAATTATTCAAGATAGAAGATAAAGCCTGAGAAACTTTTTTTAGTCTTATCTTACAGTAGACTATTAAGAAACCTGTCATATAGGTGACAAATATTTGGCTGCTTAAAGAGAGACCCAGACACTAATGTAAAAAGAAAACTGTTAGTAAATATGGATTTTGAGTTTCTAAATGTTGTAGGCCTAATGCCTGTAATGAAAAACTCTGCTGTTTTCATATTAAAAATATTTAGCATTGAAATACAGCACTCAAATAGAAATTCATCATAAGGCAGTCTGAAATGTGCTGCACCGTTTTTGTGCCACATCATCAGCCTCCATTATACAGTAGAAAAGATGGAGACATCAATTTCCGTACGAACATTTAGTTCAACAGATAAGATCTCAATCCATGAAACTTTGCATCTCATTCAAAAAACTTGGCCCTGTCTTATTAATGAATATGTCTCAACTGTATCAGAGAGGTGATGTGATCAAATATGCTCAAGTGTAGATTTCTGACTGCTTTGCCCCAGATTCTGTGTAGACTCATCAACAGCCTTTATCCAAGAGGAAAGGAACCCATAAAAAAGATTCCAGAGACCCAGATGGCCTTTAAACAAATGGAGAAGATCTCTATGTTCCTTCAAGCGGCAGAAGCTTATGGAGTCACAACCACAGACATCTTTCAAACCGTTGACCTCTGGGAAGGTAAAGAAAGCTCAGCCTCTGTTTTCTTGACATCTGCTTCTGTAGTGGTATGCATATATTCCTCACATTCATTTTTAAAAGCACTGTGTTGTTGCAAAATGTTCTGGCTATAGGAAAGGACATGGCAGCAGTGCAAAGGACCCTGATGGCTCTGGGGAGTTTGGCTGTCACAAAGGACGATGGTCAATACAGAGGTGATCGAGACTGGTTCCACAGGTATATAAATGAAAGAAAAAAACCCTCATCAGAAGGGCCCAATATCATATCAGAGCCTCCTCGGCTGCTTCATTGTTTCACAAATTCAGATTCCCCCACTTCATTACGTAAGGTTTTTATTATATGTCTGCAGGAAAGCCCAGGGACATCGACGAGAGTTTACGGAAGAGCAGCTGCGCCAAGGACAGAGTTTGATTGGCCTGCAGATGGGCAGCAATCGTGGGGCATCCCAGGCTGGTATGACAGGCTACGGTATGCACCGTCAGATTATGTAGAACCCCTACAATTCACGTGTCTCCTTGCTTCCAGACCTTATTTTATACTAATACCACAAATGTTGTTGCCCCCAAACTTTCCTAAGCTTGTAGCACCTGCCACGTTAACCTCAATGTCCCTGGAACTGCTGCTTTTGCCTAACAGTGTTTTTTCCACGTCTTATAAAAAAAATGATGTCAGCTGCTGTAGATTTCCTTCTTCAAGCTTTCATCCTCTTCTTCTTATACCTTTTTATGTACTGTTATCCTTGTTAACCCTGTTTTCTGACTACCTAATGTATGTCCAAATGTTTACTTAATGCTGATATCAGTCATTCAGTGAGGTCTATTGAGGTTTTGAGTGACATACAAGACATCAGAATTGTACACATATTAACAGACACACTGTAAAACATTGTTACAAGACATTGTATGAATTCTTAGTTATGTACAAATTTATTTACATTTTATTTGGTCATTATAGAATATTCTTTTACTGTATATTTTTTAAACTTAATCGAGATCAGTAAGAGACAATGTCTCCACTATCTTGTCTGAAAACCTGTTACAGTATCTTCTGCAACCAAATAATCCTCATCATGTACTTGGCCATGGGCTTGAAAGAGTGGGTCCTAAAATATCGGCCATAAATTATTATTTTTTTAAAAAGTAATTTTGAGCCATACCCTTGTTATTTGTTTGGGTTTTTGGGTTATATATTTGTCCATGCTGTCTAATCTGTGTACAGTAAACAAGTAAATGTGCAGTAGCCGATCTATATGAAAGCTAACTTTCAATTTCTGGTGCCAAGTAAACACATTGCTTGAATGTGCACTTGTATTTGTCTTATGTTTATATTTTTTAAATATATTTATATCTGGGGGCTTGTAGGAGGAAGTATTAAAAATAAATTATGAAAAAAGATATCTGCGTCAGTCTCGTATGCTTGGAGTAGGATGTCAGAAGTGTATGTTGTGTGTTCTTATCACCGTTATATGTTCCAGCCCCTCCCTTGCACCCATCCCTCCTGCCTGTCCCAACTGTAGTTAATTTAATAAAATATCTAAACAGCATAATGATCTGGATGCTGGTTTCTGATCCAAGCCCGAGCAACAGCAAGCCTTTGCCTTGCTCATGAACTTCAGTGAGATATCAAATTCCTGTTGCTGTCCCACCAGTGTTGCTTATTATCAGATCTCACTTTTGTGGAGAGTGCTGAAAAAATAGCAGAAGAGCCACAAAAACTGCTGTAAAACATCAAATAAACTTTATAACATTCTATCTCGCTGTATTAGTTTTCCATTTTCTATTTGAAGTTTCTCTGTGTTTCTTAAGGCTCTTTCAGACTTAACCATATTCCTGAGGAATCGAACAGTTGATATTGCCATAGAAATGCCAATGATCAAATATCTTCATTGTAACTATGTCTTTATAACTGCTGAGTTGGCACTCCATGTGAAATTAAGGACATGCTTTGACTGTGACGTGATTATATGCCAGTGATCCAATTTATGGGGTCAGTTGTTCCTGACCTTTAGTTTTTCAAATGGCATACATGGAAAAAAACATCCATGAATTTGCTTATTAGATGCTATTATCAACCAGTGACTAGACAAAATCTAATAAAGTGTGAGCCTTTAAATTAAAATATAACAGCTAATAAAGGTCATATTTTATAGGTCATACATTTATAGATGGTATTTTCATTTCTCACAAGACAATTATGACATCCTGTCAGGGTGATGGCCATGCAATATATGTAACTATATGCTTAAGGTTAATATCCTGTTTGGTCCACTCTATAAAAACAGCTCATGTGAAACTATGGGGCCCTCTGATCTACACACTTTCTAAGTCTGAGCTTATCATTAGCTTCAGCTAAACTGGCTTTGTAAAAGGGCACAAGTCTTGTATAACTAATGAGGAAAAGTCAATGAGTAAACCAAAAACACTGACCAATGAAAAGATTGTGAGTTTACTGTTGTCTCAAACTCCAGTGCAGTTTGTGTTTTGTTGGATTTTGTCACGCGCTTTTCCCTTTATGCATGCTTTTGAGTCAGACGAGTGGTAATAGGGTTAACTGTGTGCTATGTTTGCATTTCCAGAAATCTGAATGCTTTGTCAGGCAGATACAATGTTGTGGATGAGGTTTAGGGTCACCCTGCTGCTCGTGCTCTTGGCGGTACGGTGTGTTGCACAGGAATTAACACAAAGTAAAGGCTGCGTTTGTGGACACCCTGGGATACCAGGGGATCCTGGCCACAATGGTACACCTGGCAGAGATGGTCGCGATGGACTCATAGGCGATAAAGGTGATCGAGGTAAGCTTAGACTACGAGATTTTTCTTCATATTTTAACTCTATCGATGCATATTGGATATATGTCTACCAGTCAAACTTCACAAATTTAATAACATTATTATTCATGAATCATCCATGGAAAGGTGATGTTGGTCCTGCTGGTCCAGCTGGTAATGATGGCCACAAGGGAGACAAAGGGGAATCTGGTATGTATCTTAAAAAATATATTTTAAAAAATATACACATATATATATATGTATATATATAGATATATCGATATATACATGCATATAATTGTTATTTATAATATAAATAACTGTAACATGAATAATGTAACTATAATATAAATAACTAATTGTTTTTTAGGCCATATCTCTATAGAGTATCTTATGTAGAAAACAAAAGGCAGTTTTTTTGTGTGTGTGTGCTTGTTACAGGTACTACTGGTTCGCCAGGGCCAAAAGGAAAAAAGGGAGATGATGGAGAGCGGGGTCCTCCTGGGAAAATGGGGCCTCAAGGAGTGCAAGGGCCGATTGGCCTAAAAGGAAATCAGGGGGAACTTGGGATGCCTGGACCCCATGGACCTAGAGGAGATTTGGGGCCTCCTGGACCAGAAGGTCCAAAAGGGGAAATTGGGCTCCGAGGCGACAGAGGAATCCAGGGACCAATGGGTCCCCCTGGGAAGCCTGGCCTTAAGGGAGAAATTGGTGTTCCAGGTAACAAAGGAAATATAGGTTACCGTGGAGAAAGAGGGATGCGAGGTGAAAAGGGTGATAGGGGTGAGAAGGGAGATACCCCTATCATTCCTAAAAGCGCCTTTTCTGTGGGACTCACAGCACAGACGAAACTGCCTGCAGCTAATGCACCGATCCGATTTGACAAGATTATTTACAACGAACAGAATCACTATGATCCACAAACAGGAAGATTCACATGCTCGGCAGCAGGTTCTTATTACTTCACCTACCACATCACTGTCTTTTCCAGAAACGTGAAAGTGGCTCTTGTGAAGAACGGGGTTAAAATCATCCATACCATGGATAACTACCAGAGCAGTGAAGATCAGGCAGCAGGGGGTGCTGTGTTGCACCTGGAGGTGGGGGACAAAGTGTGGCTTCAGGTGGCTGGAGGAGAACTGTTCAATGGGCTCTTTGCCGATGAAGATGATGACACTACTTTCTCTGGATTCATAATCTTTGGAGATTAATCCAGGCTTTATTTTATAACACCGTCTATTAGAAAGCATGAAATGTATTAACTTTCAGAACTGTAACAGTAGATCTCAAGATGTTCCTTCACTTCATATGATTTTATAATGCTAGTTTCTAAAGTAACACCAAGCTAAGGACAATTCTTAACTCTTTTTTTTTTTAATTCAATGCCATTTAATAGTACCAAATGTATTTTATGATGTCTTTTATATTTCAAAGAAAAACAATCACATATTTTCTGCATTTTAATTAAACTGCTAATTACAAATATGTATGCAATTATTTTTGATTAAAAAAAACTGTTTTAGACTAAATTTCAAGAGTGGGATATTGTTTGTCAATGTTTTCTTAACTGTGTGCAAATTAAAATATTTTAAATGATCAAAACATTTGATCAAATCTCAAGTTGTCATATCATGAAATGAGACATATATTTCAACAAGTTACACAAGTTTGCAAGTGCCGCTTATTGACATGCTTTTGATTTAAATTTTTGAATCTTCTCCATTTCCTATTAAACATTTGAATGGTCTTGATTTTGAAATAATGGTTTCATTGCAGGAGATGAGCATATTTCCACATTCACGACATTCAAGTTCTAAATGTGACAAGAAAACTGCCAAAGATTTTGAAATCTGTGTTTCCATAGTTTTGCATTTAACAGAGAGTTTTATAATAATAAAACTGTGAAGATACTCCCAGGACATGGCACTAGGATGAAGCTTGATCAAAAAAACTATAGAGCTTCAGCTTATGTAACAATATGGAATGGTGGTTTCATGGGCAAAAGCCAAACAAAGTCTTTTTTAAAAATCAGTTTTGGAGGATTAAACAGTATAAAGAACTTTTTTTCTCTTAATTTTTTTTTAAGTGTTTCATAATAATAACAGTCAGTGTTAAAGAAAAAAATAGTTTTAGGTCTAGGTCTTTTCTATTTAGGTGTTTCAACAACAGCCTATAACATAAATTCATCAACAAATAAGATACACTGGTGTAAACTGGCCACCATGAAGTCCTGGCTTAAATTCCACTGAAAATGTTTGAAGAGAGCTACATATGCCATGGGAAACTTGAAAAAAAAAAACAGAGAGAGCGAGAGAGAGAGAGAGAGAGAGAGAGAGCATTAAAGAAAGAGAAGAGAAAACTATTACACAGAGAAATTGCAGAGGAGCAACTGAAAGTATAATAAGACAGGTCCAAAAAAAAACTTCACTGTTACCAAAGGTAGTGACAGTGGTACCAAAGGTAGTGAAGAACAACAATAAATGTTTCCAGAGTACTATTTTGATTTCATGAAACTGCTTACTTTTCATTATTTCTGATATTTCAAGTTTTCTGCATAAAATCTAACGGCTAATAATTCTACATACACTAAGCACATTAATATTTCTGTTCAAGAAGAAGTTTCTTTGCAGGAATTTTACTTGCAATTTACTTGTAATTGGATACTATTGTGCCTTACATTGTTTATCTTTAATGTTAAATGTTTGATTCAAATTTCAAGTATTCGTGTACATAACAACCAAGAAAAGAATTTTAGGCTGGAGCATATTTCTTGTCTTAGCCTATTCCATTCAGTCACTTACAGCCAGGAATCGGTTTTTAAATACAAAATGTCAGTAAATTTTAAAATGTTAGAATTTACAAAGAATTGGTTAATGGATGCCCTGTATCTCGCGTCATTCATAATTCTTATTGCTCGTTTTTGAGGCTTATTTACTTGATCTACACATGTTTTGCAAGTATTTCCCAAAATTACAACACAATATGGTATGTAACAAATACATGAAGACATTTACTATTGAGTAAATCTTTTACTTTAGAACCACAAGTGATTTTGATAACTTCCGTTTGATGTATTCTGTTGTTTCATTTATATTTACGTCAAATTTGAACAGACTAAATAGAAGTCTAAAAAAGTTAAGTCAGGGTGTGACTTCATTCTTGCCTGTTTACTTTGTTACAACAAAGAACACTCGCAAAATCACCCAGTTTCTTCCTTTGCTACTTGAGGAAGGGCTTGACATCTCTTGGTATGATTCAGTGACCTGACATGAGGAAGACAGTGCAACACCAACTGGAATGCCCAGTCTTTTTCTGTCTCCTCTGACACGCAGGAGGAGGTGCAGCATTGTCTGTTGTCTATTTTCTCCCCTCATTGAGGAGCTTTGAACGTGGGCGTGGTTTTGCGGTTGAGGCTCCTGCTGTGCTG
The DNA here is from genome assembly GCA_037176975.1 of Arrhamphus sclerolepis. NCBI lineage: Eukaryota > Metazoa > Chordata > Actinopteri > Beloniformes > Hemiramphidae > Arrhamphus > Arrhamphus sclerolepis. The sequence continues at coordinate 8,737,477 of JBAMYA010000013.1, forward strand.
AATTACGATTGGCTGCGAACCGGCTGGTCACGTTGCGGTCAGCCACTAACCTCAATAGTAACCTCTCGACGCCCCGCCCCCACCACAAACACTGCAACAAGTGCATCGATGATGCTCCAAGAAAGCTTTTTTCTTCTAACAGCTCACCAACGGAATAGTGGGCGCTTCTTGGGAAAATGTGGCAAGATTCACTATTCCTTGCACTCACTTGACTGATAACGAGTTTTGCCGGTTCGCAAAAGTGCAATTGGAAACAACAGACATTACGCAATTCAGGAGAAGTTTATCAGCGAGCTCCTGGGCTAGCTGAAGTCGCTAGCTCCTCGTCTGGAAGAAGTCAGCCAGCCATTTGTTTCAGGATGTTGCTGGGTGACTAGCGAGCAGAGGGAGCGCACTTGTCGGGCTTTTTGTTGTTGTTTGTTTGTTTTCGTGCCCGACATGTTCTTTGCGAGGGGACCAGGAGAGCGAGGCAGAAAACCCCTGGAAGACACCATGGATAAATAATAAAACCGCTGCTCTGTAGTGAGAAGAAAGGTCAGGAGGACAACACCAGCGATTATGAGCAGTGTGAGTTTGGTTTCTGTTAACTCGACTTTTATATACTTTATTTATAAAGTATATGTGTGCGTGTCTATGTGTTTTTTAGTGAGTCACCTTACAGTTGCAGTGAGGGTGAAATGGGACCTGGGGAGGTTAATTGTGGTGCGTTACAGCGGTGGTTGTTATAGTGATGTGGGAGATGCCAGGCTGAGCAGGGAGTTGGTGAGGGAGGGGTTTCTTCCAGCAACTACAAAGAGGTCAACAGCCTAAGAAAGTAAATTGATGTAGACATTTCCATGGATTTTTATGAGGTTAGAAATTCTGAAGCGCATGTCTCATACTGAGCCCTTATCAAATTCTGAAAAATGAGTCACACTTCCTGTAAAAGTTTATTCACTGTCACTTAACTTTTAACAAATAGTGAAATCTCATTCATGTTTTTCATTGTTAATCACCTTTGCATCTCAGTGCCCCTTTTGATGTTACTTTTCTGTAGGACTAAACAGCTATAATATGGTTTTACAATGGACAGCTATCTTCAGTTGTATAGTGATTTGGTATCAGGTGACATAAAATACAACATCGAGACTTTAACTTCCTTCTTTTACAGAGATAGCCTCCTGTTGACTTCTTGTTTTCTCGGCTTTTTGAATGCCGATGGACCATCCTTTCAGTTGTTGTGGCATTGCTGTCAGGTTACACTGTAGGCTGATGACAAGGAGGCTCAGTGGTGTTTTGTCCCAACTAAGCCTTGTACATTGTGTGGTATTAGATTTCTGGTTGTCTGTCTCTGTGACAGTCCTCTGCAGATCAGTTGAGTATGTGGCTGCCTGAGTGAGAGTGCAGGCACTCCCTGATTTGGCTTCTACCTGTCGTTCCCACGTTCTATAGGAGGAGGCGTGGTGTCTCCGTGGTCCTTCTGTCTGACAGATCAAAAAATGAGGAACTAGGTCATGGACAAATATGGACGTTTAACCAGGAAACTAAAACTTGAGGGCTCATCTAATTCTAAATCATGTTAGATTCTTTAAATCAGTACAACAAATGTTCAGATGTGGTGCAATGTGTAGTTTTAAAATGAACAGAAAAAGTGACTTGGGTAAGCATTTATTGCTTGGTTTTCTTTCTTTGCCTCCACGAAGTCATACAGACCAGGTTACCCCCTGCAGTTAAGTCCTGATGGCCTGTTTACAAGCTTTTGGTATCACTCAATCAGTGCGGAATAGCTAAGTGATGCTCCTGATTAGGCTATCATGTGTAGATGAAACCAGTCCTAAACACAGACTGGTAAAGCTCCACTAATCAGATTATTTCTGGAATGGAGGAGGAAGAGGGTATATGCACTCCCACTTGTGCACACTGATTCCTCCCACGGTAGAGTTCCTTCAGAGCCTACTTGCTGACACCTCTCATCTCCAAGTGGAGGCTTAAAGGTTGGCGAACGACCAGAAATACTAAAAAGATTTTTATATGGATTTATATCAGTACTCACTATTGTCAAATGTTGCTTAATCTTAAAATGTGCTTATGCAATCAAAGACATGGAGTCATGCACTTGAAAGACAAAATGCAGTGACTTTTTTTTCCCTTGTATGCAACATACTGTATGTGCAGCTTAAGTTTCACAAAAACCCTAGTTACGCACATTGACTTAGCTAATGAGTCAATCTGTTCTCTAAAACTCTGTGTGGTGTTGTTGAAGAGCATACTAGATAGGAGTGCCGTCTTCACAGCTTTTAAACATCAAGACAGAACAATTTAGAGACTGCTAAAGTGACAGCTTACAGTGGAATGGTTGTGCTCCAGGGTGGTTGTCTGTCTCACATTTGAGCCAGAGAAAGAAAATGAAAAGTCAGTCTTTCCCTTGATACCTGCTGTCTGGTGCTTTTTCAATTTAGTGCTCAGTTAATTTTGTCTTAATGAATTTTATCCTAGCCTTAAGCTGGACAGTACATCTGCAGAGGTCAACCAAGTTTGAAGAGGGTCAATTCACACAACACACTTCTGATAGCTTACATAAGAGAAGGGAGTCAATTATTAAAATGTTTTCCTCCCTGCTCTGTGCACACGTGTCTGACGGCACATAGACAGATATAGATGCAGGTTGGACTGAGTACCATGTGAAAGGGTCCTCTGATTAATTGCATATGTTTTCTGGAATGCAATTTGAACACAACATTGTGTGTGTACATGCTTATGTATCTGGATGCATTTTCCTCCCTGTCTCTGGGAGTCTAATCTGAGGCTGGCTCCAGCTGGCGGCCATGTGTGTGTGTATGCGTGTTTGTGTGTCGGGAGGGGGGGGTTTACTCCTCCCTGAGCTCTTAATTAACTCTGCACCAGATCTTCTAGTGCACCGCTCCCATCGACAGATTACTAAGAGGAAGCTGGCAGGAAGCAGAGATCCTGGCATGTGGGCAACATAGGAAAGTTAAAAGTCTTAAAAATTGATGTACAGACTGTAAGAAGTGACGTAAGCGTATACGTAAGTATGGCTTGTCTGAACTTGTTGCTTGCGTGATAGACTTTTGAACTTTCAAAATAGCGTCTCTTTAAATTTAAATGATCAGTACTTTGATTTTGAAATAGTTGGGGTGACGGGTATTCCTACCTTTCCATTTAAGTTCTTCCTGTGCTGTGGGGTTATTTAAAATGGAAGATAAATGCATTGCATTAGATAGGAATTATCCCATAATTAATTAATGCATTTGTTTTCTTTTTCAAGAATTGAGAATTTGCTGATTTTTCTTAATTGGACTACGACTCATTTGGATTGTTTTCATTGCAGTGCATCATGTTTTCCTGACCATGGTCCAATTTGAACCCCCCTCCAAAAAAAAAGCAAAAACTGGAAACAAAAACAAAAAAGCCTTAAAAACAAATCTAAAACTTGAAGATATTATATGCACTTGGCTCCTTGCACCAAAGAAAAGCTGAACATTCTCACAATTCCAAGCTGCAAACTGGCATGTTTTTGCAAGTTATTTTTCCGTATTTGATCATGTGATTATTAAAAAAAAGGGAGGGGGGGTGTTTTTGTGTTGGATCAGCAAGCTTATTTAACTACTAAACATCAGCACAATACATTTTTCAATATTATAAGAATTATATGACATACAGTTTACACTGTATACAAGAAAATACCTGCAAATTGCGATGTAGAATTTCTTACATATAATTTTGAAGACTCTAGTTTTTTTTCCGACAGTAAACAAAGTATGTGTAACATCCAGATTGAATCTGCCACTGAGATTTATGCATTCAGACTGTTTAAAAATACAATAAGGGGTATAAAGATTTCTTGTCTTCAAGGCTGTAGATATAGGTAAAAAAAAACAGAGACACAGAGTTACTAACAGATTGGTTCAGGCTAACAATGTTGCCAAAAATGAGGAGAAGCCAACTGGCGTGTGACAGTTGGCACCTGCTACAGGGAGAAAACAGAAAGGCATTGAAGGTGGAAAGGATGATATCATGACAAAAGCATTCAGAAAAAAAAATAAGCTACCTGAGCTGTAAAAATTCTTTCCTTATCATTCTGCTTGGAAAGCAGATGGAATGATTGATGCTGTGGGTTTTTTTGTTTTGTTTTGATCTTTTGATCTTTTCTCTTTTTTTTTCTTTTCACCGTTGGTGCTCATTTTGATTCCTCTGCTGATGTGGAGGAGAAAGCACAAGAAGACAATTCAGCAAACTTTTGAAAGCAGCACATTGTTCCCAACCGGTGTTTAGTGTCTGTCAGCAGCGGTGCTTGGCAGCGGTGGCTCTGTGTTTACATAAGTGTTCAGTGTGATGGAGAAAGCTAGTCGAAATGACAGCAGATTCCACAGAGAGGTTGATTGAGAAAGCTCATCTGCTGCTAAACATGCAAGGAGAAGTATGGAAACGTTCCAGAAACCCCTGGAGCGCTGCTCCTTCCACAAGGACACTTTGAAATTGGTGGAAGTTCTTCCTTGGAGATTCAAATGCATAATAAAAGAATTGTAACTGTTTACAGACAGTATCCATGTAAAGTATGTCACTAGAGATTCATTCACACATTTCTCTTTTGTGCTCGTTAAGAGCTGAAGAGAAAACATAGTACTAGATTTAATACTTTTAGACATGTCAAAAACCAATTGGCTTTATTTGTTAGAATGCTGACGAAAGAAACTATGAGAACAGACAGAGTTTGTCACCCCAGAGACTGAAAGCTGGTATTTGAAGCATGAATGTTCTCAAAACTAACTGGAAGTGCCCATAAATAGCTGTTGGCACCAGTGATGTGGAGCTGTTCATTTGTCAACTGCACATGCAAACTGTGTGTGGCCCCAACAAACAAGCAAATTGAAGCCATTTCCAGTCTTCACATGCAATCTCTGATGATGATAACATTTAGATCATATCATTTGGACACGCAAGATATACAATCTGTAGCTTTGTAACACTGTTTGATCCACTGGCAGTTACGAGACATCAACATAAACAAATAAAGGATGCTACATACAGTTCATTCAGAGATGTCACGTTGTCTATTTTGATGCGTACCATAGGCCATGCTTTAATCTGCATCTGACTGACTCTCAAACATATTTCATTGTCTCTCTAGTGACTCATCTTGAGGCCAGCTCATGCTTTCATCTTGAGCAGGATGATGGGGATGGGTATGGATGTCTGAATGCAACAATTTAGAGATGAGTCGGTCTGTAGTGACGGCAGGTTCTGGACTGTTGCATTAAAATTAAAACTGTGACCTAATGACTGCAAGGTCAGTGGCTCTTGTGAAGCCACAAAGACAAAATTATCTGGTCATATGATTCAAGGGACATGATCTCTATTGTGGCTTGCCACTCCTTTACTTTGAGTAGAGTAGAAAATGGCAAAACCTCGCAAAGATCTTCTTCAAAAGAGGCTACTCAAAGACCTGGAGTTAAATCTAGTGGCTACTGCTTTTGTTTTGGTGACTCATTTGCAGTCATGACCATAAACTCTGCATGGTTACAACGAATGCAGAAACAATGCTTGGAGAAACTCAAGAAAGGGTACTTGCTAACCCATGAGGACCTATCCAGGAAAGCGGATCACAAACACATGAATTTGCCTATTTCTCAGCTGTTTTTCCGATGCTAGGACATGACACACTCAAACATCCATTTTGATGCATGCTGCTCTTTGACTGTCCAATAGTACTTAAGCAGCAGTGGTGGGAAGGGCTCAGTTCGGATCTATATATACATATATTTATATATATATATATATATATATATATATATATATACATACATACATGTATATATTTTATTTTTTTTATGACGAGGAAGAAAGTGTAGGCGTTCCTCCACAGTAGTTTTTGTGAAATACATTTTTTATGCATTTTCAGCACCTCTGATGTGGGTAGCACAAAGCTGAAACTCAGATTTTAAAACAGCACGCATATCAAAGAAGAAGAAAGCGCTGTAAAGGTATGGTGAACAAAGGTGCTTATGTGTGATATCCCTATGGTATTTTGACCGAAGCATGTCACATACCTTTTTATTGAGATCATAGGATGGTGGCAGAACCTTTGAAAAGAGGGCACAATATCTTAGTTTAAGAAAGTTTCATGAAGATTTCCTATAAAGCGTAATGAATACAAGCAAGTCTAATTGTATTTTTAATCATTTATACCTACCATCAATATACAAGTGCTGTACACTTGAAAAACCTGTGAAATTATTTTGTTAAATTGTAATCAAATTTCATATGTTCTCACCCTGCAATACTGATATTATTTTGCAAGTTAGTTACAACAGTGAATGATGAGTACAGTGGTTATACAGGATTAAAAGCCACACTTAACAACAAAAATTGCTAGTTTTAGATACAAAATTTGTCTAAACTATTTGAATAAGTTGTATTTTTTACTTGAAAAATGTTAAAAATATTTTAGTCTCTTGAGACTACATACTGTAATTAGTTTAAGGGTGTCACTGATTTTAAGACCACCATCACCACCACCCGTCACCGTCCCTTCATTTTCTTTGTAATCTGGAGAAAAATGGGCAATTTATTGCATTAATCACAATGGATTAGGAAGTTTCATTGCTTAGTCACGCTCACAAAGCTCCACTTCAAAGCCTCAGCAGCATTAGCCACTGCCCTGAATCAAACACACATAATGCTGAAATGAGCACCCCCACCACCCCAGCCTGGGCCTCAGCTTTCCTTGGACACTGAAATACAGCACCAAGGACAAATACATGTTGTGTTCTCAGTAAAATGTCCCTCTCCTTTGGACTCTATGCACACTGAGTAATACTCGTCTTTCTGTTTATCTGTGTCCCTCTGTCATCCCTCCATTACTCATATCTTACAAAGAAACACAAAGAACACTGTCCTAAATAAACAATAGTTCATTTTTATGCTACCGTCCAGCTAAGCATACTTCCAAGTAACGTTCTTAGTAATGTTCCTTATTGCAGTTACTTTTTACATCTTTCTATAAGAAATTTTACTTTAACAACAAAGCATATGTAGTCACTTCAGTCTGTGTAATCTTCTTTTATTTTATGAGCAAATGTGTTTTGTAAATTGAAACCTCTCAGTGAGACTTTTAAGTCTATGATGCAACATGTGAAGCTCAATAAATGTAGCTCTGTTTGTTTTGCAGGCAGAACAAAAGGAGAGGGTCTTGTCCACAAGCGAAGACTCTATCCCATGTCTTCACAGCTCAAAAGTTGATCTCCTGATCCGGAGCAGACCCCTCAGTGATGTGTATCCATTTCAGAGCCCTGCTGAAAGAAGCTCAGTCCCATATCTACTGTCTGGGTGCAGTGCTCAGGTACAGCCGACGAGCGCTGGTCCGTGCTCTGATGAGAGCAGATTGAATGGCATAAACTCCTCTGCCTGGTCCAGCCCTGTTATAGGTCAACCTGAGGGAAAGCCATACTCTTCAAGGATTATGAAGCTTTTTTCTAATTCAAGGAAAGGCCCCATCTCTCCTTATAGTCCTGCCACAGACAGTCCATCGTCTGCCCACAGCAGTGACGGCAACAGCAGCCCTCATCCTGGGACAGGACTGGCAGGGTTTGGTGTCGTTGACTCCTTTAAAAAACTACGATCATCTGTGCTGCAAGGTATTCAAAGTAAAGGAGGGGCAAGCCACAATGGAGATCATGTCCCTTTACCCGAAGAAGCAATGGCTAATGGCTCAGCTGTGAACAGTAGTGACCCTGGCCTCGCCGACATGGGTGTTCATTTCAAGACTGCAGGATATAATGTGCCCAATGGGAGTTTGACAGTACAAATGTTGGCTGGGATTAGCCAGTATGGCTCAGATATTGAAGACTGTGATGATGAGGAAACCGACGTAGATGGTCTCACACGCAACTCACGATTCTCCAGGAGTATCAGGAGAGCATATGGAGCAGGTCGCATATGTTTACTTGATATGGTGAATGGAAGACAAGCAGGAAGTAAACCAAATGAAGCTGCAGTTACCACACAGAAACCAGAAACAGAAGGTCAGACATCAAAGGTCAATGTCCAAACAGAGAACTCGACTGAAAATGCAAACACGAAGGTTCTCAGCAGACTGAGCAAAAGTGCAGAGAACCTTCACATATTTAAGACACCTTTTAGACGTAAAACTCCATCTCCATCCCTCCAGGAAGACCTCCAGAGAAATAGTTCATCAAACGGGACACCAAACATTCAAAGGACTTCAAGTGCTTCCTCAGTGGACCTCCGAGATCGTGCCGATAGCTGCAGAAGGGCCCCTCTGAAAACGAAGGGACCGATGCTGAAGCTAGTTGGCAGCATGACTGATCTCACTGTCCGACGCAGGAGAAGTCCCTCCCCCAGTCCCACTTCTCCATCTCCCATGTCGCCGTTGAGCCGTCTTCATGATGATTACTCACGTCGCATACCTTGCCAGCAAAGCAGTGAAAGACAGCGTCGGCCCTTGGCTGCTAGTGTTCAGGTCGCTTCCATTGAGCACGCTCCTGTGATTCATCACCAGCCTGAAAGCTACACAAACCCAGAGCTACATCAGGTTATTATTGACCCTCTTTCCTTTGAGCCCTCACAACCAACAAAGCAGATTTTATCTTCTATGTCTGCTCAGTATGAGCCACTGCCTGCTGCTACAACAAGAAACGATAATCAGATGGTTGAATACTTTTCATCCAAGCTCAGCCAAAGAGACACTTTACAACACCCAGAACAAAATGACAGCAACTCGCTACCAAATGAGGTGAGACACAAACACAAGTCTAGTTAATAGTTCAATTTAATTGCCTTTCTCTTTTTCTCCTTCTGCATGCACATGGGATGTATTCTAATATACCACTATGAAATGATGACATCAGATTTGGGCGGCTAACCTTTTTACTCTGTAGAGATTATTTAACTCATTATGACTGATTTAAAAAAAACAAAAAACAACAACTTTGCCCCTTTTCATATTTGAAAATGATTTATTTTGGTATGTATGTGTTGCCTCGGGTCTTAACTGCACTGGTGCTAAAATGATAAACAATGCACAGAGATGCAATGGGACAATAAATCAAAAGGCAGATAAAGGTGCTACTGTTTCAAATTTCAAACAAGGGAAGTAGTAAAGACAGCAAAGATTGGATCTCTGATAATATAAAATAGAGTAATCATGGGTTTATCTGTGGCCTTGACCCTTGTCATAGGAAATAAAACATCGCTCATCAGTTTGGAGTGATCTTTGAATCTATCGTGATTCTATTTTACTGAGATAGGTTCTCAAAACATGTTGACATTTGTCAATGTGGTGCATCTATGTTTAAAGAAAAAAGTTATATGTATTCCATGTCCCTTTTTAAGTGAAATAAATCATGTCAAAGGCATATCATTGATTGACCCTCCTTTTCCTGTCAGTTGTGTTTGAATCCTAACATCTGCTGCAGCAGAGTCACATGCTGAAGCCAGCTGGGTACTGTGCTGCCAGGCAGTCTGAAGGAGCAGAGAGAGTTAATGATTAGGCTTTGTTTATGATTAGTGGCTCTTGCGCAAAATGGCTCCATAGTCCTGCTCCTGTGGGAGGGTTGAAGGCTCAGACTGAGCACAGCCCTCACGTCTCCCCCTTCCCTGTAGACGTAGCACCATAGATCAAAGTCCAGCACCGTGAACTCCAGGCTTGAGACAGCTTAGAGCACCACCAAGTAACCTGGGCTATAAACACAGACTTTAAGTGAATGTCTTCAGGTCGAGTCAGATTTTTTTGTAACGATGAATTTGAAAAATAGATCTGTTTGCTCTAGAAATCAATGGAGTTTAACTGGCCTCAAAAATATTTAGGATCTTGGCCTTAAGGACCTCAGGCCAGAGAGGGGTTGTTGTGTGTTTCACAATGGTTCTTGTACACTGTGTGCCTTTCCAGTGTTTTTGCCGGGGTCCAGACCCAGATCGAGAAAAGCAAGAGGTGAGGTTTGATTTTGCTGGATGATTAAAAGTCTTACCGATAGTTTTCTTATTACCATTAGCCAATATTTGACACTTGGTTATATAATGCCTGCTGACATGCATCATCATCTTCTTCTGCTTCATATTGCAATATTTATTTGTGGAATATTTGTGCAGTTTCTGTTCACAGTTCTTGTTTGAATTTGGATTTGATAAGCATGTTGAATTATTATGTTCAATATGTTGATTCAGTCACCATGAAGAAATAACTTTTAACAAAAAAGAGTTTCTTATGACTCCTTGATGAAGTTGTGTTTGAAGATTTAACCAAGAAGGTTATTTGTATCTTGAAGTAACATTTTGAAGTTTCTGATTAACAGATGTTTACGCTAAACTTTGTTCCACAGCTCAGTGCATTGAAAGGGTAGTTGAACAGAGAAAAGTCAATTCTCCTGGCTAGTTTTTTTTAACATTTTCTTTTGATCCCCAGGTGACATCATACCCACAAGAACAAAAATCACTTCTGCAAACAGATGAAACCTCTTCACCAAGCAACAGTACACCTTCCGTCTCCCCAACATCCCTCTTGGAGTCACCTGTATCACCCACATCTCCCACAGATGCGGCTGTGGCATCCACAGAAACACCCTCCATCAAGCCCAGAAGAAGAAGTGGGCGCCCAAGACCTCGGCCCATCTCTGACTATGCACAGCTGGTTTCCAGGAAGCATTCCATCCCTGAAGAAGCAGCAGAGCTGCTGCTTGAGGAAAGGACAGCAGATACTCTGCTACATAAAGACTGCAGTAATAATGGAAATGGAAACAGCCCTGAAAACTGCAGTTTGAGGGGGGATGTTCAGAAGCAACGGCCCATCTCAGTAGCAGGAGCTGTGGATCTGTTCCCTGCAGAAGCAGAACTGAAGGAGGACCACCTTTCCTGTGTGAGCTTTTGCAGCCTTTACCTCACATTTGTATCATTTTAAAACCTCCAACAAGGTTTATATTTATAAATTTGACATTTGGTACTTCAGAAAACAAATTTGCCACAGTGCAGTAGAACTGCACTGCAACATTTCAGATTTGTTTTCACCAGCATAGAATCATGAGATAATTTCTGTGCCTGATTCATAACACTGAGCATGCTCAGCAGGGTGATGCTGTTTTGAGTGTTTATCTGAAATGTTTGGATCTTGTTCTCTTTTTTTATATAAGACAAATGACCTTCTTTCTGTAGTCACTGTGAAAATACTTTTACAATATGCTCAATGTTCAGTATTAAAAAAAAGATGCAATTAAAGTTATGCAAATGATGCATGTGCTAAAAGGAAAAGATATTAGTTGATATCAGTAACCAGAACTGACCGATGCTGATGAAGGCCTGTCAGACAAAAATCAGACAGTTCTAATCACCTTTTGCTTAATTGGTGGATAGCTTATTTCTAGAAGCTGTTGTAGTGTTTTCTACTTGCGATAGAGGGTGTGGTGAAGTGAATAGTCTTATGTACTTGTAATCTGCAGCTTGATGTCCAGGTGTCCCTCTAATCCACAGGTGTCAAACTGATCCGTGAAAGGGCCAGTGTGGCTGCAGGTTTTTGTTCCAACCATGCAGCAGCACAGCTGACTTGTTTCATTCAATCAACTAAATTGTCTTCACTGAAGGTGTGAACCAGTTCAATTGATTGAATGAATGGTTTCTTTTACTTTTGAGTAAAAGAAAAAGAGATGATCATTGTCATACAACAAAAGAAGTCAGGGTCTCTCATGGGGTTCAAGGGTGAAAAGCATCAAACATCAAATGCATCATCAAAGCTTTGATTCAGAGCTTTTTGCAATGTTTTGTCCGGCTTTTCTTCCCTGCTTCCCTCTCACGAAGGTCAAAGTAAATGTTCTCTGTATTAGATACTAGATGCCGGTTGGTCACATTTCTATATTTTGATTCACCAGAAAGGTGATAAAAACCAAAGATAGTGAGCTTTCCCTCAATCCCAACACTTTTTCTCTCGTCATCTCTGCAGCCTTTGTCGCGTCCACCGATCCCCTCCCACCAGGTGCCCCCCTACCGAGGAGTCTCTGCCAGGTTTCGCCCCTCCGTCCTCTCCCAGAGCACCCCCATCGGACTGGACCGCGTGGGGCGGCGCAGGCTGCACAGAGTGCTCAGTGGTAAGAACTGGGATTGTTTATGTGCCAAGATTTCACAAATTTGAGCAAACGGGGCGTTGAGGAATGTCAGTAAGTGTGTTGGAAGAAAATGTTGACATAGAGCCAGGTGTGGGTGTTTGTGCATTTGTGGCTTGTTTTCTGCTCCAGTTTCTTTATCTCTGCATGCGTGTCACAGATGGTGTGTCTGAGTGCTCTGTAACACTTGATGACAGCGTGAGTGAGGAGGAGGAGGGCAGCTTTGATGAACTCACTGATGTCACGCCCTACCTCCAGCCGGGGGTTGAGCTTTCTGCACTCAACAAGGTGAGGAGAAAACTTTTACCACGTTGGAACACCCTCAAACATCTCCAAAAATGTGCATGAAATTCACGATGAAACAATTATCTTGCTGTTCATCCTCCTCAGAGCAGCCAAGTGAAGATGTTTGCGTGTGTGTGTTTGCAAGATGTTTGGCCACAGTTCAGCAGAACAGACAACCTCTACAATGTCTGCATGTTAGATTTAGGATTTAGGCTTAGAATCCATGTAATTGTATGTTTATTTTATCTGCTTGTGTGCTGCTCAGTGGATAAGCTCTGGCCAAGCGGTGTATGCTGAGGCTCTCTGGGATCATGTGACCATGGAGGAGCAGGAGCTGGCCTTCAAGGCTGGAGATGTTATCCGTGTCCTGGATGCCTCGAATAAGGACTGGTGGTGGGGGAGGGGGGCTGACAGGGAAGCCTGGTTCCCCTCTAGCTTTGTTAGGGTAAGTGGACTTTCTGACCTGTGTATGTGTGATGTATGTTTGCTCTCCAGCAGCACTGAAAAGACTGACAAACCAGCTTAGCTCCGAACAAACCTCAGCAGCCCTCTGAATAGTGTGTTTTAGGGCTCAAACCTCAGAGGTCCTGCTGGTTTCTGTGGTGACTACAAGTGATTGGCAGTTGAGTCTTAATTAGGTGGGCTGTGGTAACCATGGTGAGGTGATTTGATTGGCAGATGGGCATCTGCTGTGTAAGTGCTTATTGCCGAATCAATGATTGATGAACATTGACTGTTTAAGCCAGCACATGTTGTTGCCATAGTGATGTGAAGTAGTCTTTTTGTCATTTAAGTAGTTTTTAGTCATTAAGATTTTTGTTTGCTTTCACTAAGTTACAAAATAGAATGTGTCCACATTTGTTTGATTTGGGAAATTAAAAAAAACACAAAAGATGATTATTATTTATAGTAATATAATAGTGTTCCTGACTTGACATTAGTCGGTTGAGTTTTTGATTTTTTTTTTTTTTTCTTTTCATTCCCCCCAGCCATTGGATATTCAGGATTTATTCTTTTTCCCTGGATTTGTTTCAGGTGCGTGTTAACCAGGAGGACTCAAGTGCTGAAAGCGTGGAGAGTGTAGGAAGCCAGGAAGATCCAGCCCCCAGGGAGACACACAGCATTCAGCACAGGGAGCAGATGAGAACCAATGTGGTTCAGGAAATCATGAATACTGAGCGCATCTACATCAAACACCTGAAAGACATCTGTGAGGTATATGCATATATTCTGGGTCTGCTGCTTCTTTCTCCTAGACTTGTCTTCAATTTACAGACAGTTTAAATGTTTAAGTCCCACACTTAAGGAAATGCCGACTACTTATTATTGCCTTGCTTTTCCAGAAATTAAATTTAAATGTTTTCCCAAAATGTTTAATTCTGCTGTATAGCACCACCTGTTGGCCATTTTTGAAATTCATGTCTGCAGTCGCTGTAAATATGTTGGTGTTGTGCGTGTTTTTAGGGTTACATCCGTCAGTGTCGGAAACATCCCGACATGTTCACAGAGCTGCAGCTGAAGACAATTTTCAGCAACATAGAAGACATTTACAAATTTCAGAGGCAGTTCCTTCGAGACATGGAAAAGAAGTACAACAAAGAACAACCTCATCTCAGCGAAATAGGCTCCTGCTTTCTCCTGCAGGTTGATAATGCTTAAAGTCCACTACAGTACACAACAGATCTCATGCTATCAGGTATAGGTTTGAGTGACCATGGAATGTTTCTGTTTCATTTAAAGGGTGAAGGCTTCTCCATCTACTCAGAGTACTGTAACACTCATCCTGCTGCCTGTGCTGAGCTGCAGCGCCTCATGAAGTTGGGGAAATATAAACATTTCTTTGAGGCCTGTCGTCTCCTGCAACAAATGATTGACATTTCTATAGCTGGTTTCTTACTCACACCTGTCCAGAAGATCTGTAAATACCCATTGCAGCTGGGAGAACTGCTCAAGTATACGCCTAAAGACCACAGGTAGAATCTCTGTATCAATATTTGCGCTATGCGATCACATTATGTGAAATGTTAAGAGCTCAGTAAAGCATGTTCACAATAGAATTATTACTATCACAGACAAATTCATCACTTGTGGTTGCAGATTTCACTGGCTAATGTGCAAAAGAGGTATTTTATTTGCACCCAGGACATCTTCACATGTGTGCCAGGTCCTTTTTCATGTGCATCATAGTTCTTCCTGGTCACTGTTGTAAGTTATTTGCACCGTCTCAAATAAACATACTATTGAAATGAATTTCTGCTGCTGGGATCAATCTGATTTTTGATGGTTTTGGCGGGTTGGAAAACAGTGCCGGTTTTAATCAGCTCATGATTTGTCATTGCAAGTATGTTCACATGGATGTCCACCTTAACTATGATTCCCAAATAGCATTACAGGAAGCCCGAAGCTGTGGAGCTATTTGAAAGGCCCCCCCACGTTCTCAACAGTCAGATTGATTTGAACATGCAGAAATGAACTTCAATTCAAGAATTTCTTTTTCTTTTTTTGGTCAGAGGTGAATTGTGCAACCACAAATTAATTTGTGTGTGATAACTAATAAAAATAACTCACTCCTGTGATACCATGTTGCACCTTGTGTCAAAGCTTCATAAAATAGCGTATGTTGAATATACTGATCTATTGCATCATTGTAACCACTGACGTGGTCATTTGGAAAATATTAAGGCCGATAATTGATCATTGTTTTAGAAACACTACACTAATGGTCCACCTTTACTTCAGATGGCAATCTCAATGTTTAAAATCACCAAACTTAAGGTGCTTATAGGTATATTTATAAGTTACTGTTGGTAAATGAAGCAGTCAAGCTCAGCCCCTCCCCTCATGTACTGCAGGCAAGAATGATGGTGTTCAAAGACCAGCTGCAGAGCAAAGCAGTAAATCAGGGGAAAAAAACAGAATAATTCACAACTTGCTTTTCTTTACATCAGTTGTGGGGAGGGGGGGGGGGGGGGGGGGGCGGGGGGGGGGGGGGGGGGGGGGGGGGGGAGGGGGGGGGGG